>LR738709.1:41180839-41223816 GCA_902687465.1 Secale cereale | reverse complement strand
CCAACTCCGGCCTCCCCGTCCCCGCGCCTCCCCCTCCCCGGCCGCCACAACTCCGGCCGCCCCAACTCCGGCCGCCCCAACTCCGAAGGTAAATTTTTTTTTAGTTTTTACTGTTTTTTTAGGTAGTTAGTTAGTTAGTTAGTTAGATAGTTAGGTAGTTAGTTAGTTAGATAGTTAGGTTAGTTAGATAGTTAGTTAGATAGTTAGGTTAGATAGTTAGGTTAGATAGTTAGGTTAGATAGTTAGGTTAGATAAGTATTTAGGTAGTTAGTTAGTTAGTTAGTTAGATAGTTAGGTTAGATAGTTAGTTAGATAGTTAGATAGTTAGGTTAGATAGTTAGTTAGATAGTTAGGTATTTAGATAGTTAGATAGTTAGATAGTTAGTTAGATAGGTAGATATGTAGATAGTTCGATAGTTAGATAGTTAGATATGTTAGATAGTTAGATAGTTAGGTTAGATAGTTAGATAGTTAGATAGTTAGTTAGATAGTTAGATAGGTAGATAGTAACAAGGTGCCTCGATACAATATAGAAGAGCCCAAGTATCAACCCAGGCTCGATCTATTCAACACGCAAGGTGGGAGGGCTGGGGCCTCGAAATCTTATAACATGCCACGACAAGAGTGGGAGGACCTCATGTTCTATATCTTGCACAACATCAAGGAAGTTGAGGAAGTGTGGATGAGGTAATACCACTACACCATTCCTTTATGTCTTCCACATCATCATGTTCCATGTTCACTTAGTCCCGGTCTAACACCGCTTTTCTTATTTTTAGTGATTTCGTTCAAGTGGAATGGACGGGAGTGAATCCTCCTACTGAGGCAGAGGCACTTACTCTTCTCCGTCATGGAAACCCTGGACGTAAAAATTTTGTTGCTTGGTTCATGGAGAAAGTAATTTTCCACACTCCCCTATTAAATACCTACTTCAACATTTATTAGTTAACCAAACTAATGCACGCAACAATTTCCATTATACTTGTAGGGAAAAGATCCGAACATATCTATGGATGATGAATTGAGATGGGTTTCCATGGGTTTTGACCCTGCCGTCATGACATGTAAAAAGTATGATGTGAATGGGTATCGTTTCCATACAGAGGAGCACCAAAACAGCCGCCCCGATCCCAAAACTATAAATACCGGAGTGTACACCCCCGGTCAAAATTCAGTAGACTACTACGGAAGGGTACAAAATATATACGAGGTTAAATTCCGCCAGGGGCGTGAGACCCTAAGTCTTCCTGTGTTCAAATGTCGATGGTTCGATCCGCGGGAGGGGGTAAAACATACGCCTTCCATTGGTTTGGTAGAAGTTAAACCATCAACCGTCTATGCCGGAGCCGATCTCTTCATTGCGGCTACCCAAGATACACAAGTATATTATCTGCCTTACCCATGCCAGAAAGCGTATCTAAAGGGTTGGGAAGTTGTGTTCAAGGTTTCGCCACATGGTAAGCTGCCAGACCCGAATGAAGACGATTACTACAACATTAACCCCATGACATACGAGGGAGTGTTCTATCAAGAGCAACCTGATGATGATGATGATGATGATGGTGTGGTTAGAAACGATGACGCTAGACCATTGGGTGATGATGATGTGGACCCAAACGTCGACGATACACGGAATGATGGTGAGACCATTGTCAATGAAAATGACATACTTATGCTAGAAAAGTTAAACGAAGCCGCTGACGACGAGGAAGAGCCTCCACCTCCGTCGGACAACGAAGATGATATGATTGATAGTGATGATGAGACGGACCGAGAAAGAGGTTACAACAGTGATGATTCATATGGGTTCTAGCAGATGTACGTTTCAAGTATTTCTTTTTCTATAGTTTAGGAATATGCCTTTTTATGCATTTTTATTAATGTGTTTATTATCATGCATTTTCCTTCATTTCATTAATTTACTAATTGCTTTTTCTCTTTTCAATGCAGGTTCGTGGAACATGGGCAAGGGGAAGGCCGACGGCGTGGGTTTCCTACGCAAGGTCGTCGGGGGGGCTAGTCGGAGTGGTCGAGCACGTAATCCCCCCCTCGGCTACTTGACGATGACTCCTCACAGGGAGGTCGAGGGAGAGGTGCCCCTAGAGGAGGAGGAGGGAGATCCTCTAGAGGACGAGGTGCTGGGGGGAGAGCCACTACAGGGGGTCGCGGCCAGAAAGAGCGCACCCTCACCGACTTAGGGGTGTTGTCTTCGAGGCCCTCCTCTAGTGAGGTACCCTCCTCTAGTGAGGTACACTCTAGGGAGGAGGAGGAGGAGGTGGAGGTGGAGGAGGAGGAGGAGGAGGTGGCGGAGGAGGCAGGCGAGGAGGAGGAGGAGGAGGAGGAGGGCGAGGCAGGCGAGGAGGAGGGTGGTGGCGGGGATGATGGTGGTGACGGGACCGGGGTTGACAACAAGGGGTGGCTGCGTGGTAACGCAAAGCTACCAAAGCAGGTTCCTGCTACTGAGGAGCAGAAGTGGCTCATTCAGCCCACGGGAAAAGAGTAAGCGCCACCTTTTAATAATTTCATTATTTTGCTTGTCACATGCTTATTCCGGTTGTTATATATTTTGCTTGTCACATGCTAATAATTCATTCTTTTGCAGCAACTGGATATATTCTAAAGGGGTCCGTATTCCCAACGGCCTCATCACTGTCTTGCTGAAGTTACACTGGCCGGGGTTGTACTGTCCGGATCCAGTCAGGCAGCCGGATCGTCGGGTTTTGGCCACGAGCTGGGACCACTGGGAAGCGGCCCCCCACGCGGACCATGACACCCATGCCCAGGCCGTGATCACTACTTTTTGGGTGAGTTCTCTTCAGAAGTCCATTCTACTTTCATGAATGATTTAACTCAGGGCTTCTTCCATTCTTGTTTCATGCATGTTTGTAGAAATTCTATCGAGTTCTTCCGGAGCATAGGGCTAGAGCGGACCAGATTGTGCTGCGCCAATGCAAGAAGAAGGCCCGCCAGCTGCAGTACGAGGTGCGCTATGTGGCCATCTCCACATACTACCACGACGTTCTTGGTGTGAAGATGACCAAGGAAGATGCGCGGAGGATGGGCATTACCTTGGAGAAGCCCGAGTTCTTGGCGGTAAGTATAAATTTTTTTCCATTATGCCATTATGCTTCCATTATGCTTTATGCTTTATGCTTTATGCCATTATGCTTCCATTATGCTTTATGCTTTATGCTTCCATTATGCTTTATGCTTTATGCTTCCATTATGCTTCCATTATGCTTTATGCTTCCATTATGCTTCATGCTTCCATTATGCTTCCATTATGCTTTATGCTTTATGCTTTATGCCATTATGCTTCCATTATGCCATTATGCTTTTCATTATGCCATTATGCTTTTATTATGCTTTTATTATGCTTTATGCTTTATGCTTCCATAACACCACTTTGGACACACCTATATGCCATTATGCTTTTATTATGTAGGTGTGTCCAAATTGGTGTTATGGAAAAGACGAGTCCTGGGCGGCATTGGTTGATCTTTGGTGTGATGAGGCTGGAGCCTGGGCGGCTATGAGAACCAAAAATAAGGCTAACCGAGGGACGGAGGGAGTACATGCTCAGGGAAACCGAAACCACTATCTCCACAAGGCAGTTAATGTATGACTAACCCCATTAAACATTCTTCTTCTATTTACCATCAGTTTCTTATGTATGACTAACCTCTGTTTGGTGGTGCAGGAGGAGAAACTGAAGCGGCCGCTGTCAGACATGCAGGCGTGGGAGATCGCCCATACGCGGAAGGACCCCAAGCCTGGCGATAACAAGTACTACGGCAAGAAGACCGCGGGGAACATCCAAGCCTACTCTGAAGCCTATTTAAAGTTGCATCCTGACACACCTGACCCCATTGCGGCGCCTCTGGACGAAAGGGCGGTGGTGAGCATGGGGCCCAAGGAGCACGGTCGGGAGGCGGTTCTCGATGCTGTGATCACTCCTAGTATCTCCTACACACAGCTTCGTCGGATCGACCCGAGCCTGAGCCAGCCAGTGACCAGTGCACAGTCCCTCTTCCAGGAGCAACAATCTGTAAGTATTTTCCCTCTTATCTTCATTGCTCATTTTATTTTCCGCATTTATTATTTTTATGAGTTCTATCATGGCATACCGTAGGCCTACCTGGAGTACACACGCCAGGAGACCATGGCGTGGCATAAGAGGCTTTATGAACACCAAGTGCAGAGGGATCTCCAGATGCAGCAGGCTTTTCAGGAAATGGCGGCCGGCAGGTGTCCTCAGTTGCAGCCAGCACAATGCCCTCCAGCGCAACCAGTGCTGCTGACCTTTGAGGAGTTTGTGGCACAGACCGCTGGCCCCTCGCCGGTTAGTTCATCCCCAATCTATTCATCCAAAGCATGTCATGCCTTTCAACATAGTCATATATCCCGTTAATATGTCTTTTCAACATCCAGGGAACAGGTGGATCTACCGTTGGCGGTGGTCTTCGCAGCACTCCGGAGACACGGAGCCCGACCACTCCGATCCACGGAGGCGGAGGCGGAGGTGGAGGTGGAGGCTTCGGCGGTCTTGGTGGTGGCTCTGCCGCTAGCAGTGACGACCTGGGCTTCGGCGGTCTTGGCGGTGACGACCTCCGTGGTGCTCGATGATCCTTGTGTGTGGTGATGATACTTGATAGGACTTGTGTGTGGTGATGATCATTTAGATGACTTGTGTGCTTCTCTATATGCTTATGTTTATGTTGGTTGTGATGATAATCTTTTAGAGATTTGTGTGTGATGATGCTTAATTATGCATATATTGTTGTGATGGTGCCGGATGATATGTGCTGTTGTTTATATGTTTATTCTGTTATATATGTCTATTCTATCATATATATGTGCTGTGTATTGAAATGAATTCATTTGAAACAAAACAGAAAAAAAAAGCAGAAGAAAGCTATGCCGACGGCAAGGCCGTCGGCATAGGGATACTATGAGCTCCCAGTTGCTGACACGTGGCAGCTATGCCGACGGCCTGACCGTCGGCACACAATTTGTACTAAGCCGACGGCCGGGCCGTCGGCATACCTGCCACGCGTCAGCTACTGGGAGATGCGTATGAATGAGTAAGCCGACGAAGTGGCCGTCGGCTTATAAATCAATATATGCCGACGGCGGGGCCGTCGGCATAGGCCTGGTCCACGACCAACGAAAGGCAGCCACGTGGCACGCCTATGCCGACGACCACCGTCGGCATAGCCCTTGTCCGCGAGCAACGCCAGGCAGCCACGTGGCAGCCCTATGCCGACGGCTTGCCGTCGGCATAGCCCTGGTCCACGAGCAACGCCAGGCCGCCACGTGGCAGCCCTATGCCGACGGCAAGCCGTCGGCATAGCCATATGCCACGTGGCGGCCCGTCGCTGGGCGAACTTAACGGCTGGGGGCGCCGTTAGGCACGGACTTTGCCGACGGCCGTTGCCGTCGGCATTGATGTACGGCCGCCGTCGGCATAGCATATATGCCGACGGCTTTTCTATGCCGACGGCCAACCAGGCTATGCCGACATATATGTTGCCGACGGCCCTATGCCGACGAGGGCCGTCGGCATAGGTCTGTCCCGACGGGACTCAGGGCTATGCCGACGGCCCTGGCCGTCGGCATAGGGGGCGATTCTGGTAGTGAGAAAAGAGGCCTTATAGAGCCCAAGAAAAAAAAAAGATGCCTTAGAGCACATAAAAAGAGTAAAGAGGCCTTATAGAGCCCAAGAAAAAAAAGAGGCCAGAGCCGAAAAATCCCCAAGGCCGCGTTGCCCACACGAAAAGAGAAAAAACAGTGTACCCATGCAAGGTTGTGCTAGACATTAGCACATGGCTTTTTGTAGTTTCGAATCCGGCGTCCATGTTTTTATTTTCTTCTCTTTTTCGTGATGCCTTCCATGTTTTTCGTGCTAGCCGTGTTAATTATTTATTTCTTACATTCATCATTTTTTATTGCATCGGATTTCTTGCATTCATCATTTTTTAATGCATCGGCACTCTGTTGCCGCCATTTTTCAAAACTTGCATCCATTCGTAGTTGTCGCTTCTCTTCGTTGCCTTCATTGACCGTTCTAAGACCGACCACACTTACACGCTCGCGTGGTATCACCTAATAATTATTGTTCAAGTGGGAATACAATTTTCTCGGAATGGGTTGAAAGTTGATGTGTGGCCTTATAATATTTTAGTTAGAATGTCTGCCAAATTTTGTCGCATTCGGAGGTTGTTTGATGCTCCAACGGTTAAGCTATAACGGCAATATAGCTGGTTAAATTATCAGATCTTTTCATAAATAAAACTTGTCATCAGCCCGCATAATATTTCCTCTCTTCTTAGCCTACCCCATCTAAACACAATCAACAACCCACCTAGCCCAGCTAGCCTTGTCTTCGATTGGAACCATCCGATTACGATCGAAGGGTTTGAAAACAACTTAAAAAAACCTCATCTAGCCCCCTTTCCTATTTAAGCACCCCTACCCCTGCCCAATATGGCAACCCTAACCTCCTCCTCGTTTTCCGTGCCTCCCAACCAACAGTTGCCACCTTGCCTCCCCTATCTACCTCCTCCAGCCGTGGCCCGTGGAGCCCATCTGAGGCCCGCCCGGGCCTGAACCGTGGCTACCTCCTCGCCCGCAGTGCCTGAGCGCTCAACTTGCTCATGCCGCCCCCGCTCGATCTGGATCAGGACGGCCCCAAGCTCCTCCACCTCACCATGCGAGAGATCCACCGACCGCCCTCTCCCTGCTCTCCCTCTTCTCTGTTTTCCTTCCCTTGCTTCTTCTCTCACTGATTTGTCCTGTGTTCTGCCCGCCATGAACAGGAGACGTCGACCTCAAGCACCTCCAAGCCCCGCCTCCGAAAGGTTGCACGAGGCCAAGACGATGCCACGACACATGTGTGCCATCAGCGTAGCTGCAGGGCACCGCCTAGCAGAGACACACCAAGAGAGCACTCGAGCACGCCACACACCACCATCGACCCCAGACTGGCTGCACCACCACCATCGACCACCAATCTCAAACCAGCCAAGCACCACCCCAACCCTCAGGCAAGTAGCATGGAGCAGTGTCTCTGAAGACTGGTAACGACGTCAAGGACACCGCCGCTGTTCGATCCAGGAGCTGGATCTAAGGCTTTCATTCGGAGAACGAATAGAGTGGGCGAGGAACCCGGCATCATACGACGGCACCTCCAAGGAGGGATTCGACACAGCAGTGCGTCACTGCCGAGAAGAGAGGAAGTGGCTGGCCACCGGCTTCGCCCTGCTCCCACGCCGCCCGTGCGGCTGCAGACAACACGACCACCACACCGACACACGGGTCTAAAGCCCTCGACGACCACATCTAGCTGTTGGCCTGGATCCAGCGTGCCGGCCAGATCCGCCGGAGAGGGAAATGCGGGGACGTGCCACCCCAGGCGCCGGCAAGCAGGCCCCAGGATAGCGGGTCAGTTTGGTTCGTGACCTGACCCTCCTGCCTAGGTCGCCGGGTCTGCCTGGTGTGGACGCGAGATGTAAAATCTTTCTTGTGTGGTGCTGAAGCGTTTGGTTCGTGCCGGCAAAGCATCAATGTCCCATCAATCAGTCCATGCAGCAATTATTTAATGAAATATCCATCCAGGCCGCCGTTTAGCCCCGTGGCCGCACGGCCAGGCGTTCGAATTCGGTCGCCTGGGCCAGGCTAATTGCAGTGCTTGAAGTCCAACCAGGCTAATTACGGTACAAAGAAATCCAGGCCAGGCGAGCTTTCTTTTTCCCAGGGTAGCAACCAAACAAGCATGCATGAAACCCAGGCACAACTCCAGGCCAGGCAAAATATGCTGACGACGCAAACCAAACATGCCCAGCAAGTCAATATTATGGATGGATGGATAGATAATACGAGGTCGGGCGTTCGGTCTCTCGATATTCGGGTTTAGCTTCCTACTCTTTTTTTGAGGTGACCTCGTACGTGCGTGCGTGTCGGGATTTTTATGTCGCTGAAACCTTTGTTGGGCCTCGGTCACGCGCGGGCGGGCGTGCCGGCCCATGCGGGCAAGAGCGCACGGTTCCCAGTTTTGATTTGTCCCACATCGCCTGTCGTGGGACGACGCCTCCAGTTTATATACTGGGTTGCCTATCATGTATCACCTCCACGGGGACAACCGACTGAAAAAATAAAATAAAATAAAAGAGGCCTTAGAGCACATAAAAAGAGTAAAGAGGCCTTCAGAGCCCAGGAAAAAAAAGGTAAAGAGGCTTTCAGAGCCTAGGATAAAAAAGTAAAGATGCCTTAGTGCCCAAAAAAAAAAAAGAGGCCAGAGCCGAAAAAACCCCAAGGCCCGTGCCCACACAAAAAGAAAATAAAACAGTGTGTACCCATGGAAGGTTGTGCTAGACATTAGCACATGCCTTTTTGTAGTCTTCAACGATATGTCCATTTTCTTTTTTGCCGCTTCTCCCCATTGACCGTTACGAGACCGGTCGCACTTGCACGCGCCCCGCGACATTACTTAATAATTATTTTTCAAGTGGGGATAAAACGTTCTCCTCGGAATGGGTTGAGCTAGACATTATTTTTCAAGTGAGCGATTCGGCCTACGAATGTGGTTCCGATCCCTCCGGTGATGCGAGAAGTTGTTTCGATATACGATTTTATCCGGTTCCTATTTTATTTATTATCCCTTATTCGAAAGTCACTTTTTTTCCTTGGCCAGTACCTCCTAACAAGACTGATCCGTTTGGATCTTGGTCCATGATGGCCGTTTTATTGATTTTGACGACTGGGTCTTTCTATGAAGAGCAGTTTTAGCATGGTCCCTCTTACCCCCTCTTTTCACATGAGAGGTAAGAGTATGTAGTAGATCTGAGCCGTTGATCACATTAATTAGTGGTCGGATTAACTCTTATCTTCTTACCTCATATGTAAAAATAAGGGGTAAGAGGGAGCATGTTACAATTTGCCTTCTATGAATGGAAAAGGGGTGCTTGGGATCGGGAGTAACCACTTTTGAAAGGGCAAAGGGTGGGGAAGAAAAACCGCGCACAGACCATACTCGAGCATCATATCAATGTCCCCGGAAGCAAGGAGCATGCCTGCGTATTTACCCAAAAACCTAATTTAGCTCTACGTAAGATGGCAAAAGCACGGTTGAGCAATCGACATGTTGCGTCCAATTATTTTGCCGCCTCTCCCCGTTGCCTTCGTTGACCGTTCCAAGACCAATCGCAATTGCACGCGCCCGCGCCCTGTGACATCACCTAATAATTATTTTTCAAGTGGGAATAAAACGTTCTCGGAATGGGTTGAGCTAGATATTAGCACATGGTTTTTTGTAGTTTTGAACCCTGCGTCTATGTTTTTTGCGGCTTCTCCCTGTTGTCTTTGTTGACCGTTCCGAGACCAATCGCACTTGCACGCGCCCGCGACATCACCTAATAATCTCTACTCTTATAAAAAACAGAGTTGGTCATGATGATGTGCCTGCCATCCTGCAATATAGGTCGTCCGATCTATATCTGCCGTTAAGGCCTTCCCTCGTTTATCCTTATCTCCCACAGGATAAACTACTCATATAAATGCATCTTGAGCCGAAAAACCCCCAAGGCCCGTGCCCACACAAAAAGAAAATAAAACAGTGTGTGTACCCATGGAAGGTTGTGCTAGACATTAGCACATGGCTTTTTGTAGTCTTCAACGATATGTCCATTTTCTTTTTTGCCGCTTCTCCCCATTGACCGTTACGAGACCGGTCGCACTTGCACGCGCCCCGCGACATTACTTAATAATTATTTTTCAAGTGGGGATAAAACGTTCTCCTCGGAATGGGTTGAGCTAGACATTATTTTTCAAGTGAGCGATTCGGCCTACGAATGTGGTTCCGATCCCTCCCGTGATGCGAAAAAAAAGAAAAAGAGGCCAGAGCCGAAAAATTCCCCAAGGCCCGTGCCCACACAAAAAGAAAACAAAACAGTGTGTACCCATGGAAGGTTGTGCTAGACATTAGCACATGGCTTTTTGTAGTCTTCAACGATATGTCCATTTTCTTTTTTGCCGCTTCTCCCCATTGACCGTTACGAGACCAGTCGCACTTGCACGCGCCCCGCGACATTACTTAATAATTATTTTTCAAGTGGGGATAAAACGTTCTCCTCGGAATGGGTTGAGCTAGACATTATTTTTCAAGTGAGCGATTCGGCCTACGAATGTGGTTCCGATCCCTCCGGTGATGCGAGAAGTTGTTTCGATATACGATTTTATCCGGTTCCTATTTTATTTATTATCCCTTATTCGAAAGTCACTTTTTTTCCTTGGCCAGTACCTCCTAACAAGATTGATCCGTTTGGATCTTGGTCCATGATGGCCGTTTTATTGATTTTGACGACTGGGTCTTTCTATGAATGGAAAAGGGGTGCTTGGGATCGGGAGTAACCACTTTTGAAAGGGCAAAGGGTGGGGAAGAAAAACCGCGCACGGACCATACTCGAGCATCATATCAATGTCCCCGGAAGCAAGGAGCATGCCTGCGTATTTACCGAAAAACCTAATTTAGCTCTACGTAAGATGGCAAAAGCACGGTTGAGCAATCGACATGTTGCGTCCAATTATTTTGCCGCCTCTCCCCGTTGCCTTCGTTGACCGTTCCGAGACCAATCGCAATTGCACGCGCCCGCGCCCTGTGACATCACCTAATAATTATTTTTCAAGTGGGAATAAAACGTTCTCGGAATGGGTTGAGCTAGATATCAGCACATGGTTTTTTGTAGTTTTGAACCCTGCGTCTATGTTTTTTGCGGCTTCTCCCTGTTGTCTTTGTTGACCGTTCCGAGACCAATCGCACTTGCACGCGCCCGCGACATCACCTAATAATCTCTACTCTTATAAAAAATAGAGTTGGTCATGATGATGTGCCTGCCATCCTGCAATATAGGTCGTCCGATCTATATCTGCCGTTAAGGCCTTCCCTCGTTTATCCTTATCTCCCACAGGATAAACTACTCATATAAATGCATCTTGATGTTTCGTGCATCACACGGGCATCTTGCTATTACTTTTCAAGTGGGAATAAAACGTTCTCAGAATGGGTTGAGCTAGACATTAGCACATGGCTTTTTGTAGTTTTACACCCTGCATCTATATTTTTTGCTGCTTCTCCCCGTTGCGTTCGTTGACCGTTCCAAGACCAATTGCACTTGCACGCTCCTGCGACATCACCTAATATTTTTTTTCAAGTGAGAATAAAATGTTCTCGGAATGGGTTGAAAGTTGGTGTGTGACCTTATAAGAATTTAGGTAGACCGCTTGCCAAATTTCGTTGCATTCGAAGGTCGTTTGAACCCTGCGTCCATATTTTTGCATCTTCTCCCTTATTGCATTAGTTGACCGTTCCGAGACCAATCGCACTTGCAGGCGCGCGCGACATCACCTTATAATTAATTTTCAAGTGGGAATAAAATGTTCTCGGAATGGGTTGAAAGTTGACGTGTGGCCATTAATAATTTAGGTAGACCGCTTGCCAAATTTTGTCGTATTCGGAGGTGGTTTGATGCCCCAAAGGTTAAACTATAGCGACACTATAGCCGGTTAAATTATCGAACGTTTTTTCTAAATAATACTTGTCATCAAGGTGCATAATATTTTCTTTCTTCTCGGTCTAGGCAATCTAAATACAGTCAACAGCCCACCTAGCGCTCCTCCCCGATCAAAACCGTCTGGTTGCGATCGGAATCGTCTGGTTGCGATCGAAGGGTCCAAAAACAACTTCAAAAATACAGCTCCTAGCCCCCTTTCCTATTTAAGCGCTCCTACCCTTCTCAATCTGGCAACCCTAACCCCCTCCTCGTTTTTCGTGGACTTAATTGTAAGGAGGTACCACACTTGAGCACGTTGTAACGAGTCAGTACCACTGTTTGTGCATGTTGCAGTTCAGTACCATCTCTGAGCCTAGTTGTTGCAAAATGGACTGGCCACCGTATAACTGTGTATTGACACTATATCTGACAGCCCGGGCCCACCTGTCAGGTGACATGGTGGCCAATCAACGCGTGCCCGGTGCGCTGACTAGGACGAGGCTGGTGAGGTCGGTTTAAGTTGGCTCGGTCGGACGTCACTCTCGCTCGAGCTCCTCTATCCCTACTCTCCCTGATTAGTCGCCGCCCGCCGTCGCGGCCAGCTCCACCGGCTCGCCGTCGCACCATGGAGGACGAGAGGAGCGAGGACTCCAGCGTGCAGTACATGAACCTCTCTGACGACGAAGGCATGCAGTACTGTGTGAGTTGTAGAGCTAGGGTTAGGGTTATGTTTTCTGCTTTGGGGATTTGATTTGATTTGGGGATTGTCTCTTCCTTTTGCTCCTGTAGATTCCTGCTAGCATTGAAGACCAAGACTACAGGGGCATTGAGACAACACCCATTGTTTCTTTGCCATCACCATGGTCTGGCAGCTGAGAGGCGTGTAACATTTGAAGCATTTAACATGGGCAGGAGGTTCTTAGTATGTCCTCAGAATGTAAGATTCTGTAGAAATCTCTATGTTAATTTTATTAAAAATGATAGTGGCACATTGTCCAGTGCATATAATTCATGTTCTTTAGTTTAGCCATGTGCTGATGCACATTGTTTAATGAGTACTCTTGTTTAATTGGGTAGTTGTGATGGTCATTTTGTAGCCATTTTTAGTACTACCGATGCTCATTATTGGATTAGAGAATGTGTTGATGCTTTCCATGTATATTTAATTTAGCGAGAAGATGTTAATTTTATAATAGGTCTAACAACTTAGTTTGTAGTGCAGATGATCATTGTTTAATTGAGAAGAGTACTCAATTGGCCAACTATTTGATTGTTTAATGTCAGGTGCTCAAAATTCAGTGGGTGTTTAGTGTTAGATGTTCATTCTTTAATTGGGCAGATGCTTAAATTTGTTTCTCAAAGTTGCTTAAAGTTGTTGCTTAAAGCTTATTCTTTAATTTAGTGTTTAGTGATTGTGGCAGATGCTTAAAGTTGATTTTATTTGTTTTTCATTGTTTAAAGTTAGATGCTTAAAGTTCAGTTATTATTTAAAGTCAGTTGCTCAAAGTTCATTGCTTAAATAATTTGCCTAGGAGATTGATTTTGCACATGCTATGTTTGTTGAATTGGTTCAGTGCTTGTTTGTATTGCAGGAAGCTGAGAATTGTGGTATTGTTCTCTGGGTTGACCCAGAGTGGCCTCCTACAATGCATAATGCATTGTTGAAGCTATGGGAAATGTATCAAGACAGCAAGAGTGGTAGGAGGAAGGATAAGTTCACTCACTATTCACCATTTGATAGAAGAAAATAATAATCTAGAGGCCAACTATGACAAATTGGTTGAAGATGTGCACCAACTTTTCAATGTTCAAGAGGATATGATGGTAGATTTCAGCTATTTGCAGGCTAAGATGCAGAGTGTACAGGTTTCTGAGTTAGTTGTATCTAATATGAAGACAGAGATGGGGAAGAAAGATGTAGAGATCTTCAAGCTGCAGGAGAAGTATAAAGTCCTTATGAACCTGACAAAATCTCAAGGCACTGTCATCCAGTACCTGAAACTCAACCATTAGAAAGAGAAGGAACAACTTAGTGAAGCTAGTGCTAGCAGGAACTTGCAGTTGCAGGTTGAGGAACTCAAAAAATCTCAGGAAAAGCTCACCCAGGAGAACTCAAAGCTGCTCCTTCACATGGGTGATCTCAAGAAGGGACATGAGAAGCTCACTGCAAGCAGGGATTAGCTAAAGATTCACATTGCTGAACTGTTGAAGTCGGAGGAGAAGAACATTGGAGACCGAAAGGTCGAGTGTGAATCATATAGTAGATATGATCAACATAAGATGTTCACCATTGAAAACTACTCCATCTCACGTGATGATCGGACATGGTTTAGTTGATTTGAATCACGTGATCATTTAGGTGACTATAGGGATGTCTATCTAAGTGGGAGTTCTTTAGTATTATGATTAATTGAACTTTAATTTATCATGAACTTAGTCCTGATAGTTTTTGCAAATTATGTTGTAGATCAATAGCTCACGTTATAGCTCCCCTATGTTCTTGATATGTTCTTGGAGAAAACTAAGTTGAAAGATGTTAGTATCAATGATGCAGACTTGGTCCGTGATCTGAGGATTATCCTCATTGCTGCAAAGAAGTATTATGTTCTTGATGCACCGCTAGGTGACAAACCTATTGCATGAGCAGATGCAGACGTTATGAACATTTGACAAGCTCGGTATGATGACTACTTGATAGTTTAGTGCGCCATGCTTTACGGCTTATAACCGGGACTTCAAAAACTTTTTGAACGCCACAGAGCATATTAGATGTTCCAAGAGTTGAAAATAGTATTTCAGACTCATGCCCGTGTCGAGAGGTATGAGACCTCTGACAAGTACTTTGCCTACAAGATGGAGGAGAATAGCTCAACCAATGAGCATGTGCTCAAAATGTCTGAATACTACAATCACTTGAATCAAGTGGGAGTTAATCTTCCAGATAAGATAGTGATTGACAAAGTTCTCTAGTCACTATCATCAAGTTACTAGATCTTTGTGATGAACTATAATATGCAACGGATGACGAAAACAATTCCCGAGCTCTTCGTGGTGCTGAAATCAACGAAGGTAGAAATCAAGAAACATCATCAATTGTTGATGGTTAACAAGACCACTAGTTTCAAAAAAGGGCAAGGGGAAGAAAGGGAACTCCAAGAAGAACGGCAAGGAAGTTGTCGCTCCCGTGAAGAAGCCCAAAGCTGGACCTAAGCCTGAAACTGAGTGCTTCTAACTGCAAAGGAAATGATCACTGGAAGCGGAAGTTCCCCGACTATTTGGCGGATAAGAAGAATGGCAAAGTGAACAAAGGTATACTTAATATACATATTGATAATGTGTACCTCATCAGTGTTCTGGTAGCCCCTGGGTATTTGATACTTGTTCGGTTGCTAAGATTAGTAACTCGAAACAGGAGTTGCAGAATAAACGGATACTAGTTGAGGGTGAGGTGACGATGTGTGTTGGAAGTAGTTCCAATATTGATATGATCATCATCGCACACTCCCTGTACTTTCGGGATTAGTGTTAAACCTAAATAAATGTTATTTGGTGTTTGCGTTGAGCATGAACAAGATTGGATCATGTTTATTGCAATACGGTTATTCATTTAAGTGAGAGAATAATTGTTATTCTGTTTACATGAATAAAACCTTCTATGGTCATACACCCAAGGTGAATGGTTTATTGAATCTCGATCGTAGTAAATACACATATTCATAATATTGAAGCCAAAAGATGCAGAGGTGATAATGATAGTGCAACATACTTGTGGCGCTGCCGTTTAGGTTATATTGGTGTAAAGCGCATGAAGAAACTCCATGCTGATAGACTTTTGGAATCACTTGATTATGAATCATTTGATGCTTGCGAACCATGCCTCATGGTCAAGATGACTAAAACCCCGTTCTCCGGAACAATGGAGCGAGGCAATGACTTATTGGAAATAATACATACAGATGTATGCGGTCCGATGAGTGTTGAGGCTCGCGGAGGGTATCATTATTTTATGACCTTCACAGGTGATTTGAGAAGATATGAGTATATCTACTTAACGAAACACAAGTCTGAAACATTTGAAAAGTTCAAAGAATTTCAGAGTGAAGTAGAGAATCATCGTAACAAGAAAATAAAGTTTCTACGATCTGATTGCAGAGGCGAATATTTGAGTTACGAGTTTGGTCTTCATTTAAAACAATGTGGAATAGTTTCGCAAACTCACGCCACCTGGAACACCATAGTGTAATGGTGTGTTCGAACGTCAGAACCGTACTTTATTAGATATGGTGCGATCTATGATGTCTCTTACCGATTTACCACTATCGTTTTAGGGTTATGCATTAGAGATAGTTGCATTCATGTTAAATAGGGCACCACCTAAATCCGTTGAGACGACACCATATGAACTATGGTTTGGCAAGAAACCTAAGCTGTCGTTTCTTAAAGTTTGGTTTTACGATGCTTATGTGAAAAAGCTTCAGCCTGTTCAACTCGAACCCAAATCGGATAAATGTGTCTTCATAGGATACCCAAAAGAAACAGTTGGGTACACCTTCTATCACATATCCAAAGGCAAGATCTTTGTTGCTAAGAATGGATCCTTTCTAGAGAAGGAGTTTCTCTCGAAAGAAGTGAGTGGGAGGAAAGTAGAACTTGATGAGGTAATTGTACCTTCTCTCGAATTGGAAAGTAGCTCATCACAGAAAAATCGTTCCCATGATGCCTACACCAATTAGTGAGGAAGCTAATGATGATGATCATGAAACTTCAGATCAAGTTACTACCGAACCTCGTAGGTCAACCAGAGTATGTTCCGCACCAGAGTGGTATGGTGATCCCATTCTGGAAGTCATGTTGCTAGACCATGATGAACCTACGAACTATGAGGAAGCGATGACGAGCCCAGATTCCGTAAAATGGTTTGATGCCATGAAATCTGAGATGGGATCCATGTATGAGAACAAAGTGTGGACTTTGGTTGACTTGCCCGATGATCGGCAAGCCATTGAAAATAAATGAATATTTAAGAGGAAGACTGACGCCGATGGTATTGTTACTGTCTACAAAGCTTGACTTGTTGTGAAAGGTACTCGACAAGTTCAAGGAGTTGACTACAATGAGACTTTCTCACCCGTAGCGATGCTTAAGTCTATCCGAATCATGTTAGCAATTGCCGCATTTTATGAAATCTGGCAAATGGATAACAAAACTGCATTCCTTAATAGATTTATTAAACAAGAGTTGTATATGATGCAATCAAAAGGTGTTGTCTATCCTAAATGTGCTAACAAAGTGTGCAAGCTCCAGCGATCCATGTATGGACTGGTACAAGCATCTCGGAGTTGGAATATACGCTTTGATAAGGTGATCAAAGCATATGGTCTTATACAGACTTACGGTGAAGCCTGTATTTACAAGAAAGTGAGTGGGAGCACTACAATATTTCTGATAAGTATATGTGAATGACATATTGTTGATCGGAAATGATGTAGAATTTTTTGGAAAGCATAAAGGATTGTTTAAAAGGAGTTTTTCAACAAATGACCTCGTGAAGCTGCTTACACATTGGGCACGAAGATCTATAGAGATAGATTAAGACGCTTGATAAGATTTTCAATGAGTACATACCTTTATAAGATTTTGAAGGAGTTCAAAATGGATCAGTCAAAGAAGGAGTTCTTGCCTGAGTTGTAAGGTATGAAGTTGAGTAAGACTCAAAACCCGACCACGACAGAAGATAGAGAGAGAATGAAAATCATTCCCTATGCCTCAGCCATAGGTTCTATAAAGTATGCCATGCTGTGTACCAAACCTGTTGTGTACCTTGCCATGAGTTTGGTAAGGAGGTACAATAGTGATCCAGGAGTAGGCCACTCGACAGCGGTCAAAATTATCCTTAGTTACTGGATGACTAAGGAAATGTTTCTCGATTATTGAGGTGATAAAGAGTTCATCGTAAAGAGTTACGCCGATGCAAGCTTTGACACTAATCTAGATTACTCTAAGTATCAATCTGGATGCGTATTGAAAGTGGGAGCAATTATCTAGAGTAGCTCCGTGCAGAGCATTGTAGACATAGAAATTTGCGAAATACATACGGATCTGAATGTAACAGACCCGTTGACTAAACTTATCTCACAAGCAAAACATGATCACACCTTAGTACTCACTGGGCGTTAATCACATGGCGATGTGAACTAGATTGTTGACTCTAGTAAACCCTTTGGGTATTGGTCACATGGCGATGTGAACTATGGGTGTTAATCACATGGTGATGTGAACTATTGGTGTTAATCACATGGGGATGTGATCTACATTATTGACTCTAGTGCAAGTGGGAGACTGAAGGAAATATGCCTAGAGGCGATATTAAATTTGTTATTTATATTTCTTTATATCATGATAAATGTTTATGATTCATGCTAGAGTTGTATTAACTGGAAACTTAGTACATGTGTGAATACATAGACAAAACAAAGTGTCCCTAGTATGCCTCTACTAGACTAGCTCGTTAATCAAAGATGGTTATGTTTCCTAACCATAGACATGTGTTGTCATTTGATGAACGAGATCACATCATTAGAGAATGATGTGATGGACAAGACCCATCCGTTAGCTTAGCACTATGATCGTTTAGTTTTATTGCTATTGCTTTCTTCATGACTTATACATGTTCCTCTGACTATGAGATTATGCAACTCCCGAATACCGAAAGAACACCTTGTGTGCTATCAAACATCACAATGTAACTGTGTGATTATAAAGATGCTCTACATGTGTTTTCGAAAATGTTTGTGGTGTTGGCATAGATCAAGAATAGGATTTGTCACTCCAAATGTCGGAGAGGTATCTTTGGGCCCTCTCGGTAATACACATCATAATAAGCCTTGCAAGCAAATGACTATTGAGTTAGTCACGAGATGATGTATTACGGAATGAGTAAACAAACTTGCCGGTAACGAGATTGAACTAGGTATGATGATACCGATGATCGAATCTCGGGCAAGTAACACAACGATGACAAAGGGAACAACGTATGTTGTTATGCGGTTTGACCGATAAAGATCTTCGTAGAATATGTAGGAGCCAATATGAGCATCCAGGTTCCGCTATTGGTTATTGACCGGAGATGTGTCTCGGTCATGTCTACATAATTCTCGAACCCGTAGGGTCCGCACGCTTAACGTTCGATGCCGATCGGTATTATGACTTTAGGTGTTTTGATGTACCGAAGGTTGTTTGCAGTCCCGGATGAGATCACAGACATGACGAGGAGTCTCGAAATGGTCGATAGGTAAAGATCGATATATTGGAAGGCTATATTCGGACATCGGAAAGATTCCGAGTAATTCAGGTATTTTTCGGTGTACCAGAGAGTTACGAGAATTCGCCGGGGGAAGTAGTGGGCCTTAATGGGCCATACGGGAAAGGAGAGAAGGGCCTCAAGGGGTGGCCGCGCGCCCCCCATGGGCTGGTCCGAATTGAACTAGGAAGGGGTGGCGCCCCCCTCCTTCCTTCTCCCATCCTCCTCCTTCCAACCTTCTCCTAGTTGGACTAGGAAAGGAGGAAACCTACTCCTACTAGGAGTAGGAATCCTCCCCCCTTGGCGCACCCCTACTAGGCCGGCCTCCTCCTCCCTCCCTTCTTTATATACGTGGGGAGGGGGCACTCCATAGACACACAAGTTGATTTCTTCGACGTGTGCGGTGCCCCCCTCCACAGTTACACACCTCGGTCATAGCGTCGTAGTGCTTAGGCAAAGCCCTGCGCCGGTAACTTCATCATCACCGTTACCACGCCGTCGTGCTGATGGAACTCTCCCTTAACCTCAACTGGATCAAGAGTTCGTGCGACGTCATCGAGCTGAACGTGTGCTGAACACGGAGGTGCCGTATGTTCGGTACTTGGATCGGTTGGATCGTGAAGACATTCGACTACATCAACCGCGTTACTAAACGCTTCCGCTTTCGGTCTACGAGGGTACGTGGACACACTCTCCCCGCTCGTTGCTACGTGATCATAGGATTTTTTTTTGAAATACTACGTTCCCCAACAGTGGCATAATGAGCCAGGTCTATGCGTAGATGATATGCACGAGCCAGGTCTATACGTTCCCCAACAGTGGCATCATGAACCAGCATGTCATACTTTGATTCAGCAGTATTGTGAGATGAAGCGGCACTGACCGACATTACGCGTACGCTTATGCGAGACTGGTTTCACCATTACGAGCACTCGTTGCTTAAAGGTGACCGGCAGGTGTCTGTCTCTCTCACTTTATTTGAATCGAGTGTGACTATGCCTGGTCCTTGTTGAAGGTTTAAACAACACACTTGACGAAAAATCGTTGTGGTTTTGATGCGTAGGTAAGAACGGTTCTTGCTAAGCCCATAGCAGCCACGTAAAACTTGCAACAACAAAGTAGAGGACGTCTAACTTGTTTTTGCAGGGCATGTTGTGATGTGATATGGTCAAGACGTGATGAGTTATATATTATTGTATGAGATGATCATGTTTTGTAAATTATCTTCAACCGACAGGAGCCTTATGGTTGTCTCTTTATTGTATGAATTGCGAAAGCCATGTAATAGTAGTAGTAGCAATAGTTGGCGAGACGACCACCACGCTACGATGAAGATCATGATGTCAAGCCGGTGACGATGGAGATTCAAGGTAGAAATGTTCTCCCTAAGTATGCACCATTGCGACAATTCATCGTGCCGAGACACCACGTGATGATCGGGTGTGATAAGCTCTACGTTCAAATACAACGGGTGTAAGATAGTTTTGCACATGCAGAATACTCGGGTTAAACTTGACGAGCCTAGCATTACAGACATGGCCTCGGAACACTGGAGACCAAAAGGTCGAGTGTGAATCATATAGTAGATATGATAAACATAAGATGTTCACCATTGAAAACTACTCCATCTCACGTGATGATCGGACATGGTTTAGTTGATTTGGATCACGTGATCATTTAGATGACTAGAGGGATGTCTATCTAAGTGGGAGTTCTTTACTATTATGATTAATTGAACTTTAATTTATCATGAACTTAGTCCTGATAGTTTTTGCAAATTATGTTGTAGATCAATAGCTCGCGTTATAGCTTCCCTATGTTTTTGATTTGTTCCTAGAGAAAACTAAGTTGACAGATGTTAGTCGCAATGATGTAGACTTGGTCCGTGATCTGAAGATTATCCTCATTGCTGCACAGAAGTATTATGTCCTTGATGCACCGCTAGGTGACAAACCTATTGCAGGAGCAGATGCAGACGTTATGAACGTTTGACAAGCTCGGTATGATGACTACTTGATAGTTTAGTGCGCCATGCTTTACGGCTTATAACCGGGACTTCAAAAATGTTTTGAACGCCACAGAGCATATGAGATGTTCCAAGAGTTGAAAATAGTATTTCAGACTCATGCCCGTGTCGAGAGGTTCGAGACCTCTGACAAGTACTTTGCCTAAAAGATGGAGGAGAATAACTCAACCAATGAGCATGTGCTCAGAATGTCCGAGTACTACAATCACTTGAATCAAGTGGGAGTTAATCTTCCAGATAAGATAGGGATTGACAAAGTTCTCTAGTCACTATCATCAAGTTACTAGAACTTTGTGATGAACTATAATATGCAAGGGATGACGAAAATGATTCCTGAGCTCTTCGTGGTGCTGAAATCAATGACGGTAGAAATCAAGAAAGAGCATCAATTGTTGATGGTTAACAAGACCACTAGTTTCAAAAAAAGGGCAAGGGGAAGAAAGGGAACTTCAAGAAGAATGGAAAGCAAGTTATCACTCCCGTGAAGAACCCCAAAGCTGGACCTAAGCCTGAAACTGAGTGCTTCTAACTGCAAAGGAAATGATCACTGGAAGCGGAAGTTCCCCGAATATTTGGCGGATAAGAAGGATAGCAAAGTGAACAAAGGTATACTTGATATACATATTGATAATGTGTACCTCGCTGGTGTTCATGGTAGCCCCTGGGTATTTGATACTTGTTCGATTGCTAAGATTAGTAACTCGAAACAGGAGTTGCAGAATAAACGGATACTAGTTGAGGGTGAGGTGACGATGTGTGTTGGAAGTAGTTCCAATATTGATATGATCATCATCGCACACTCCCTGTACTTTCGGGATTAGTGTTAAACCTAAATAAATGTTATTTGGTGTTTGCGTTGAGCATGAACAAGATTGGATCATGTTTATTGCAATATGGTTATTCATTTAAGTGAGAGAATAATTGTTATTCTGTTTACATGAATAAAACCTTCTATGGTCGTACACCCAAGGTGAATGGTTTATTGAATCTCGAACGTAGTAAATACACATATTCATAATATTGAAGCCAAAAGATGCAGAGTTGATAATGATAGTGCAACATACTTGTGGCACTGCCGTTTAGGTTATATTGGTGTAAAGTGCATCAAGAAACTCCATGCTGATGGACTTTTGGAATCACTTGATTATGAATCATTTGATTCTTGCGAACTGATACGTCCATTTTGCATCATGC
This sequence comes from Secale cereale, assembly GCA_902687465.1. Taxonomy (NCBI): domain Eukaryota; kingdom Viridiplantae; phylum Streptophyta; class Magnoliopsida; order Poales; family Poaceae; genus Secale; species Secale cereale. The sequence goes on along the minus strand of LR738709.1, from coordinate 41,201,750 downwards.
TTTTATATTGATGTTTATTGCATTACGGGCTGTTATTACGCATTATGTCACAATACTTATGCCCTTTCTCTCTTATTTTACAAGGTTTACATAAAGAGGGAGAATGCCGGCAATTGGAATTCTGGGCTAAAAAAGGAGCAAATATTGGAGACCTATTCTGCACAACTCAAAAATCCCTGAAACTCCACGAAACTCCATTTCAGAAAATATAAAAAATATCTGGCGAAAGAAGTACAAGAGGGGGGCCACCCACCGTCCACGAGGGTGGGGGGAGCGCCCCCTGCCTCGTGGGCCACCTGGTGACCCTCCGATGCCCATCATCTGCTATATGAGGTGTTTTGACCTGGAAAAAATCATAAGGAGGCTTTTGGGACGAAGCACCGCCGTCTCGAGGCGGAACCTTGGTGGAACCAATCTAGGGTTTCGGCGGAGCTGTTCTGTCGGGGACACTTCCCTCCGGGAGGGGGAAATCATCGCCATCGTCATCACCAACAACTCTCCCATCTTGGGGAGGGTTATCTTCATCAACATCTTCACCAGCACCATCTCCTCTCAAACCTAGTTCATCTCTTGTATCCAATCTTTGTACCAAAACCTCAGATTGGTACCTATGGGTTGCTAGTATTGTTGATTACTCCTTGTAGTTGATGCTAGTTGGTTTACTTGGTGGAAGATCATATGATCAGATCCATTATGCATATTAATACCCCTCTTATTATGAACATGAATATGCTTTGTGAGTAGTTACGTTTTTTTCCTGAGGACATGGGAGAAGTCTTGCTATAAGTAGTCATGTGAATTTGGTATTCGTTCGATATTTTGATGAGATGTATGTTGTCTTTCCTCTAGTGGTGTCATGTGAACGTTGACTACCTGACACTTCACCATTGCTTGGGCCTAGAGGAAGGCATTGGAAAGTAATAAGTAGATGATGGGTTGCTAGAGTGACAGAAGCTTAAACCCTAGTTTATGCGTTGCTTCATAAGGGGCTGATTTGGATCCACATGTTTCATGCTATGGTTAGGTTTACCTTAATATTTCTTTTGTAGTTGCGGATGCTTGCAATAGAGGTTAATCATAAGTGGGATGCTTGTTCAAGTAAGGAGAACACCCAAGCACCGGTCCACCCACATACTAAATTATCAAAGTAACGAACGCAAATCATATGAACGTGGTGAAAACTAGCTTGATGATAATTCCCATGTGTCCTCGGGAGCGCTTTCCTTCATATAAGAGTTTGTCCAGGCTTGTACTTTTCTACAAAAAGGATTGGGCCATCTTGCTGCACCTTATTTACTTTTACTATTTGTTACTCGTTACAATTTACCTTATCACAAAAGTATCTGTTACCGATAATTTCAGTGCTTGCAGAAAACACCTTACTGAAAACTGCCTATCATTTCCTTCCGCTCCTCGTTGGGTTCGACACTCTTACTTATCAAAAGGACTACGATAGATCCCCTACACTTGTGGGTCATCAAGACTCTTTTCTGGCGCCGTTGCCGGGGAGTGAAGCGCCTTTAGTAAGTGGAATTTGGTAAGGAAAAATTTATATAGTGTGCTGAAATTTACTGTCACTTGTTATTATGGAACATAATCCTTTGAGGGGCTTGTTCGAGGTATCTTCACCCCGACCAGTAGAGCAAAGAGTTTCTCATCAACCTACTGAACCTACTGAAAATGTTTGCTTTGAAATTCCTTCGGGTATGATAGAGAAACTGCTAGCTAATCCCTTTACAAGAGATGGAACCTTGCATCCCGACTTGCACCTAATCTATGTGGATGAAGTTTGTGGATTATTTAAGCTTGCAAGTATGCCCGAGGATGTGGTAAAGAAGAAGGTCTTCCCTTTATCTTTGAAGGGATAGGCATTGAGATGGTTTAGGCTATGCGATGATATTGGCTCATGGAACTACAACCGATTGAAGTTGGAATTTTATCAGAAGTTCCATCCTATGCATCAGGTTCATCGTGATCGTAACTATATATATAATTTTTGGCCTCGCGAAGGAGAAAGTATCGCTCAAGCTTGGGGGAGGCTTAAGTCAATGTTATATTCCTGCCCCAATCATGAACTCTTAAGAGAAATGATTATTCAAAATTTTTATGCTCAGCTTTCTCTCAATAATCGCTCCATGCTCGATACCTCTTGTACTAGTTCTTTCATGATGAAGACTATTGAATTCAAATGGGATTTATTGGAAAGAATTAAATGCAACTCTGAATATTGGGATCTCGACGAAGGTAAGGAGTCAGGTATAACACCTAAGTTTGATTGTGTTAAATCTTTTATGGATACCGATGCTTTCCATGAATTTAGCACTAAATATGGACTTGACTCTGAGATAGTAGCTTATTTTTGTGAATCTTTTGCTACTCATGTTGATCTCCCTAAGGAAAAGTGGTTTAAATACCATCCTCACATTGAAGTAAAAGTAGTTGAACCTGTTAGAGTTGAAGAAAAGACTATCACTTATAATGTTGATCCTGTCGTTCCTACTGCTTACATTGAGAAACCACCCTTTCCTATTAGGATAAAGGATCATGCTAAAGCTTCAACTGTGGTTCATAATAGTAATACTAGAACACCTACACCTTCTGAGAAAATTAAAGTTGAACCTAGTGTTGCTATGGTTAAAGATCTTTTGGTCGATAATATAGATGGACATGTTATTAACCTCCGAGAGGAAGCTGCTAGAATTGCTAGACCCGATACTAATAATAAACATAGAACTGTTGTAGGCATGCCTGTTATTTCTGTTAAAATAGGAGATCATTGCTATCATGGTTTATGTGACGTAGGTGCTAGTGCTAGTGTAATACTCGTTTCCTTATATGAAGAAATTATGCATGATATTGCACCTGCTGAGCTAGAAGGTATTGATGTTACTATTAAGCTCGCCAATAGAGATACTATTTCACCAATTGCGATTGTTAGAGACGTTGAAGTCTTGGGTGGGAAAGTTAAATACCCTAGTAATTTTCTCATTCTTGGTTCCCCACAAGATGACTTTTGCCCTATTATATTTGGTAGACCCTTCTTGAATACTGTTAATGCTAAGATAGACTGTGAAAAAGATATTGTTACTGTTGGGTTAGGGGATATGTCTCATGATTTTAACTTTGCTAAATTTCGTAGACAACCCCATGATAAAGAATTGCCTAGCAAGGATGAAATAATTGGTCTTGCTTCTATTGTTGTGCCTCCTAATGACCCTTTAGAACAATATCTGCTAGACCATGAAAATGATATGTACATGAATGAGAGAAGGGAAATAGATGAAATATTCTTTTAACAGAGACCTCTATTGAAACACAATTTGCCTGTTGAAATTCTAGGGGATCCTCCGCCACCCAAGGGAAATCCCGTGTTTGAACTCAAACCATTACCTGATACTCTTAAGTATGCTTACCTCGATGAAAAGAAGATATATCCTGTTATTATTAGTGCTAACCTTTCAGAGCAGGAAGAAGAGAAATTATTGAAAACTCTAAAGAAGCACCGTGCTGCTATTGGATATACTCTTGATGATCTTAAGGGCATCAGCCCCACTTTATGCCAACACAAGATAAAATTGGAGAAGGACGCTAAACCAGTTATTGATCATCAACGGCGGTTAAATCCTAGGATGAAAGAAGTGGTAAGGAAAGAAATACCAAAGCTTCTAGAGGCAGGTGTAATTTATCCAGTTGCTGATAGTCAGTGGGTAAGTCCTGTCCATTGTGTCCCTAAGAAGGGAGGCATTACTGTTGTTCCTAATGATAAAGATGAATAGATCCCGCAAAGAATTGTTACAGGTTATAGGATGGTAATTGATTTCCGCAAATTAAATAAAGCTACTAAGAAAGATCATTACCCTTTACCTTTTATTGATCAAATGCTAGAAATGTTATCCAAACATACTCATTTTTGCTTTGTAGATGGCTATTTTGGTTTCTCTCAAATACCTGTGTCAAAAGAGGACCAAGAGAAGACCACTTTTACTTGCCCTTTCGGTACCTTTGCTTATAGACGTATGCCTTTCGGTTTATGTAATGCACCTGCTATCTTTCAAAGATGCACAATGGCTATATTCTATGATTTTTGTGAAAAGATTGTTGAGGTTTTCATGGATGACTTTTCCGTTTACGGAACTTCTTTTGATGATTGCTTGAGCAACCTTGATCGAGTTTTGCAGAGATGTGAAGAAACTAATCTTGTCTTGAATTGGGAAAAGTGCCACTTTATGGTTAATGAAGGCATTGTTTTGGGGCATAAAATTTCTGAAAGAGGTATTGAAGTTGATAAAGCTAAAGTGGATGCTATCGAGAAGATGCCGTGTCCCAAGGACATCAAAGGTATAAGAAGTTTCCTTGGTCATGCCGGGTTTTATAGGAGGTTCATTAAGGACTTCTCAAAAATCTCTAGGCCTTTGACTAATCTTTTACAAAAAGATATTCCTTTTGTTTTTGATGATGATTGTGTAGAAGCATTTGGAATACTTAAGAAAGCATTGATCTCTGCACCCATTGTCCAGCCTCCTGACTGGAATTTACCCTTTGATACATGTGTGATGCTAGTGATTATGCTGTAGGTGCTATTCTAGGAAAAAGAGTTGATAATAAATTAAATGTTATCCAATATGCTAGTAAAATTCTAGATAGTGCCCAAAGGAACTATGCTACTACTGAGAAAGAATTTTTAGCAGTTGTATTTGCTTGTGATAAGTTCAGACCTTATATAGTTGATTCTAAAGTAACTGTTCACACTAATCATGCTGCTATTAAATATCTTATGGAAAAGAAAGATGCTAAACCTAGACTTATTTGATGGGTTCTCTTGCTACAAGAATTTGATTTTCATATCATTGATAGAAAAGGAGCTGAGAACCCCGTCGCAGACAACTTGTCTAGGTTAGAGAATATTCTTGATGACCCACTACCTATTGATGATAGCTTTCTTGATGAACAATTAGTTGTCATAAATGCTTCTCGTACTACTCCATGGTATGCTGATTATGCTAATTATATTGTTGCTAAATTTATACCACCTAGTTTCACATACCAGCAAAAGAAAAAGTTCTTCTATGATTTAAGACATTACTTCTGGGATGATCCACACCTTTATAAAGAAGGAGTAGATGGTATTATTAGACGTTGTGTACCTGAGCATGAACAGGAACAAATCCTCCGCAAGTGTCACTCCGAAGCTGATGGAGGACACCATGCTGGAGACAGAACTTCACATAAGGTACTGTAATCTGGTTTTTATTGGCCCACTCTCTTCAAGGATGTTCGTAAGTTTGTCTTGTCTTGTGATGAATGTCAAAGAATTGGTAATATTAGTAGACGTCAAGAAATGCCTATGAATTATTCACTTGTTATCGAACCATTTGATGTTTGGGGCTTTGATTATATGGGACCTTTTCCTTCCTCTAATGGGTATACACATATTTTAGTTGATGTCGATTACGTTACTAAGTGGGTAGAAGCTATTCCAATTAGTAGTGCTGATCACAACACCTCTATTAAGATGCTTAAAGAAGTTATTTTTCCGAGGTTTGGAGTCCCTAGGTACTTGATGACTGATGGTGGTTCACACTTTATTCATGGTGCTTTCCGTAAAATGCTCGCTAAATATGATGTTAATCATAGAATTGCATCCCCTTACCACCCACAATCTAGTGGTCAAGTAGAGTTAAGTAACAGAGAGCTGAAATTAATTTTGCGAAAGACTGTTAATAGATCTAGAAAGAATTGGTCCAAGAAACTTGATGATGTATTATGGGCCTATAGAACTACATACAAAAATCCTATGGGTATGTCTCTATATAAAATGGTTTATGGAAAAGCATGTCACTTACCCCTTGAGCTAGAACATAAGGCATATTGGGCTATTAAGGAGCTCAATTATGATTTAAAACTTGCCGGTGAGAAGAATTTATTTGACATTAGCTCACTAGATGAATGGAGAACCCAAGCCTATGAGAATGCCAAGCTGTTTAGACAAAAAGTTAAAAGATGGCATGACAAAAGGATACAAAAGCGCGAGTTTAACGCGGGTGATTATGTCTTGCTATACAACTCTCGTTTAAGATTTTTACAGGAAAACTTCTCTCTAAATGGGAAGGCCCTTACGTTATCCAGGAGGTCTATTGTTCAGGTGCCATAAAAATCAACAACTTCGAAGGCACAAACCCGAATGTGGTGAACGGTCAGAGAATCAAACATTATATCTCAGGTAATCCTATTAATGTTGAAGCCAATGTTATTGAAACCGTAACACCGGAGGAATACATAAGGGACACTTTCCATAAAGACTCCGAAAAGGAAGAGGTGCGTGGTACAGTAAGTAAACCGACTCCAAAACAGTTCTAATGGAAAATTTTCATCGTTTTGGAATATTTAGAAAAATAGAAAAATAAGAGGCAGTCCGGAAAGGACACAAGGCATCCACGAGGGTGGAGGGCGCGCCCTACCCCCCTAGGCGTCCCCCCTACCTCGTGTGCCTCCCAGACTCCGTTTTCTTGCACGTTACTTCTTTTGGTCGGTAAAAAATATTATATAATCCCCCGAAGGTTTTGACTACCGCATCATGCGAAAATCTTCTGCTTTTGTTTCGAGTTGTGTTTCTGACAGATCTAGAACACCATGACATCTCCAAGCACCCCCAAGGACAAGTTCTTTGAGAAGGTCATCAGCCCCTACGTCGCGGAGGTGCTGCAACACCCTCAAACCATCGAGGTGCGTGAGGGGGTGCCGCACATCCGTGATGTTGAGGGGCCAAGGAGGATTGGAACCGTGGAGACAAGACTCGAAGCCATGGAGCAGCAAGTTTTCAAGTGCCAAGGTATGGTGGAACGAGGACTCAATGCCAACCACATGATGATCACGGAGTTCACCAACAACCACAAGTTGGACGCCAAGACCATTGGGGAAGCCATCTTCAAGCTCCACGAGAAGATCGAGCACCTCCAAGCCCAGATCTATGACCTGCAAAACCAAAACCGTGAGTATGAATATAGATTCAAGAAGATGAGTTTGGCTGCAGATTTGAGGATCCGGAGACTCGATCATCCTTCTACGATGGTGAGCCCATGCCTTGGAAGATGGACGACAAGCCTACGACATCAACAACTCCTTCATCACCACCTCCCAAGAAAGAGACATAATCACATGGGTATGGGCACTCCCCTTGGCAATTTCCAAGCTTTGGGGAGGTGCCGCGGTATCGTATCACCATCACACTCCTATCTTTACCGTTTTTCTTAGTTCGATCCTTTTGGTCATATCTTGATCTAGCAGCATGAAGTTTAGTATGATCTAGTTGTGAGCTTTTGCTTTTTGATCTTTACCTTGGTAATCGAGACCGTGAGCTATATAATAAGATTAGTGTAGAGTCAAGGGCTTCATTTTCTCACTATGATCATGAGTAGACAAAAAGAGGGAATAAAAAGAGTCAGTGAGATCATATTGATCTTATGGATAGTAATGACTTCACAAATAAAGAGTATGATGAATAAAGGTTGTTGAAAGTTGACAAACATAGTTTTGGTCATTGTTGCAATTAATAGGAAGTAATAAGGAAAGAGAGGTTTTCACATACATATATACTATCTTGGACATCTTTTACGATTGTGAGCACTCATTAAAAGCCCTGAAACTTCACAGAACTCCGTTTTAGAAAATATAAAAAAAAATCCGGTGAAAGAAGATCACGAGGGGGGCCACCTGCTGTCCACGAGGGTGGGCGACGCGCCCCCCCTCTCTGGGCGCGCCCCCCTGTCTCGTGGGCCCACCAACGGCCCCCCAATGCCCATCTTCTCCTATATGAGGTGTTTTGACGTGGAAAAAATCAGAAGGAGGCTTTCGGGACCAGACGCCGCCATCTCGAGGCGGAACCGAGGCGGAAACCAATCTAGGGCTCCGGCAGAGCTGTTCTGCCGGGGATACTTCCCTCCGGGAGGGGGAAATCGTCATCGCCGTCATCACCAACAACTCTCCCATCTTGGGGAGGGCTATCTTCATCAACATCTTCACCAGCACAATCTCCTCTCAAACCCTAGTTCATCTCTTGTATCCAATCTTTGTACCCAAACCTCAGATTGGTACCTGTGGGTTGCTAGTGGTGTTGATTACTCCTTGTAGTTGATGCTAGTTGGTTTATTTGTTGGAAGATCATTTGTTCAGATCCATTATGCATATTAATACCCCTCTGATCATGAACAATATTATGTCTTGTGAGTAGTTACTTTTGTTCCTGAGGACATGGGAGAAGTCTTGCTATAAGTAGTCATGTGAATTTGGTCTTCGTTCGATATTTTGATGAGATGTATGTTGTCTCTCCTCTAGTGGTGTCATGCGAACGTCGACTACATGACACTTCACCATTATTTGGGCATAGAGGAAGGCATTGGGAAGTAATAAGTATATGATGGGTTGCTAGAGTGACAAAAGCTTAAACCCTAGTTTATGCGTTGCTTCGTAAGGGGCTGATTTGGATCCATATGTTTCATGCTATGGTTAGGTTTACCTTAATACTTCTTTTGTAGTTGCGGATGCTTGCATTAGAGGTTAATCATAAGTGGGAGGCTTGTCCAAGTAAGGACAGCACCCAAGCACCGGTCCACCCACATACCAAATTATCAAAGTACCAAACGCGAATCAGATGATTGTGATGAGAACTAGCTTGACGATAATTCCCATGTGTCCTCGGGAGCGCTTTCCTTCATATAAGAGTTTGTCCAGGCTTGTCCTTTGCTACAAAAAGGATTGGGCCACCTTGCTGCACCTTATTTACTTTTACCTTTTGTCACTTGCTACCATTTACCCTATCACAAAACTATCTATTACCTATAATTTCAGTGCTTGCAGAAAATACCTTACTGAAAACTGCCTATCATTTCCTTCTGCTCCTCGTTGGGTTCGACAGTCTTACTTATCGAAAGGACTACGATAGATCCCCTACACTTGTAGGTCATCAAGACTCTTTTCTGGCACCGTTGTCGGGGAGTGAAGCGCCTTTGGTAAGTGGAATTTGGTGCTGAAATTTATTGTCACTTGTTACTATGGCTCATAATCCTTTGAGGGGCTTGTTCGGGGTATCTTCACCCCGACCAGAAGAGCAAAGAGTTGCTCCTCAACCTACCGCACATAATGAAAATGTTTGCTTTGAAATTCTTTCGGGTATGATAGAGAAACTGCTTGAAAATCCTTTTACAGGAGACGGAACACTGCATCCCAATTTACACCTAATCTATGTGGATGAAGTTTGTGGATTATTTAAGCTTGCAGGTATGCCCGAGGATGTTATCAAGAAGAAGGTCTTCCCTTTATCTTTGAAGGGAGATGCATTGACATGGTTTAGGCTATGTGATGATATTGGATCATGGAACTATAATCGTCTGAAGTTGGAATTTCATCAGAAGTTCTACCCTATGCTCCATGTTCATCGTGATCGTAATTATATTTATAATTTTTGGCCTCGCGAAGGAGAAAGCATCGCTCAAGCTTGGGGGAGGCTTAAGTCAATGTTATATTCATGCCCCAATCATGAGCTCTCAAGAGAAATGATCATTCAAAATTTTTATGCTCGACTTTCTGTCAATAATCGCTCCATGCTTGATACTTCCTGTTCTGGCTCTTTTATGATGAAGACTGTTGAATTCAAATGGGATTTATTGGAAAGAATTAAACGCAACTGTGAAGATTGGGATCTCGACGAAGGTAAGGAGTCAGGTATGACCCCTAAGTTTGATTGTGTTAAAGCTTTTATGGATACCGATTTTTTCCATGAGTTTAGCACTAAATATGGACTTGACTCTGAGATAGTAGCTTCTTTCTGTGAATCATTTGCTACTCATGTTGATCTCCCCAAGGAGAAGTGGTTTAAATACCATCCCCCTATTTCAGTAAAAATAGTTGAACCCGTTAAAGTTGAAGAAAAGATTATCACTTATAATGTTGATCATATTGTTCCTACTGCCTATATTGAGAAACCACCCTTCCCTGTTAGGATTAAGGATCATGCTAAATCTTCAACTGTGGTTTGTAAGAGTAATACTAGAACACCTACACCCTCTGAGAAAATTAAAGTTGATACTAGTGTTGCCATGGTTAAAGATCTCTTGGTAGAAGATTTAGATGGACATGTTATTTACCTCCAAGAAGAGTCTGCTAGAATAGCCAAACCCAATGCTAGGAATAAACATAGACCTATTGTAGGCTTTCCTGTTATCTCTGTTAAGATAGGAGATCATTGCTATCATGGTTTATGTGACATAGGTGCTAGTGCGAGTATTATCCCTCTTACCTTATATCGAGAAATTATGCATGATATTGCACCTGTTGAGTTAGAAGGGATTGATGTTACTATTAAGCTTGCTAATAGAGACACTATTTCACTAGTTGGGATTGTTAGAGATGTTGAGGTTTTGTGTGGGAAGGTTAAATACCCTGCTGATTTTCTTATTCTTAGTTCCCCACAAGATAAATTTTGTCCCATTATATTTGGTAGACCCTTCTTGAATACTATTAATGCTAAGATAGACTGCGTAAAAGATATTGTTACTGTTGGGTTAGGGGATATGTCTCATGATTTTAACTTTGCTAAATTCTGTGGACAACCCCTTGAAAAAGAACTACCTAGTAAGGATGAAATTATTGGTCTTGCTTCTATTGCTGTCCCTCCTAATGATCCTTTAGAACAATACTTGCTAGACCATGAAAATGATATGCATATAAATGAGAGAAGGGAAATAGATGAAATATTCTTTAATCAGGGACTCGTATTGAAAAACAAGTTGCCTGTTGAAATCCTAGGGGATCCTCCTCCACCCAAGGGTGATCCCGTGTTTGAACTTAAACCTTTACCGGATAATCTTAAGTATGTTTATCTTGATGAAAAGAAGATATATCCTGTTATTAATAGTGCTAACCTTTTAGAGCAGGAAGAAGAAAAACCATTGAAAACTCCGAAGAAGCACCGTGCTGCTATTGGATATACTTTGGATGATCTTAAGGGCATTAGTCCCACATTATGCCAACACAAGATAAAATTGGAAGAAAATGCTAAACCGGTTATTGATCATCAGCGACGGTTAAATCGTAAGATGAAAGAAGTGGTAAGGAAGGAAATACTAAAGCTTCTAGAGGCAGGTATTATCTATCCAGTTGCTGATAGCCAGTGGGTAAGTCCTGTCCATTGTGTCCCTAAGAAGGGAGGTATGACTGTTGTTCCTAATGATAAAGATGAATTGATACCTCAAAGAATAGTTACATGTTATAGGATGGTAATTGATTTCTGTAAGTTAAATAAAGCTACTAAGAAAGATCATTACCCCTTGCCTTTTATTGATCAAATGCTAGAAAGGTTATCCAAACATAGTCACTTTTGCTTTGGAGATGGTTATTCTGGTTTCTCTCAAATACCTGTGTCAAAAGGGGATCAAGAAAAGACCACTTTTACTTGTCCTTTCGGTACCTTTGCTTATAGAAGTATGCCTTTCGGTTTATGTAATGCACCTGCTACCTTTCAAAGATGCATGATGGCTATATTCTCGTATTTTTGTGAAAAGATTGTTGAGGTTTTCATGGATGATTTCTCCGTTTACGGAACTTCTTTTGATGATTGCTTAAGCAACCTTGATCGAGTTTTGCAGAGATGTGAAGACACTAACCTTGTCTTGAATTGGGAGAAGTGCCACTTTATGGTTAATGAAGGCATTGTCTTGGGACATAAAATTTCTAAAAGAGGTATTGAAGTTGACAAAGCTAAAGTTGATGCTATTGAAAAGATGCCGTGCCCCAAGGACATTAAAGGTATACGAAGTTTCCTTGGTCATGCCGGGTTTTATAGGAGGTTCATAAAGGACTTCTCCAAAATCTCCAGGCCTCCGACTAATCTCTTACGAAAAGATATTCCTTTTGTCTTTGATGATGATTGTCTAGAGGCACTTGAAATACTTAAGAAATCATTGATCTCTGCACCTATTGTCCAGCCTCCTGACTGGAATTTACCCTTTGAGATTATGTGCGATGCTAGTGATTATGTTATAGGTGCTGTTCTAGGACAAAGAGTTGATAAGAAATTGAATGTTATCCAGTATGCTAGTCAAACTCTAGATAGTGCCCAGAAAAATTATGCGACTACCGAGAAAGAATTTTTAGCAGTTGTATTTGCTTGTGATAAGTTTAGACCCTATATCGTTGATTCTAAAGTAACTATTCACACTGATCACGGTGCTATCAAATACCTTATGGAAAAGAAAGATGCTAAACCTAGACTTATTAGATGGGTTCTCTTGCTACAAGAATTTGACTTGCATATTGTTGATAGAAAGGGAGCTGAGAACCCCGTTGCAGACAACTTGTCTAGGTTAGAGAATATACTTGATGACCCACAACCTATTGATGATAGATTTCCCGATGAACAATTAGTTGTCATAAATACTTCTCGTACTGCTCCATGGTATGTTGATAATGCTAATTATATTTTTGTTATGTTTATACCTCCTAGCTTCACATACCGGAAAAATAAAAATACTTCTATGATTTGAGACATTACTTTTGGGATGACCCACATCTTTATAAAGAAGGAGTAGATGGTATTATTAGACGTTGTGTACCTGAGCATGAACAGGAATAGATCCTACGCAAGTGCCACTCTGAAGCTTATGGAAGACACCATGCGGGAGATAGAACTGCACATAAGGTATTGCAATCCGGTTTTTATTGGCCTACTCTCTTCAAGGATGCCCGTAAGTTTGTCTTATCTTGTGATGAATGTCAAAGAATTGGTAACATTAGTAGACGCCAAGAAATGCCTATGAATTATTCACTTGTTATTGAACCATTTGATGTTTGGGGCTTTGATTATATGGGACCGTTTCGTGCCTCTAATGGGTACACACATATTCTAGTCGTTGTTGATTACGTTACTAAGTGGGTGGAAGCTATTCCAACTAGTAGTGCTGATCATAACACCTCTATTAAGATGCTTAAAGAAGTTATTTTTCCGAGGTTTGGAGGCCCTAGATACATAATGATTGATGGTGGTTCACACTTTATTCATGGTGCTTTCCGTAAAATGCTTGCTAAATATGATGTGAATCATATAATTGCATCCCCTTATCACCCACAGACCAGCGATCAAGTAGAACTAAGTAATAGAGAGTTGAAATTAATTTTGCAAAAGACGGTTAATAGATCTAGAAACAATTGGTCCAAGAAACTTGATGATGCTTTATTGGCCTATAGAACTGCATACAAAAATCCTATGGGTATGTCTCCATATAAGTTGGTATATGGAAAAGCTTGTCACTTACCTCTTGAGTTAGAACATAAGGCATATTGGGCTATCAAAGAGCTCAATTATGATTTCAAACTTGCCGGTGAAGAGAGGTTTTTTGACATTAGCTCTCTTGATGAATGGAGAACCCAGGCCTATGAGAATGCCAAGTTGTTTAAAGAGAAAGTTAAAAGATGGCATGACAAAAGGATACAAAAGCGTGAGTTTAACATAGGTGATTATGTCTTGCTATACAACTCTCATTTAAGATTTTTTGCAGGAAAACTTCTCTCTAAGTGGGAAGGACCTTACGTTATCGGGGAGGTCTATCGTTCCGGTGCCATAAAAAATCGACAACTTCGAAGGCACAAATCCAAAGGTGGTGAACAGTCAAAGAATCAAACACTATATCTCAGGTAACCCTATAAATGTTGAAACCAATGTTATTGAAACCGTAACCCCGGAGGAATACATAAGGGACACTTTTCGGAACGATCCAGATTCCGAAAAGGAAGAGGTATGTGGTACGGTAAGTAAACCGACTCCAAAACAGCTCTAAAGGCAATTTTTCTCCGTTTTGGAATATTTAGAAAAATAGAAAATAAGTAGCAGTCCGGAAGAGACACGAGCCATCCACGAGGGTGGAGGACGCGCCCCCTACCTCGTGGGCAGCTCGTGTGCCTCCCGGACTCCGATTTCTTGTATGTTACTCCTTTTGGTCGGTAAAAATTCATTATATATACCCCCGAAGGTTTTGACCTCTGCATCACGCAAAAATCCTCTGTTTTTGTTTCGAGCTGCTGTTTTTGACAGATCTAGATCATCATGGCGTCCTCCAACATCCTCAAGGACAAGTTCTTCGAGAAGGTCATCAACCCCTACCTTGCGGAGGTGCTGCATCACCCTAAAACCATGGAGTTGCATGAGGGGGTGCTGCACATCCGTGATGTTGAAGGGCCAAGGAGGACCGGAAGCGTGGAGACAAGACTCGAAGCAATGGAGCAGCAGATTTTCAAGTGCCAAGGTATGGTGGAACGAGGACTCAACGCCAACCATATGATGATCTCGGAGCTCGCCAACAACCTCAAGATGGACTCAAGGATCTTCGGGGAAGCTATCTCCAATCTTCAAGAGAAAATAGAACACCTCCAAGCCCAGATCTATGACCTGCAAAACCAAAATTGTGAGTATGAACATAGATTCAAGAAGACGAGTTTGGCTGCAGATTTGAGTATCTCAGAGGCTCGATCATCCTTCTACGATGGTGAGCCTATGCCTTGGAAGGTGGACAACAAGCCTACATCATCAACAACTCCATCATCACTACCCCCAAAGAAGGAGACACAATCATATGGGTATGGGCACTCCCTTGGCAACTGCCAAGCTTGGGGGAGTGACCCCGGTATCGTATCACCATCACTCCTATCTTTACCATTTTTCTTAGTTCAATCCTTTTGGTAGTATCTTGATCTAGTAGAATGAAGTTAGCATGATCTAGTTGGGAGCTTTTGCTTTATGATCTTTACCCTTTGTAATCGAGTCCGTGAGCTATATAATAAAGATTAGTGTTGAGTCAAGGGCTTGATTTCCTCACTTTGGTCATGATAGAAAGAAAGAAAATATAAAGAGTATCCAAGAGATCATATTGATCTTATGGGAAGTAATGACTTCACATATAAATAGTATGATGAATAAAAGTTGTTGAGGGTTGGCAAACATAGTTTTGGTCACCGTTGCAATTAATAGGAAGTAATAAAGAAATAGAGGCTCCACATACAAATACACTATCCTGGACATCTTGTATGATTGTGAGCACTCATTAAAATATGACATGCTAAAAAGTTGATGTTGGACAAGGAAGACAACATAATGGGTTATGTCTTCTTATATCCGAAATAAAGTATATTGTCATGGATCATCCAACATGTTGAGCTTGCCTTTTCCCCCTCATTCTAGACAAAACTCCTCGCACCAAGTAGAGATACTACTTGTGCTTCCATACATCCTTAAACCCAGTTTTTCCATGAGAATCCACCATACCTACCTATGGATTGAGAAAGATCCTTCCAAGTAAGTTGTCATGTTGCAAACTCGCTAAAATATGTATGATTTATTAGTGTGGAGGAAATTAGCTTTATACGATCTTGTGATAAGGAAGTAATAAAAGCGACAGACTGCATAATAAAGGTCCTTATCACAAGTGGCAATATAAAGTGACGTTCTTTTGTGCTAAAACTTTGTGCATCCAACCATAAAAACACATGACAACCTCTGCTTCCCTCTGCGAAGGGCCTATCTATTATTCTTGCCTTATAAGAGTCAAGGTGAAATTCACCTTTCCTTTTTACATTTTATCCTTTGGCAAGCACATTGTGTTGGAAAGATCCTGACATATATACCCACTTGGATGTAAGTTTTCATGGTCTATTACTGTTGACATTACCCTTGAGGTAAAATGTTGGGAGGCAACACCATAAGCCCCTATCTTTCTCGGTGTCCGATTAAAACTCCATAACCATAAGTATTGCGTGAGTGTGAGCAATTGTGAAAGATTATATGATAGTTGAGTATGTAGGGTTGCTGAAAAGCTCTTATATTGACTCTTTCCGATGTTATAATAAATTGCAATTGCTTCAATGACCGAGATCAAAGTTTGTTAGTTTTCAATGAAGTTTATGATTCATGCTTGATATGGTCAATGAATTGTTACTTTAGCATAAGAATCATATGATAATATATATATGTTGCTGTTATGAGAATGATCATGATGCCCTCATGTCCGTATTTTATTTTTATCGACACGTCTATCTCTAAACATGTGGACACATTTATCGTTATCGGCTTTCGCTTGAGGACAAGCAAGGTCTAAGCTTGGGGGAGTTGATACGTCCATTTTGCATCATGCTTTTATGTTGATATTTATTGCATTATGGGATGTTATTGCACGTTATGTCACAATACTTATGCCTTTTCTCTCTTATTTTACAAGGTTTACATGAAGAGGGAGAATGCCGGCAGCTGGAATTCTGGGCTGGAAAAGGAGCAAACTCTGGAAACCTATTCTGCACAACTCCAAAAGCCCCGAAACTTCACAGAACTCCGTTTCAGAAAATAAAAAAATATCTGGCGAAAGAAGATCATGAGGGGGCCCACCTGTTGTCCACGAGGGTGGGGGGCACGCCCCCCTCTCTGGGCGCGCCCCCCCTGTCTCATGGGCCCACTGACGCCCCCCCGATGCCCATCTTCTCCTATATGAGGTGTTTTGACCTGGAAAAAAAATCAGAAGGTGGCTTTCGGGACCAGACACCGCCGCCTCGAGGCGGAACCGAGGCGGAAACCAATCTAGGGCTCCGACAGAGCTGTTCTGCCGGGGATACTTCCCTCCAGGAGGGGGAAATCGTCACCGCCGTCATCACCAACAACTCTCCCATCTTGGGGAGGGCTATCTTCATCAACATCTTCACCAGCACCATCTCCTCTCAAACCCTAGTTCATCTCTTGTATCCAATCTTTGTACCCAAACCTCAGATCGGTACCTGTGGGTTGCTAGTAGTGTTGATTACTCCTTGTAGTTGATGCTAGTTGGTTTATTTGGTGGAAGATCATATGTTCAGATCCATTATGCATATTAATACCCCTCTGATCATGAACAATATTATGTCTTGTGAGTAGTTACTTTTGTTCCTGAGGACATGGGTGAAGTCTTGCTATAAGTAGTCATGTGAATTTGGTCTTCGTTCGATATTTTGATGAGATGTATGTTGTCTCTCCTCTAGTGGTGTCATGTGAACGTCGACTACATGACACTTCACCATTATTTGGGCCTAGAGGAAGGCATTGGGAAGTAATAAGTAGATGATGGGTTGCTAGAGTGGCAGAAGCTTAAACCCTAGTTTATGCGTTGCTTCGTAAGGGGCTGATTTGGATCCATATGTTTCATGCTATGGTTAGGTTTACCTTAATACTTCTTTTGTAGTTGCAGATGCTTGCATTAGAGGTTAATCATAAGTGGGAGGCTTGTCCAAGTAAGGACAACACTCAAGCACCGGTCCACCCACGTACCAAATTATCAAAGTACCGAACGCGAATCAGATGATCGTGATGAAAACTAGCTTGACGATAATTCCCATGTGTCCTCGGGAGCGCTTTCCTTCATATAAGAGTTTGTCCAGGCTGGTCCTTTGCTACAAAAAGGATTGGGCCACCTTGCTGCACCTTATTTACTTTTACCTTTTGTCACTTGCTACCATTTACCCTATCACAAAACTATCTGTTACCTATAATTTCAGTGCTTGCAGAAAATACCTTACTGAAAACTGCCTATCATTTCCTTCTGCTCCTCGTTGGGTTCGACACTCTTACTTATCAAAAGGACTACAATAGATCCCCTACACTTGTGGGTCATCATGCTTCCATACATCCTTAAACCCAGGTTTGCCATGAGAGTCCACCATACCTACCTATGGATTGAGTAAGATCCTTAGAGTAAGTTGTCATTGTTGCAACTTTCTAAACATGTATGATCTATTAGTGTGGAGAAAATATACTTTATACAATCTTGTGATATGGAAGCAATAAAAGCGACGGACTGCATAATAGAGGTCCATATCACAAGTGGCAATATAAAGTGACGTTCTTTTGCGCTAAGATTTTGTACATCCAACCATAAAAGCACATGACAACCTCTGCTTCCCTCTGCGAAGGGCCTATCTATTGTTCTTATCTTATAAGAGTCATGGTGATCTTCACCTTCCCTTTTACATTTTATCCTTTGGCAAGCACATTGTGTTGGGAAGATCCTGACATATATCCCCACTTGGATGTAAGCTATCATGAACTATTATTGTTGACATTGCCCTTGAGGTAAGAGGTTGGGAGGCAACACTATAAGCCCCTATATTTCTCTGTGTCCGATTAAAACTCCATACCCAGAAGTATTGCATGAGTGTTAGCACTTATGAAAGACTAAATGATAGTTGAGTATGTGGACTTGCTGAAAAGCTCTTATATTGACTCTTTCCGATGTTATGATAAATTGCAATTGCTTCAATGACCGAGATCATAGTTTTTTGTTTTCAATGAAGTTTCTGATTCATACTTGACATTGTGAATGGATTATTACTTTAGCATAAGAAATCATATGACAAGTTATATATTGCTGTTCTAAGAAGAATCATGATGCCTTCATGTCCGTATTTTATTTTATCGACACCTCTATCTCTAAACATGTGGACGTATTTTTTGATGTCGGCTTCCGCTTGAGGACAAGCGAGGTCTAAGCTTGGGGGAGTTGATACGTCCATTTTGCATCATGCTTATATATTGATGTTTATTGCATTACGGGCTGTTATTACACATTATGTCACAATACTTATGCCTTTTCTCTCTTATTTTACAAGGTTTACATAAAGATGGAGAATGCCGGCAGCTGGAATTTTAGGCTGGAAAAGGAGCAAACATTGGAGACATATTCTGCACAACTCAAAAAGCCCTGAAACTCCACGAAACTCTGTTTCGGAAAATATAAAAAATATCTGGCGAAAGAAGTACAGGAGGGGGGCCACCCACCGTCCACGAGGGTGGGGGTGCGCCCCCTGCCTCGTGGGCCACCTGGTGACCCCCGATGCCCATCTTATGCTATATGAGGTGTTTTGACCTGAAAAAAATCATAAGGAGGCTTTCGGGACGAAGCGCCGCCGTCTCGAGGCAGAACCTTGGTGGAACCAATCTAGGGCTCCGGCGGAGCTGTTCTGTCGGGAACACTTCCCTCCGGGAGGGGCAAATCATCGCCATCGTCATCACCAACAACTCTCCCATCTTGGGGAGGGTTATCTTCATCACATCTTCACCAGCACCATCTCCTCTCATACCCTAGTTCATCTCTTGTATCCAATCTTTGTACCAAAACCTCAGATTGGTACCTGTGGGTTGCTAGTAGTGTTGATTACTCCTTGTAGTTGATGCTAGTTGGTTTACTTGGTGGAAGATCATATGTTTAGATCCATTATGCATATTAATACCACTCTGATTATGAACATGAATATGCTTTGTGAGTAGTCACGTTTATTCCTGAGGACATGGGAGAAGTCTTGCTATAAGTAGTCATGTGAATTTGGTATTCGTTCGATATTTTGATGAGATGTATGTTGTCTTTCCTCTAGTGGTGTGATAAC
Organism: Secale cereale; assembly: GCA_902687465.1. Taxonomy (NCBI): domain Eukaryota; kingdom Viridiplantae; phylum Streptophyta; class Magnoliopsida; order Poales; family Poaceae; genus Secale; species Secale cereale. Next base: position 41,182,310 of record LR738709.1, on the reverse strand, counting down.
CCATAAGTGTAGGGGATCAGTTGTAGCCTCTTTCGATAAGTAAGAGTGTCAAACCCAACGAGGAGATAAAGGCAGAACAAATATTCCCTCAAGTTCTATCAACCACCGATACAAGTCTACGCACGCTTGTGCTAGGCTTCTCGCCCCTCGTTGGTTACCCCAAGTGGAAGTTTAGAGATGCAGTGTAGCAGAAGATTTCCCTTGGCAATACCAAGGATCGATTTCCCTGAGACTCCCAGTTTCAACAAGAAGGTGTCAACTGCTAACGGCGCCAGATATTAGCAATCAACGTGGACCTGCACACAGATACAAATAACTTTGCTCCCAATGAGTACAGAGAGGTTGTCAATCCCTCCGGCCTTGTAGTTTACAAAGGATCAAACGCAAGTGATAGTAGTGATAGATATTGCTGCAATAGTAAATAAAAGCGGAAAGTAAATAGCGGATGTGATCAATGATGGTAATATGGACCGGAGTCTCATGATGTTCACTAGTGATGTCTCTCTCCCAAAAGACGATAAAACTGCTATGTGAGGTAAACGAATTACAGCCGGGCAATTGACAGGACCAATCCTGACTAAGTTGCAAGAAAGGTAGAGGTTCAAAGCATGGGCGGTACGCCGAGGTAAGTAGACCGAAATCCATCTGCATCTACTACTAATCATCCACCTTGAGATATCTATCCAGAACATCTCGCTGGTATTAAGTTGCGAGTCCCACCCATAGTGTAAACTCAAAGCAACAGACAACTGCATTAAAAGAACTTTGCGTAAAGTAAACAGTCCTTGCACCCGCGGGCACAAGCACCGTTGTTTTCCCCCTTGTGGCAACAACACATCCCCTAGACTCATGTTTCTGTCACTCAAACTAGTCATCGAGGGGCATGAACCCACAATCGAGCATAACGTTCCCTCTTGGAGTCACTACCTACTACTTGGCCAAAGCAATAAATAACAACGGGGAACATGCAAGAATTACTTACGAACATAAACATAAGAGAGGTGAATCAAATATATTACTCAAACACAATCTGAACATAATCTCATAATCCATCGGATCCCAGCAAACTCATCATAGCAACAGCATAAGGATTACATATGTGCCTCGATCATGTAGGGCAGCTCACGAGGGCTAATTAGTGAAGCACAAGAACGGGAGGAGAACATCACATAGCTACTGGTCATGGACCCATGGTCCAAGGGAGACTACTCACAACTCATCCGGGAGGCGTCCATGGTGGTGGAGAGGCTCCCGGTGGTGATCCTCCCCTCCGACAGGGTGCCGGGAAGAGTTCTCCTGGTGCTCCCGATCTTGTAAGCGACGGCGGCGGCGGAACAGAGATGAGATCGCGAAAAAGAGTTCTCATCTCGAGGGTTTCGGGAGACGCTTTAAATATATGCCAAAGGGGGTCATCAGCGGAGCCTCGGGGGGCCCAGGCGCCCCCCCGGCGCGGCCCAGGGGGGGGGGGGGG
>LR738709.1:41125262-41180644 GCA_902687465.1 Secale cereale | reverse complement strand
GCCAGGGCGCCTGGAGCCCTGGTGCCCCCCCCCCCCGGCTGTACTTCGGGCGCACGGTAGCTTCTGGAACGCTGATTTTTTATATAATTTTTCTGGATTTTTCCTGGCAGTTCTCGTAATGTGAAAACCTAAAATACAAAAACAGTCGAAAACAGAAACTGGCACTGGGGTGCACTGAGTTAATAGGTTAGTCCAAATATGATCAAAAGTGTATGGAAGTGTATAAATATCATAGCGAGGCATGGAGCAAGCAAAAATTATAGATACGTTTTGGACGTATCAACATCCCCAAGCTTAATTCCTGCTCGTCCTCGAGTAGGTAAATGATAACAAGAATAATTTCTGTGGTGACATGCTATTAACCATATAGGACTTTTTCATAGTCATATGACAAAAGCTTACTGAGACAATGAATCTATAGTAATTAAGTTGCCTCATGAGAAAATCACAAAGAACTGAAAGTTTTACAATATGATACTGAAACATCAAATAGATTTGTAATGAACATGATGTGCAAATATGATAAAGTGATATCTAGCTTGCCCCCTTTAGTGAAGCAAAACATAAATGCAGGGGCACCTCCAAGGTTTAAGTGATGACTAGATACAATGATTTCAAAATAAACGATATCACAATCATGCAAAAGACAATGCTACTTTGGGACAATGCACATTACACTCAGAATGACAATCATGCTCTCAGTAGTTGGTGCTTTTAAAAGAAGGTGGAGACTCTCGAACCGTGGTTTTTGTTGGCAAGGTTGAAAACCCGTAATCGGAAACAAAGACAAAACATGTACCAGAGCTCTTGGTTTTAAAACAGAGGTAATAATTTCTTTTAGATCATGCATGTTTTGTCAACGAATGCTAGCAGATAACTCAATCACTTCTTGAGATGGACAAGTTTCGAGGAACGGCTCCCGAATGAGGACGATCACATCCTCTTAATCTCCTTTGTTTATCACTGCCAAAGTTTTCTGATTTCTCATGAAGAAAGCGTGAAGGAGGGTTTGTTTGTTATATTATCTTTTTGAGCCGGGCGCACTCAATGCCAGTTCCTTCTCGTATTATGGGTTTGCACATTATACATGCAATCCCGGGGTGAAGCTTGTCCAACTTAAAAAGATCATGAATTAACTACTACTTCCTCATGGACTTACAACATAGGCACAAAATAAGAATGCTTTTTCTTTGAATAATTTCGAGATGGCACATGCAAGTCTCCGTTAGGAATGGCAGGTAAATACCATGTAGGAAGATATGGTGGACTCATATGGCATAACTGGATTAAAAGAATGTGGATGCACAAGCAGTCAGTCCGCTTAGTACAGGCGAAGGTTAGCAAAAGACTGGGAGCGACCAACTAAGAGAGCAATGACGGTCATAATCATGCAGAGCGACAAAGCAACATTGAATCAGGCATGGAAGTTATATCGCTACTCAGAAATAAAAGATCATCAAGGCTTGACAGACTTTCTTTACAGTCTTAAATATGCGTGAGCATACGCCAAGTCAATCAAAATAAATTCTTTGAAGGAAGATATTACTAAACCATACCACATCATAGGCAAACAAATCATGTTGGTACTCCAATAACACATTGGGAATCCCCCAGCTATTTGGGACTAACCATATGAAAATCTGAACTACTAAGCGCCATCATGCACGTAGCATCTTTATCATAGACATATCAACCAATGCAACAGAAGCAAACTCTCTTAATGAGGTGAGCATGATAATTAAAGAGAGTTCAAGCAACCAACTAAACAAAAGCTCTTTGAAAAGATAAGCATGAAAATTGAGAGCGGAACATGATAGTAGCTATTAAAAGACAAAGAACACACACAGCAAAGATAGACATGAAAATTCTATGTTATGTTCTAGGTAGAAGTGGAGCATGTTTCTCACCCACATAAAGAAAGCTGAGTTCCGACTCGTTATGAAAAGCTAAAGAAAACTAAAAAGCAAGACGCTCCAAGCATAGCACATAACACATGAAGTGATTAAAATATAGTGGAACGAAAGACGAACTGATAATGTTGATGGAGAAGGGGATGCAAGGGGGCATCCCCAAGCTTAGATGCTTGATTCTCCTTGAATATTTCTTGGGGGTGCACGGGGGCATCCCCAAGCTTGAGCGTTTGACACTCCTGAATCTTTTTATCATATTCCCTCGCACACTTGAAAACTCCCTTCATACATAACTCATCATAATCTGATTAGCGAGGTTAGTACCCATAATAAAATAATTGTACCTTGCTGGAAATAAAGATATTCTTGAAGTTCTACTGTTTCTCAAGATTGCCAAAAGGTTTTTGCAAAGAAAAAGCAAGCTCTAGGTTTGCAAAATGAAGGAAAGGCAAAATAGGACAGAATCTGTGAAAAACAGAATAGCAGGTAGTAAATGATTTGTTCGGGGCACTTCTGCAACTCTAATCAAAAAACTCAGAACGGACGCACGAAAGACAATTATATAGAGCACGCTGTCGAAAAAATTCAGACCAAAAAGATGATCTGGTGATTTTATACGAATTTTTCTATCCAAGGACAGAATCTGTTTCCTGGACAGCACCTCACAACTTTTGAACTTTGTAGCAATCAGAGGCTATACTTGGCACAAAATTGAAAAGCAAAGATACAATGATGATGCTACAGTTGTAAAAAACATCAAGACACAACAAAAGCAAAAAATTTATTCATGTGGGCTGCCTCCCAAAAGCGCTTTCTTTTATGCCTTTAAGCTAGGCATAATGCATATAGATCAAGTTTTATCAAGAGTAAAAGAATAGCTAGCCCGTATAACGGACTCAAAAGGTAACTTGATCTTCTTTCGAGGGAAGTGTTCCATCCCTTTCTTGAGAGGAAAATGAAATTTTATATTACCCTCTTTCATGTCAATGATAGCACCAACGGTGCGTAAAAAGGGACGTCCCAAAATAATTGGACACGAAGGATCACATTCAATATCCATAATAGTAAAATCAACGGGAACATAATTATCATTGACAACGATAAGAACATCGTCGATCCTCCCCAAAGGTTTCTTTATGGAAGAATCAACGAGACGAACACCAAAAGAACAAGAATCAAAAGGTTTCAATTTAAGCATATCATATAGTCTTTTGTGCATAACAGAAGTACTAGCTCCAACATCACATAATGCATAGCAAGAGAAGTGATTCAATTTAATTTTTATCATAGGATCCCAACCATCTTCTAGCTTTCTAGGTATGGAGGCTTCTACTCTAAGTTTCTCCTCCCTAGCTTTGATGAGAGCATTAGTGATATGCTCTGTGAAGGCAAGGTTAAGCGTGCTAGTGCGGGGGTCTCTAGACATCTTGTGAAGGAAATCAATAACTTCGGTAAGAGTGCAATTATCAAAATCAAGGTTACTAGCATCAAGTAAAGTGGTAGTGGTGTCCTTTTGGTTCACTTGTTTGGTAGTTTCTATAGTCATAGCATCACCATTAATAGGTCCATCGGGACCAGGAGTGCATTGGGTGCTAAGAGTTTGGATATCCTCAACAACTTGGACAGTAGCAACAGTGTGGTGGGTACGAAGGCTCTTAATTCTATCTTCTTCCTCCCTTTCTCTAGCCCATCTCTCTTTAAGTTTAGCCATCATCCTAATATTTTCATTAATTTGCACTTGAATAGCATTAATAGGAGTGACCTTCCTCTCCTCAAGAGGAGAAGTTCTAATTTTAAGCAATTCTACCTCATTGGCTAAATGGTCTACCTTTGAAGAGAGATCACCTAGTTTGTTTAGTTTTTCTTCTACACTATTATTAAAAGCTTTTTGGGTAGTGATGAAATCTTTAAGCATAATCTCTAGTTCAGTAGTGGAGTTCCTGGTGCTAGGATAAGCATTGTTGTTCCCATAAGAATTAGAGGGGAACGGTCTAGGATTGCTACCAAAATTACTCCTATAAGCATTGTTATTAAAATTGTTTCTAGAGATAAAGTTCACATCTACTTGTTCTTGAGCAATCAAAGAATTTAAAGGAACATCACGAGGATCAACAGAAGATTGCTTCGAAAGTAGAGACATGATCAAGTCAACTTTTTCATTTAGGGAGGAAATCTCCTCGACAGAGTTTACCTTCCTACCTGTTGGAGCGCGTTCGGTGTGCCATTGGGAATAATTGGTCATCATCTCATCGAGAAGCCTTGTGGCAGCACCAAGTGTAGTTGACATAAAGGTTCCTCCCGCGGCCGAATCTAACAAGTTCCGCGAGGTAAAGTTCAAGCCTGCATAAAAAGTTTTGATAACCATCCAAGTAGTCAAACCATGAGTAGGGCAGTTCTTGATAAGATATCTCATACGTTCCCAAGCTTGGGCAACGTGTTCATTATCCAATTGTTTAAAATTCATTATGTTACTTCTTAGTTGGATAATTTTAGCAGGTGGATAGTATTTTCCAATAAAAGCATCTTTGCACTTGTCCCAAGAATCTATGATGTTTCTAGGCAAAGACTGAAACCAAATTTTAGCTCCTCCTCTCAAGGAGAAAGGAAAAAGCTTAAGCTTAACAATATTACCATCTATTTCTTGGTACTTTTGCATATCACAAAGTTCAACAAAGTTGTTTAAGTGTAAAGCAGCATCATCTCCAGCACCGGAGAATTGATCTTTCATGACTAAGTTCAGTAAAGCAGGTTTAATTTCATATGAAGGTGCTGAAGTGGCAGGTGTAGTGATAGGTGTGCAGATAAAGTCATCGTTGTTGTGACTAGTGAAGTCACACAACTTGGTGTTCTCGGTGGAACCCATAGCAGCAAGCAAGCAAGATAACTATTTTTGTGATTTTCGATAAAAGATACTAAAGCAAAAACTGAAAGGTATACTAACAAGACTAAAAGCAAAGGTAAAAGATAGCGTGCAACTCCCCTATCCTGAAGAGTGGAGTCCCCGGCAACGGCGCCAGAAATTGCTTTGCTAGGCTTCTCGCCCCTCGTTGGTTACACCAAGTGGAAGGTTAGAGATGCAGTGTAGCAGAAGATTTCCCTTGGCAATACCAAGGATCGATTTCCCTGAGACTCCCAGTTTCAACAAGAATGTGTCAACTGCTAACGGCGCCAGATATTAGCAATCAACGTGGACCTGCACACAGATACAAATAACTTTGCTCCCAACGAGTACAGAGAGGTTGTCAATCCCTCCGGCCTTGTAGTTTACAAAGGATCAAACGCAAGTGATAGTAGTGATAGATATTGCTGCAATAGTAAATAAAAGCGGAAAGTAAATAGCGGATGTGATCAATGATGGTAATATGGACCGGAGTCTCATGATGTTCACTAATGATGTCTCTCTCCCAAAAGACGATAAAACTGCTATGTGAGGTAAACGAATTACAGCTGGGCAATTGACAGGACCAATGCTGACTAAGTTGCAAGAAAGGTAGAGGTTCAAAGCATGGGCGGTACGCCAAGGTAAGTAGACCGAAATCCATCTGCATCTACTACTAATCATCCACCTTGAGATATCTAGCCAGAACATCTCGCTGGTATTAAGTTGCGAGTCCCACCCATAGTGTAAACTCAAAGCAACAGACAACTGCATTAAAAGAACTTTGCGCAAAGTAAACAGTCCTTGCACCCGCGGGCGCAAGCACCGTTGTTTTCCCCCTTGTGGCAACAGCACATCCCCTAGACTCATGTTTCTGTCACTCAAACTAGTCATCGAGGGGCATGAACCCACAATCAAGCATAACGTACCCTCTTGGAGTCACTACCTACTACTTGGCCAAAGCAATAAATAACAACGGGGAACATGCAAGAATTACTTACGAACATAAACATAAAAGAGGTGAATCAAATATATTACTCAAACACAATCTGAACATAATCTCATAATCCATCGGATCCCAGCAAACTCATCATAGCAACAGCATAAGGATTACATATGTGCCTCGATCATGTAGGGCAGCTCACGAGGGCTAATTAGTGAAGCACAAGAACGGGAGGAGAACATCACATAGCTACTGGTCATGGACCCATGGTCCAAGGGAGACTACTCACAACTCATCCGGCAGGCGTCCATTGTGGTGGAGAGGCTCCCGGTGGTGATCCTCCCCTCCGGCAGGGTGCCGGGAAGAGTTCTCCTGGTGCTCCCGATCTTGGAAGCGGCGGCGGCGGCGGAACAGAGATGAGATCGCGAAAAAGAGTTCTCGTCTCGAGGGTTTCGGGAGACGCTTTAAATATATGCCAAAGGCGGGCATCAGCGGAGCCTCGGGGGGCCTAGGCGCCCCCCCCGGCGCGGCCCAGGGGGGGCGCGCCGCCAGGGCGCCTGGAGCCCTGGTGGCCCCCCCGGCTGTACTTCGGGCGCACGGTAGCTTCTGGAACGCTGATTTTTTATATAATTTTTCTGGATTTTTCCTGGCAGTTCTCGTAATGTGAAAACCTGAAATACAAAAACAGCCGAAAACAGAAACTGGCACTGGGGTGCACTGAGTTAATAGGTTAGTCCAAATATGATCAAAAGTGTATGGAAGTGTATAAATATCATAGCAATATCACCCAAAAGAGGCATGGAGCAAGCAGAAATTATAGATACATTTTGGACGTATCAGCTTGACGTTTACTTTACCTAGAACAAGTATGAAACTAGAAGTACTTCGTAGTTTTTGCGGGATAGGTTTGCAAGAATATAAAGAACACGTAAATAAAACTAGGGGCTGTTAAGATAAAGAAGCAATAAAGTTAGTGATAGCAAGTGTGTAAACGTGGTGGTAGGAGTTGCGAAATTGCCCCTAAGCAATTGACTACGTTACTAGACCGATAGCAAGTTTTATGTGGGAGAGGCCACTTCTAGCATGTCATACCTTACTTGGAATTCTATGCACTTATGATTGGAACTATTAGCAAGCATCCGCAACTATTAACGTTCATTAAGGTAAAACCCAACCATAGCATTATGATATATTGGTCCCCCTTCAATCCCGTATGCATCAATTTCTACGATAGGTTGAAGATTTTGTCACTCTTGCCCTCCAATACGTAGTCCTATCAACATACAACTAACCCTATGGTGTGATCCACGCGCGCGCTCATATGATGGGCACCAAAGGACAGCAACATAACCACAAGAAAATTAAATCAATCATAGCAATTCACCAATCACCGATAGGACAACAATAATCTACTCACACATCATAGGATGGTAACACATCATTGGATAATAATATGAACCATAAAGCACCATGTTCAAGTAGAGGGTACAGCGGGTTGCGGGAGAGTGGACCGCTGTAGATAGATGGGGGAAGGTGACAGATATGTTGGTGAAGATGACGGAGGTGTTGGTGTAGATCGCCGTCACACGATGACGGCCCCGGTGGCACTCCGGTGCCACCGGAAGCGAGGGGGAGAGAGCCCCCCTCCTTCTTCTTCTTCCTTGACCTTCTCCCTAGGTGGGAGAAGGGTTTCCCCTCTGGTCCATGGCCTCCATGGCGGCGGAGGGACGAGAGCCCCTCCGAGATTGGATGTGTCTCTCTGTCTCTCTCTGTTTCTGCGTTCCCAGATTCTGTCCCTTCACCGTTTCTTATATTCCTAGAGATCCATAACTCCGATTGGGCTAGTTTTTTGACACGATTTTTATCCAGATATTAGCTTTCTTGCGCAGAAAGAAGGGCATGAACCGCCTTACGGTGTGGCCACGAGGGCCCAGGGCGCTCCTGCCCCTGGTGGGCGCGCCCCCTGCCTCGTGGCCCACTCGGGCATCGTCTCATGTTGGTTCCGCTTCCCAAAATTCACATATATTCCAAAAAAATCTCCGTCCGTTTTTATTCCATTTGGACTCCGTTTGATATGGATATTCTGCGAAACAAAAAACATACAACAAATAGGAACTGGCACTGGGCACTGGATCAATATGTTAGTCCCAAAAAAATAGTATAAAAAGTTGCGAAAAGTATATGAAAGTTGTAGAATATTGGCATGGAACAATAAAAAATTATAGATACGACGGAGACGTAGCAGCATCCCCAAGCTTAATTCCTGCTCATCCTCGAGTAGGTAAATGATAAAAAAGATAATTTTTGATGTGGAATGCTACCTAGCATAATCTTGATCATGTAATCTAATCATGGCCTGAATATTAAGACACGAGTGATTCAAAGCAATAGTCTATCATTTGACATTAGGACAACAATACTTCAAGCATACTAATAAAGCAATCATGTCTCTTCAAAATAACATGGCCAAAGAAAGTTATCCCTACAAAATCATATGGTCTGGCTATGCTCCATCTTCACCACACAAAGTATTTAAATCATGCACAACCCCGGTTTTAGCCAAGCAATTGTTTCATACTTTAGTATTCTCAAACTTTTTCAACTTTCACGCAATACATGAGCGTGAGCCATGGACATAGTACTATGGCTGGAATAGAAGGTGGTAGTAGACAAAAGTAGGGAGAAAGTCTCACATCGACTAGGAGTATCAATGGGCTATGGAGATGCCCATCAATAGATATCAATGTGAGTGAGTAGGGATTGCCATGTAACGGATGCACTAGAGCTATAAGTTTATGAAGGCTCAAAAGAAAGCTAGTGGGTGTGCATCAACTTGCTTGCTCATGAAGACCTAGGGCATTTGAGGAAGCCCATCGTTGGAATATACAAGCCAAGTTCTATAACGAAAAATTCCCACTAGTATATGGAAGTGCCAAACAAGAGAGTCTCTATTATGAAGATCATGGTGCTACTTTGAAGCACAAGTGTGTAAAAGGATAGTAGCATTGTCCCTTCTCTCTTTTCTCTCCTTTTTTTGTTTTTTTGGAGGGGCTCCCCCTTTTTATTAGGCCCTCTCTATTTTTTAGGCCATCTCTTTTTTGGCCTTTTCTCACATGGTACAATGCTCTAATAATGAAGATCATCACACTTTTATTTACTTACAACTCAAAGATTAGAACTCGAAGCTAGAACAAAATACGACTCTATGTGAATGCCTCCGACGGTGTACCGGGATGTGCAATGATCTAGGTAGCAATGCCATCAAAAAAGGGACAAGCCATGGAAACATCATGCTAGCTATCTTACGATCATGCAAGGCAATATGACAATGATGGTGCGTGTCATAATAAACGGAACAGTGGAGTTACATGGCAATATATCTCAGAATGGATATGTAAATGCCATAATAGGTAGGTATGGTGGCTGTTTTGAGGAAGGTATATGGTGGGTGTATGGTACAGGCGAAAGTTGCGCGGTACAAGAGAGGCTAGCAATGCTGGAAGGGTGAGAGTGCGTATAATCCATGGACTCAACATTAGTCATAAAGAACTCACATACTTATTGCAAAAATTTATTAGCCATCGAAACCAAGTACTACACGCATGCTCCTAGGGGGGAGGTTGGTAGGAGTTAACCATCGCGCACCCCCGACCTCCACACAAAGGATGACACTCAATAAATAAATCATGCTCCAACTTCGTCACATAACGGTTCACCATACGTGCATGCTTCGGGAATCACAAACCTCAACACAAGTATTTCTACAATCCACAACTACCCACTAGCATGACTCTAATATCACCATCTTTATATCGCCAAACTATTGCAAGGAATCAAACATATCATATTCAGCGATCTAAAAGTTTATGTAGGATTTTATGACTAACCATGTGAATGACCAATTCCTGTCAACTCTCTAAATAGATATAAGTGAAGCAAGAGAGTTTTAATTCTTTCTAAAAAAGTTATGCCCACGCTCTAACAATTATAAGTGAAGCAAAAGAGCATTCTACAAATGGCTGTTTTCTATGTGAAGAGAAACAGGCAATCCAAACTTCAAATGATACAAGTGAAGCACATGAAGCATTCTATAAAGCCATACTCAAAAGATATAAGTGAATTGCAAAGAGCATTCTATAAATCAACCAAGGACTATCTCATACCAGCATGGTGCATTTATTAAAAGGAAAAATAAAAAGCACACTACGCTCCAAGAGTTTACGCATATCATGTGAACGAAATGAATCCGAAAACATACCGATACTTGTTGAAGAAAGATGGGATGCCTTCCGGGGCATCCCCAAGATTAGACGCTTGATTCTCCTTGAATATTTACTTGGGGTGCCTTGGGCATCCCCAAGCTTGAGCCCTTGCCTCTCCTCCTTCTTCTCACATCGAGACCTACTCGATCCTCGAACACTTCATCCACACAAAACTTAACCAAACTTTTAGTGGCGGGGTTAGTGCATATGATCAATAAAATCCCATCATGTACTGCTCCAACATTATTGTATAATTATGAACAAACATTACCTACTGTATGCTATCACAATTCTATGGCCCCAAGTCAAGGAGGCATCAACAAGAATTCAAACATATGCAAATAATGAAGCTATAACAGCAATCTATGAAAACAGGACAGTCTGTAGTAATCTGAACATTAACCATACTTCTGTAACTCTACAAATCATGGAAAAATTAGGAAAAACCAAAAATTTGTATAGCAATACTTTGCAAAAGTTTCAGATCCTTCCAACGTTCCAGTAAAAAAATGTAAAATCACGCACTACAGCCAAAGTTTCTGTTTTTGCACCGCACAAACCAACAAGAAGTTTAATCATCCTAAAGGAAACTCTTGGCACATTATTTTTATAATACAGTGGAATTGTACAAGGGGATACTTACTTTTGATGAAAAGTTTCTGTAATTCAAGATTTGCAAAGTTTCCATGGGCATGAACAATTTTCAAGGAGCTCCCCCATTTCAACGGTGCTCGTCCTTCTTACTTTCACTTTTCTTTTTGAAAAAGATTTAGGTTACCCTCTTTATTTTTTATTTTTAAACTTTATAAAAGCACACAACAGAAATAAATGACTCTCTAAAACTTCTGGGTTGTCTCCCGGGCAGCGCTTTCTTTAAAGCCATTAAGCTAGGCATATAGTGCTCAAGTAATGGATCCACCCGGATCCCAAGGTATATCAAAGCCAATTTTAATTAACAATGATTTGGCATTTAGTAGTGAGCACAAAGTGATATGTGTCATGCAAAAACGAAGTCTAACTCTCTTCCTATGCATAGGCATGTCATACAAGAACAATTCATGCACATCAAGTAAAGGCCAATGCATAGTATAAGCAGCTTCTTGCAATTTTATCGTGTTGGAAACATAGAGAGGCGGAGATGTAGTTCCTCTCTCATAATAATTGCAAGTAGGAGCAGAAAGCACATGCATATTATATTAATCAAAATCATCATGTGCAACGGAAAAAGGCAACCCATCAATATAATCCTTAATAAGTGCAAACTTCTACGATATAGTGTAGTTTGGAGAATTCAAAAAGGGAATAGGACTATCATGTGTGGGTGCAACAGCAACAATCTCATGTTTAACATAAGGAACTATAGCAAGTTCATCTCCATAAACATAATTCATATTGGCATCTTGGCCACAAGCATAGCAAGCATCATCAAAAAGGGATATTTCAAAAGAATCATCGGGATCATAGCAATCATCATAGCATTCATCCTTCGGTAAGCACAAAGGGAAATTAAACAATGTATGAGATAAAGAGTTACTCTCATTAGAAGGTGGGCACGGGTGATCAATCCGCTCTTCCTCCTTTTGTTCTTCGCTCTCCTCCTCATCTTTTTCATCCAATGAGCTCACAATGTCATTAATTTCTTCTTCCATAGACTCCTGCAAAATATTAGTCTCTTCTTGGACAGCGGAGGAGTCCTCAATATATGGTTTAACATAGGCATTAGAAGCATAATTATCATAACAATATTTAAATATGGCAAAATTTTCAGATTTGTAAAGAGTAGCATCATACTTTTCAATCAAAGAAGCAATTTCATAAGCACCCTTAAAAGCAACTGCTAGGCTTCTCGCCCCTCGTTGGTTACCCCAAGTGGAAGGTTAGAGATGCAGTGTGATTTCCCTTGGCAATACCAAGGATCGATTTCCCTGAGACTCCCAGTTTCAACAAGAAGGTGTCAACTGCTAACGGCGCCAGATATTAGCAATCAACGTGGACCTGCACATAGATACAAATAACTTTGCTCCCAACGAGTACAGAGAGGTTGTCAATCCCTCCGGCCTTGTAGTTTACAAAGGATCAAACGCAAGTGATAGTAGTGATAGATATTGCTGCAATAGTAAATAAAAGCGGAAAGTAAATAGCGGATGTGATCAATGATGGTAATATGGACCGGAGTCTCATGATGTTCACTAGTGATGTCTCTGTCCCAAAAGACGATAAAACTGCTATGTGAGGTAAACGAATTACAGCTGGGCAATTGACAGGACCAATGCTGACTAAGTTGCAAGAAAGGTAGAGGTTCAAAGCATGGGCGGTACGCCAAGGTAAGTAGACCGAAATCCATCTGCATCTACTACTAATCATCCACCTTGAGATATCTATCCAGAACATCTCGCTGGTATTAAGTTGCGAGTCCCACCCATAGTGTAAACTCAAAGCAACAGACAACTGCATTAAAAGAACTTTGCGTAAAGTAAACAGTCCTTGCACCCGCGGGCACAAGCACCGTTGTTTTCCCCCTTGTGGCAACAGCACATCCCCTAGACTCATGTTTCTGTCACTCAAACTAGTCATCGAGGGGCATGAACCCACAATCAAGCATAACGTTCCCTCTTGGAGTCACTACCTACTACTTGGCCAAAGCAATAAATAACAACGGAGAACATGCAAGAATTACTTACGAACATAAACATAAAAGAGGTGAATCAAATATATTACTCAAATACAATCTGAATATAATCTCATAATCCATCGGATCCCAGCAAACTCATCATAGCAACAGCATAAGGATTACATATGTGCCTCGATCATGTAGGGCAGCTCACGAGGACTAATTAGTGAAGCACAAGAACGGGAGGAGAACATCACATAGCTACTGGTCATGGACCCATGGTCCAAGGGAGACTACTCACAACTCATCCGGGAGGCGTCCATGGTGGTGGAGAGGCTCCCGGTGGTGATCCTCCCCTCCGACAGGGTGCCGGGAAGAGTTCTCCTGGTGCTCCCGATCTTGGAAGCGGCGGCGGCGGCGGAACAGAGATGAGATCGCGAAAAAGAGTTCTCGTCTCGAGGGTTTCGGGAGACGCTTTAAATATATGCCAAAGGGGGGCATCAGCGGAGCCTCGGGGGGCCCAGGCGCCCCCCGGCACGGCCCAGGGGGGGCGCGCCGCCAGGGCGCCTGGAGCCCTGGTGCCCCCCCCCCCGGCTGTACTTCGGGCGCACGGTAGCTTCTGGAACGCTGATTTTTTATATAATTTTTCTGGATTTTTCCTGGCAGTTCTCCCAATGTGAAAACCTGAAATACCAAAACAGCCGAAAACAGAAACTGGCACTGGGGTGCACTGAGTTAATAGGTTAGTCCAAATATGATCAAAAGTGGATGGAAGTGTATAAATATCATAGCAATATCACCTAAAAGAGGCATGGAGCAAGCAGAAATTATAGATACGTTTTGGACGTATCAACATCCCCAAGCTTAATTCCTGCTCGTCCTCGAGTAGGTAAATGATAACAAGAATAATTTCTGTGGTGACATGCTATTAACCATATAGGACTTTTTCATAGTCATATGACAAAAGCTTACTGAGACAATGAATTTATAGTAATTAAGTTGCCTCATGAGAAAATCACAAAGAACTGAAAGTTTTAAAATATGATACTGAAACATCAAATAGATTTGTAATGAACATGATGTGCAAATATGATAAAGTGATATCTAGCTTGCCCCCTTTAGTGAAGCAAAACATAAATGCAGAGGCACCTCCAAGGTTTAAGTGATGACTAGATACAATGATTTCAGAATAAACGATATCACAATCATGCAAAAGACAATGCTACTTTGGTACAATGCACATTACACTCAGAATGACAATCATGCTCTCAGTAGTTGGTGCTTTAAAAGAAGGTGGAGACTCTCGAACCGTGGCTTTTGTTGGCAAGGTTGAAAACCCGTAATCGGAAACAAAGACAAAACATGTACCAGAGCTCTTGGTTTTAAAATAGAGGTAATAATTTTTTTTAGATCATGCATGTTTTGTCAACGAATGCTAGCAGATAACTCAATCACTTCTTGAGATGGACAAGTTTCGAGGAACGGCTCCCGAATGAGGACGATCACATCCTCTTAATCTCCTTTGTTTATCACTGCCAAAGTTTTCTGATTTCTCATGAACAAAGCGTGAAGGAGGGTTTGTTTGTTATATTATCTTTTTGAGCCGGGCGCACTCAATGCCAGTTCCTTCTCGTATTATGGGTTTGCACATTATACATGCAATCCCGGGGTGAAGCTTGTCCAACTTAAAAAGATCATGAATTAAGTACTACTTCCTCATGGACTTACAACAGAGGCACAAAATAAGAATGCTTTTTCTTTGAATAATTTCGAGATGGCACATGCAAGTCTCCGTTAGGAATGGCAGGTAAATACCATGTAGGAAGATATGGTGGACTCATATGGCTTAACTGGATTAAAAGAATGTGGATGCACAAGCAGTCAGTCCGCTTAGTACAGGCGAAGGTTGGCAAAAGACTGGGAGCGACCAACTAAGAGAGCAATGACGGTCATAATCATGCAGAGCGACAAAGCAACATTGAATCAGGCATGGAAGTTATATCGCTACCCAGAAATAATAGATCATCAAGGCTTGACAGACTTTCTTTACAGTCTTAAATATGCGTGAGCATACGCCAAGTCAATCAAAATAAATTCTTTGAAGGAAGATATTACTAAACCATACCACATCATAGGCAAACAAATCATGTTGGTACTCCAATAACACATTGGGAATCCCCCAGCTATTTGGGACTAACCATAAGAAAACTTGAACTACTAAGCACCATCATGCACGTAGCATCTTTATCATAGACATATCAACCAATGCAACGGAAGCAAACTCTCTTAATGAGGTGAGCATGATAATTAAAGAGAGTTCAAGCAACCAACTAAACAAAAGCTCTTTGAAAAGATAAGCATGAAAACTGAGAGCTGAACATGATAGTAGCTATTAAAAGACAAAGAACACACACAGCAAAGATAGACATGAAAATTCTATGTTATGTTCTAGGTAGAAGTGGAGCGTGTTTCTCTCCCACATAAAGAATGCTGAGTTCCGACTTGTTATGAAAAGCTAAAGAAAATTAAAAGGAAACTAAAAGCAAGACGCTCCAAGCATAGCACATAACACATGAAGTGATTAAAATATAGTGGTACGAAAGACGAACTGATAATGTTGATGGGGAAGGGGATGCACGGGGGCATCCCCAAGCTTAGACGCTTGAGTCTCCTTGAATATTTCTTGGGGGTGCACGGGGGCATCCCCAAGCTTGAGCGTTTGACACTCCTGAATCTTTTTATCATCTTCCCTCGCACGCTTGAAAACTCCCTTCATACATAACTCATCATAATCTGATTAGCGAGGTTAGTACCCATAATAAAATAATTGTACCTTGCTGGAAATAAAGATATTCTTGAAGGTCTACTGTTTCTCAAGATTGCCAAAAGGTTTTTGCAAAGAAAAAGCAAGCTCTAGGTTTGCAAAATGAAGGAAAGGCAAAACAGGACAGAATCTGTGAAAAACAGAACAGCAGGTAGTAAATGATTTGTTCGGGGCACTTCTGCAACTCTAATCGAAAAACTCAAAACAGACGCACGAAAGAAAATTATATAGAGCACCCTGTCGAAAAAATTCAGACCAAAAAGATGATCTGGTGATTTTATACCAATTTTTCTATCCAAGGACAGAATCTGTTTCCTGGACAGCACCTCACAACTTTTGAACTTTCTAGCAATCAGAGGCTATACTTGGCACAAAATTGAAAAGCAAAGATACAATGATGATGCTACAGTAGTAAACAACATCAAGACACAACAAAAGCAAAAAATTTATTCATGTGGGCTGCCTCCCAAAAGCGCTTTCTTTTATGCCTTTAAGCTAGGCATAATGCATATAGGTCAAGTTTTATCAAGAGTAAAAGAATAGCTAGCCCGTATAACGGACTCAAAAGGTAACTTGATCTTCTTTCGAGGGAAGTGTTCCATCCCTTTCTTGAGAGGAAACTGAAATTTTATATTACCCTCTTTCATGTCAATGATAGCACCAACGGTGCGTAAAAAGGGACGTCCCAAAATAATTGGACACGAAGGATCACATTCAATATCCATAATAGTAAAATCAACGGGAACATAATTATCATTGACAACGATAAGAACATCGTCGATCCTCCCCAAAGGTTTCTTTATGGAAGAATCAACGAGACGAACACCAAAAGAACAAGAATCAAAAGGTTTTAATTTAAGCATATCATATAGTCTTTTGGGCATAACAGAAGTACTAGCTCCAACATCACATAATGCATAGCAAGAGAAGTCTTTCAATTTAATTTTTATCATAGGATCCCAACCATCTTCTAGCTTTCTAGGTATGGAGGCTTCTACTCTAAGTTTCTCCTCCCTAGCTTTGATGAGAGCATTAGTGATATGCTCTGTGAAGGCAAGGTTAAGCGTGCTAGTGCGGGGGTCTCTAGACATCTTGTGAAGGAAATCAATAACTTTGGTAAGAGTGCAATTATCAAAATCAAGGTCACTAGCATCAAGTAAAGTGGTAGTGGTGTCCTTTAGGTTCACTTGCTTGGTAGTTTCTATAGTCATAGCATCACCATTAATAGGTCCATCGGGACCAGGAGTGCATTGGGTGCTAAGAGTTTGGATATCCTCAACAACTTGGATAGTAGCAACAGTGTGGTGGGTAGGAAGGCTCTTAATTCTATCTTCTTCCTCCCTTTGATGGAAATCTAGAACTTCTGATTCCCTCAAAGCACCAAATCCTAACATGTTTGGCTAAACAGAAAGGACTACTAACAGAAAAGCAAATAATTTTTTTTAAATTTTTTGATAAAGGATACTAAAGCAAAAACTGAAAGGTAAACTAACAAGACTAAAAGCAAAGGTAAAAGATAGCGTGCAACTACCCTATCCTGAAGAGTGGAGTCCCCGGCAACGGCGCCAGAAATTGCTTTGCTAGGCTTCTCGCCCCTCGTTGGTTACCCCAAGTGGAAGGTTAGAGATGCAGTGTAGCAGAAGATTTCCCTTGGCAATACCAAGGATCGATTTCCCTGAGACTCCCAGTTTCAACAAGAAGGTGTCAACTGCTAACGGCGCCAGATATTAGCAATCAACGTGGACCTGCACACAGATACAAATAACTTTGCTCCCAACGAGTACAGAGAGGTTGTCAATCCCTCCGGCCTTGTAGTTTACAAAGGATCAAACACAAGTGATAGTAGTGATAGATATTGCTGCAATAGTAAATAAAAGCGGAAAGTAAATAGTGGATGTGATCAATGATGGTAATATGGACCGGAGTCTCATGATGTTCACTAGTGATGTCTCTCTCCCAAAAGACGATAAAATTGCTATGTGAGGTAAACGAATTACAGCCGGGCAATTGACAGTACCAATGCTGACTAAGTTGCAAGAAAGGTAGAGGTTCAAAGCATGGGCGGTACGCCGAGGTAAGTAGGCCGAAATCCATCTGCATCTACTACTAATCATCCACCTTGAGATATCTATCCAGAACATCTCGCTGGTATTAAGTTGCGAGTCCCACCCATAGTGTAAACTCAAAGCAACAGACAACTGCATTAAAAGAACTTTGCGTAAAGTAAACAGTCCTTGCACCCGCTGGCACAAGCACCATTGTTTTCCCCCTTGTGGCAACAACACATCCCCTAGACTCATGTTTCTGTCACTCAAACTAGTCATCGAGGGGCATGAACCCACAATCAAGCATAACGTTCCCTCTTGGAGTCACTACCTACTACTTGGCCAAAGCAATAAATAACAACGGAGAACATGCAAGAATTACTTACGAACATAAACATAAAAGAGGTGAATCAAATATATTACTCAAACACAATCTGAACATAATCTCATAATCCATCGGATCCCAGCAAACTCATCATAGCAACAGCATAAGGATTACATATGTGCCTCGATCATGTAGGGCAGCTCACGAGGACTAATTAGTGAAGCACAAGAACGGGAGGAGAACATCACATAGCTACTGGTCATGGACCCATGGTCCAAGGGAGACTACTCACAACTCATCCGGGAGGCGTCCATGGTGGTGGAGAGGCTCCCGGTGGTGATCCTCCCCTCCGGCAGGGTGCCGGGAAGAGTTCTCCTGGTGCTCCCGATCTTGGAAGCGGCGGCGGCGGCGGAACAGAGATGAGATCGCGAAAAAGAGTTCTCGTCTCGAGGGTTTCGGGAGACGCTTTAAATATATGCCAAAGGGGGGCATCAGCGGAGCCTCGGGGGGGGCAGGCGCCCCCCCGGCGCGGCCCAGGGGGGAGGGGCGCCGCCAGGGCGCCTGGAGCCCTGGTGGCCCCCCCGGCTGTACTTCGGGCGCACGGTAGCTTCTGGAACGCTGATTTTTTTTATAATTTTTCTGGATTTTTCCTGGCAGCTCTCATAATGTGAAAACCTGAAATACAAAAACAGCCGAAAACAGAAACTGGCACTGGGGTGCACTGAGTTAATAGGTTAGTCCAAATATGATCAAAAGTGTATGGAAGTGTATAAATATCATAGCAATATCACCCAAAAGAGGCATGGAGCAAGCAGAAATTATAGATACGTTTTGGACGTATCAGCAACAAATTATTCAATTTGTTGAACATCATAGTAACTATAAACACCCTTAGCATACGAAGATACGATTCCATTATCACTAAACTCACATTGGTAGGGAATGTGTTTCTTCGGGTCTTCAGAACAACAAGTAAAATCATATATTTCACATAAATTCCAGGCATAGCATTGCAAACGATGAATTCGATCCAGTAAAAGTTTCCCTTCTTGAGATAAGCGGTGTCGCACATAACAAGCATGCTCATCTAAAGATTTACCTTCAACTAAGCTAGTTGGGGTTTCCGCACGAGCACATAGGGATCGAAGATGATCCAAGTAGAAAGCTTCAGGAGTGTGATAGATTTTGAGTGGTTCTTCAACCATTGGTTCAGTAGGTACCACCATTTTTTTGGAATTTTGCGTTTCCTACCCATAAATAAAGATAGAAAACAACTTAGAACAACAAATAAAATCTACTTAGTGATAAAGCAAACAAGCACACATGAGAATATTCACCCCACGCTATTGCTCCCCGGCAGCGGCACCAGAAAAAGGTCTTGATAACCCACAAGTGTAGGGGATCGGTTGTAGCCTCTTTCGGTAAGTAAGAGTGTCGAACCCAACGAGAAGATAAAGGCAGAACAAATATTCTCTCAAGTTCTATCGACCACCGATACAACTCTACGCACACTTGACGTTTACTTTACCTAGAACAAGTATGAAACTAGAAGTACTTTGTAGTTTTTGCGGGATAGGTTTGCAAGAATATAAAGAACACGTAAATAAAACTAGGGGCTGTTAAGATAAAGAAGCAATAACGTTAGTGATAGCGAGTGTGGAAAAGTGCTGGTATGAGTTGCAAAATTTCCCCTAAGCAATTGACTATGTTACTAGACCGATAGCAAGTTTTATGTGGGAGAGGCCACTGCTAGCATGTCATCCCTTACTTGGAATTCTATGCACTTATGATTGGAACTATTAGCAAGCATCCGCAACTACTAACGTTCATTAAGGTAAAACACAACCATAGCATTATGATATATTGCCCCCCTTCAATCCCGTATGCATCAGTTTCTACGCTAGGTTGAAGCTTCTGTCACTCTTGCCCTCCCATACGTAGTCCTATTAACATACAACTAACCCTATGGTGTGATCCACGCGCGCGCTCATATGATGGGCACCAAAGGACAGCAACATAACCACAAGCAAATTAAATCAACAATAGCAATTCACCAATCACCGATAGGACAATGATAATCTACTCAGACATCATAGGATGGCAACACATCATTGGATAATAATATGAAGCATAAAGCACCTTGTTCAAGTAGAGGGTACAGCGGGTTGCGGGAGAGTGGACCACTGTAGATAGATGGGGGAAGGTGATGGAGATGTTGGTGAAGATGACAGAGGTGTTGGTGTAGATCGCCGTCACACGATGATGGCCCCGGTGGCACTCCGGTGCCACCGGAAGCGAGGGGGAGAGAGCCCCCCTCCTTCTTCTTCTTCCTTGACCTTCTCCCAGGTTGGGAGAAGGGTTTCCCCTCTGGTCCATGGCCTCCATGGCGGCGGAGGGGCGAGAGCCCCTCCGAGATTAGATCTGTCTCTCTGTCCTTCTCTGTTTCTGCGTTCCCAGATTCTGTCCCTTCACCGTTTCTTATATTCCCGGAGATCCGTAACTCCGATTGGGCTGATTTTTTGACACGATTTTTATCCGGATATTAGCTTTCTCGCGGTGAAAGAAGGGCATCAACCGCCTTACGTTGTAGCCACGAGGGCCCAGGGCGCTCCTGCCCCTGGTGGGCGCGCCCCCTGCCTCGTGGCCCACTCAGGCATCGTCTCATGTTGGTTCCGCTTCCCAAAATTCACATATATTCCAAAAAAAATCTCCTTCTGTTTTTATTCCATTTGGACTCCATTTGATATGGATATTCTGCGAAACAAAAACCATGCAACAAACAGGAACTGGCACTGGATCAATATGTTAGTCCCAAAACATAGTATAGAAAGTTGCCAAAAGTATATGAAAGTTGTAGAATATTGGCATGGAACAATAAAAAATTATAGATACGACGGAGACGTATCATGGTGTCATGTGAACGTCGACTACATGACACTTCACCATTGTCTGGGCCTAGAGGAAGGCATTGGGAAGTAATAAGTAGATGATGGGTTGCTAGAGTGAGAGAAGCTTAAACCCCAGTTTATGCGTTGCTTCGTAAGGGGCTGATTTGGATCCACATGTTTCATGCTATGGTTAGGTTTACCTTAATACTTCTTTTGTAGTTGCGGATGCTTGCAATAGAGGTTAATCATAAGTGGGATGCTTGTCCAAGTAAGGACAACACCCAAGCACCGGTCCACCCACATACCAAATTATCAAAGTAACGAACGCAAATCATATGAACGTGGTGAAAACTAGCTTGACGATAATTCCCATGTGTCATCGGGAGCACTTTCCTTCATCTAAGAGTTTGTCCAGGCTTGTCCTTTTATACAAAAAAGATTGGGCCATCATGCTGCACCTTTTTTACTTTTACTATTTGTTACTCGTTACAATTTACCTTATCACAAAAATATCTATTACCGATAATTTCAGTGCTTGCAGAAAACACCTTACTGAAAACTGCCTATCATTTCCTTCTGCTCCTCGTTGGATTCGACACTCTTACGTATCGAAAGGACTACGATAGATCCCCTACACTTGTCGGTCATCACGAACCATGCCTCATGGTCAAGATGACTAAAACTCCGTTCTCCGGAACAATGGAGCGAGCCAATGACTTATTGGAAATAATACATACAGATGTATGCGGTCCGATGAGTGTTGAGGCTCGCGGCGGGTATCTTTATTTTCTGACCTTCACAGATGATTTAAGCAGATATGAGTATATCTACTTAATGAAAGACAAGTCCGAAACATTTGAAAAGTTCAAAGAATTTTAGAGTGAAGTGGAGAATAATCGTAACAAGAAAATAAAGTTTCTATGATCTGATCGGAGAGGCGAATATTTTAGTTACAAGTTTGGTCTTCATTTAAAACAATGTGGAATAGTTTCACAAACTCACGCCACCTGGAACACCACAGTGTAATGGTGTGTTCGAACGTCATAATCGTACTTTATTAGATATGGTGCGATCTATGATGTCTCTTACCGATTTACCACTATGGGTTATGCATTAGAGATAGCTGCATTCACGTTAAAATAGGGCGCCATCTAAATCCGTTGAGACGACACCGTATGAACTATGGTTTGGCAAGAAACCTAAGCTGTCGTTTCTTAAAGTTTGGTTTTACGATGCTTATGTGAAAAAGCTTCAGCCTGATAAGCTCAAACCCAAATCGGAGAAATGTGTCTTCATAGGATACCCAAAAGAAATAGTTGGGTACACATTCTATCACATATCCAAAGACAAGATCTTTGTTGCTAAGAATGGATCATTTCTAGAGAAGGAGTTTCTCTCGAAAGAAGTGAGTGGGAGGAAAGTAGAACTTGATGAGGTAATTGTACCTTCTCTCGAATTGGAAAGTACCTCATCACAGAAAAGTCGTTCCCGTGATGCCTACACCAATTAGTGAGGAAGCTAATGATGATGATCATGAAACTTCACATCAAGTTACTACCGAACCTCGTAGGTCAACCAGAGTATGTTCCACACCAGAGTGGTATGGTAATCCCGTTCTGGAAGTCATGTTGCTAGACCATGATGAACCTACGAACTATGAGGAAGTGATGACGAGCCCAGATTCCGCAAAATGGCTTGAAGCCATGAAATCTGAGATGGGATCCATGTATGAGAACAAAGTGTGGACTTTGGTTGACTTGCCCGATGATCGGCAAGCCATTGAAAATAAATGGATATTTAAAATGAAGACTGACGTCGATGGTATTGTTACTGTCTACAAAGCTCGACTCGTTGCGAAAGGTTTTCGACAAGTTCAAGGAGTTGACTACGATGAGACTTTCTCACCCGCAGCGATGCTTAAGTCTGTCCGAATCATGTTAGCAATTGCCGAATTTTATGAAATCTGGCAAATGGATAACAAAACTGCATTCCTTAATAGATTTATTAAAGAAGAGTTGTATATGATGCAATCAAAAGGTTTTGTCTATCCTAAAGGTGCTAACAAAGTGTGCAAGCTCCAGCGATTCATGCATGGACTCGTGCAAGCATCTCAGAGTTGGAATATACGCTTTGATAAGGTGATCAAAGCATATGGTCTTATACAGACTTACGGTGAAGCCTGTATTTACAAGAAAGTGAGTGGGATCACTACAATATTTCTGATAAGTATATGTGAATGACATATTGTTGATTGGAAATGATGTAGAATTTTCTGGAAAGCATAAAGGATTGTTTAAAAGGAGTTTTTCAATAAAAGACATCGGTGAAGCTGCTTACATATTGGGCATGAAGATCTATAGAGATAGATTAAGACGCTTGATAAGATTTTCAGTGAGTACATACCTTAATAAGATTTGGAAGGAGTTCAAGATGGATCAGTGAAAAAAGGAGTTCTTGCCTGAGTTGTAAGGTATGAAGTTGAGTAAGACTCAAAACCAGACCATGGCAGAAGATAGAGAGAGAATGAAAATCATTCCCTATGCATCGGCCATAGGTTCTATAAAGTATGCCATGCTGTGTACCAAACCTATTGTGTACCTTGCCATGAGTTTGGTAAGGAGGTACAATAGCGATCCAAGAGTAGATCACTGGACAACAGTCAAAATTATCCTTAGTTACTGGATGACTAAGGAAATGTTTCTCGATTATTGAGGTGATAAAGAGTTAGTCGTAAAGAGTTATGCTGATGCAAGCTTTGACACTAATCGAGATGACTCTAAGAATCAATTTGGATGCGTATTGAAAGTGGGAGCACTTAGCTAGATTAGCTCCATGCAGAGCAGTGTAGACATAGAAATTTGCAAAATACATACGGATCCGAATGTAACAGACCCACTGACTAAACTTATCTCACAAGCAAAACATGATCACACCTTAGTAATCTTTGGGTGTTAATCACATGGCGATGTGAACTAGATTGTTGACTCTAGTAAACCCTTTGGGTATTGGTCACATGGCGATGTGAACTATGGGTGTTAATCACATGGTGATGTGAACTATTGATGGGCCTCTAACCCCTCGTTGGTTACCCCAAGTGGAAGGTGTAAGATGCAGTGTTGTGGAAGTTTTTCCCTTAGCAAAGATGCCAAGGATCGAATCCCCAGAGACTCCTAGGTTCAACAAGTAGGTGTCAACTGCTAACGGCGCCAGATATTAGCAATCAACGTGGACCTGCACACAGATACAAATAACTTTGCTCCCAACGAGTACAGAGAGGTTGTCAATCCCTCCGGCCTTGTAGTTCACAAAGGATTAAAAGCAAATGATAGTAGTGATAGATAGTGTTTGCAATAGTAAGTAAAAGCGAAAAGTAAAATAGCGGATGTGATCAATGATGGTAATATGGACCGGAGTCTCATGATGTTCACTAGTGATGTCTCTCTCCCAAAAGACGATAAAACAGCTATGTGAGGTAAACGAATTACAGCTGGGCAATTGACAGGACCACGAACGCAAACCAATGCTGACTACATTGCAATAAATTTTGAGGTTCAAAGCATGGGCGGTACGCCAAAGTAAGTAGACCGAAATCCATCAATATCTACTACTAATCATCCACCTTGAGATATCTATCCAGAACATCTCGCTGGTATTAAGTTGCGAGTCCCACCCATAGTGTAAACTCAATGCAACAGACAACTGCATTAAAAGAACTTTGAGTAAAGTAAACAATCCTTGCACCCGCGGGCACAAGCACCATTGTTTTCCCCCTTGTGGCAACAGCACATCCCCTAGACTCATGTTTCTATCACTCAAGCTAGTCATCGAGGGGCATGAACCCACAATCGAGCATAACGTTCCCTCTTGGAGTCACTACCCATTACTTGCCCAAAGCAATAAATAACAACGGAGAACATGCAAGAATTACTTATGAACATAAATATAAAAGAGGTAGATCAAATATATTACTCAAGATCAATCTGAACATAATCTCATAATCCATCGGATCCCAGCAAACTCAACATAGCAACAGCATAAGGATTACATATGTGCCTCGATCATGTAGGGCAGCTCACGAGGACTAATTAGTGAAGCACAAGAACGGGAGGAGAACATCACATAGCTACTGGTCATGGACTCATGGTCCAAGGGAGACTACTCACGACTCATCCGGGAGGCGTCCATGGTGGTGGAGAAGCTCCCGGTGGTGATCCTCCCCTCCGGCAGGGTGCCGGGAAGAGTTCTCCTGGTGCTCCCGATCTTGGAAGCGGCGGCGGTGGCGGAACAGAGATGGGATCGCGAAAAGAGTTCCTGTTATGAGGGTTTCGGAGGACGCTTTAAATATATGCCAAAGGGGGACATCGGGGAAGCTTCGGGGGGGCCAGGCGCCCCCCCCCGGCGCGGCCCAGGGGGGGGGGGGCGCCGCCAGGGCGCCTGGAGCCCTGGTGGCCCCCCCCGGCTGTCCTTCGGACGCACGGTAGTTTCCGGAACGCTGATTTGTATATAATTTTTCTGGATTTTTCCTGGCAGTTCTCGTAACGTGAAAACCTGAAATACAAAAACAGCCGAAAACAGAAACTGACACTGGGGTGCACTGGATTAGTAGGTTAGTCCAAATATGATCAAAAGTGTATGGAAGCGTATAAATATCATAGCAATATCACCCAAAAGTGGCATGGAGCAAGCAGAAATTATAGATACGTTTTGGACGTATCAACATCCCCAAGCTTAATTCCTGCTCGTCCTCGAGTAGGTAAATGATAACAAGAATAATTTCTGTGGTGACATGCTATTAACCATATAGGACTTTTTATAGTCATATGACAAAAGCTTACTGAGACAATGAATCTATAGTAATTAAGTTGCCTCATGAGAAAATCACAAATGACTGAAAGTTTTACAACATGAAACTGAAACATCAAAAAGATTTGCAATGAACATGATGTGCAAATATAATAAAGTGATATCTAGCTTGCCCCCTTTAGTGAAGCAAAACATAAATGTAGGGGCACCTTCAAGGTTTAAGTGATGACTAGATACAATGATTTCAAAATAAACGATATCACAATCATGCAAAAGACAATGCTACTTTGGGACAATGCACATTACACTCAGAATGAAAATCATGCTCTCAGTAGTTGGTGCTTGAAGAAAGAAGGTGTAGACTCAAAAAGTAAAAGAATGGTCAAGTGCTAGAGCTTTTTTTTTATTTTGAAAACATAGAAGCAATTTTGTCAACGGTAGTAGTACTTCATATGTGTCATGCATAAGACATCCTATAAGTTGCAAGCCTCATGCATCGAATACCAATAGTGTTCGCACCTTGTCCTTATTAGCTCGGATTTCCATGGGTTATCATTGCATTACATATGTTTCAACCAAGTGTCACAAAGGGGTATCACTATGCCACCTGTACAAAGTGAAGGAAATATGCCCTAGAGGCAATAATAAAGTTGTTATTTATATTTCCTTATATCATGATAAATGTCTTTTGTTCATGCTAGAATTGTATTAATCGGAAACTTAGTACATGTGTGAATACATAGACAAAACAGAGTGTCCCTAGTATGCCTCTACTAGACTAGCTCATTGATCAAAGATGGTTATGTTTCCTAGCCATAGACATGAGTTGTCATTTGATCAACGGGATCACATCATTAGGAGAATGATGTGATGGACTAGACCCATCCGTTAGCATAGCACTATGATCGTTTAGTTTTACTACTATTGCTTTCTTCATGACTTATACATGTTCCTATGACTATGAGATTATGCAACTCCCAAATACCGTAGGAACACCTTGTGTGCTATCAAACGTCACAACGTAACTGGGTGATCATAAAGATGCTCTACAGGTGTCTCCGAAAGTATTCGTGGTGTTGGCATAGATCAAGATTAGGATTTGTCACTCCGAGTGTCGGAGAGGTATCTTTGGGCCCTCTCGGTAACACACATCATAATAAGCCTTGCAAGCAAAAGACTAATGAGTTAGTGACGAGATGATGTGTTACGGAACGAGTAAAGAGACTTGCCGGTAACGAGATTGAACTAGGTATGGAGATACCGACGATCGAATCTCGGGCAAATAACATACCGATGACAAAAGGAACAACGTATGTTGTTATGCGGTTTTGACCAATAAAAGATCTTCGTAGAATATGTAGGAGCCAATATGAACATCCAGGTTCCGCTATTGGTTATTGACCGGAGATGAGTCTCGGTCATGTCTACATAGTTCTCGAACCCGTAGGGTCCGCACGCTTAACGTTTGATGACGATCGGTATTATGAGTTTATGAGTTTTGATGTACCGAAGGTAGTTTGGAGTCCCGGATGAGATCACGGACATGACGAGGAGTCTCGGAATGTCCGAGACATAAAGATTGATATATTAGACGACTATATTCGGACACCGGAAGTGTTCCGGAAAAGTTTCGGATTTAACTGGATTGCCGGAGGGGGTTACCGGAACCCCCTATGAGGGGGGATGGTCCATAGTGGGCCTTGAGAAAAGGAGAGAGGCAGCCCATAGAGGCTGGCCGGCGCCCCACCTAGGGATCCTAGTTGGACTAGGATTGGGGGGGCGCCACCTCTCCCTCTTTTCCTTTCCCTCTCTTCCTTCTTGGTGGACTCCTACTAGGAATAGGATTGCAATCCTATTCCTAGTAGGATTGCCCTAGCCGCACCATAGGAGGCCGGCCGGCCCTCCCCTCTTGCTCCTTTATATACGGGGGCATGGGGGCACCCAAAGACACACAAGTTGAATTGTTCCAGCCGTGTGCGGTGCCCCCCTCGACAGAAACACACCTCGGTCATACCGTTGCAGTGCTTAGGCGAAGCCCTGCGCCGGTAAATACATCATATCCGTCACCACACCGTCGTGCTGACGAAACTCTCCCATGAAGCTCAACTGGATCAAGAGCTCGGGGGACGTCATCAAGCTGAACGTGTGCTGAACGCGGAGGTGCCGTACGTTCGGTGCTTGATCGGTTGAATCGCGAAGAAGTTCGACTACATCAACCGCGTCACTTGACGCTTCCGCTTCCGGTCTACGAGGGTACGTAGACACACTCTTCCCTCTCGTTGCTATGCATCTGGTAGATAGATCTTGCGTGATCGTAGGAAAATTTTAAAATACTACATTCCCCAACAGTGGTATCATGAGCCAGGTCTATGCGTAGATGATATGCACGAGTAGAACACAATGAGTTGTGGGCGATACTAGTCATACTGCTTACCAGCATGTCATACTTTGCTTCGGCGGTATTGTGAGATGAAGCGGCCCGGACCGACATTACACGTACGCTTACGCGAGACTGGTTTCACCGTTAAGAGCACTCGTTGCTTAAAGGTGACTGGCGGGTGTCTGTCTCTCTCACTTTAGCTGAATCAAGTGTGGCTACGCCCGGTCCTTGTGAAGGTTAAAACAACACATACTTGACGAAACATTGTTGTGGTTTTGTATGCGTAGGTAAGAACGGTTCTTGCTAAGCCCGTAGCAGCCACGTAAAACTTGCAACAACAAAGTAGAGGACGTCTAACTTGTTTTTGCAGGGCATGTTGTGATGTGATATGGTCAAGACATGATGAGTTATACGGTTTTGTATGAGATGATCATGTTTTGTAATGTTATCGGCAACTGGCAGGAGCCATATGGTTGTCGCTTTATTGTATGAAATGCAATCGCCATGTAATTGCTTTACTTTATCACTAAGCGGTAGCAATAGTCGTAGAAGCAATAGTTGGCGAGACGACAACGATGCTACGATGGAGATCAAGGTGTCGCGCCGGTGACGAAGGTGATCATGACGGTGCTTTGGAGATGGAGATCAAAAGCACAAGATGATGATGGCCATATCATGTCATATATTTTGATTGCATGTGATGTTTATCTTATTATGCTTCTTATTTTGCTTAGAACGACGGTAGCATTATAAGATGATCCCTTACTAAATTTCAAGGTATAAGTGTTCTCCCTGAGTATGCACCGTTGCGAAAGTTCGTCGTGCCGAGACACCACGTGATGATCGGGTGTGATAAGCTCTACGTTCAAATACAACGGGTGTAAGCCAGTTTTGCACACGCAGAATACTCGGGTTAAACTTGACGAGCCTAGCATATATAGATATGGCCTCGGAACACTGGAGACCGAAAGGTCGAGCGTGAATCATATAGTAGATATGATCAACATAAGATGTTCACCATTGAAACTACTCCATCTCACGTGATGATCGGACATGGTTTAGTTGATTTGGATCACGTGATCATTTAGATGACCGGAGGGATGTCTATCTAAGTGGGAGTTCTTAAGTAATATGATTAATTGAACTTTAATTTATCATGAACTTAGTCCTGGTAGTATTAGCATATCTATGTTGTAGATCAAAAGCACAAGATGATGATGGCCATATCATGTCACATATTTTGATTGCATGTGATGTTTATCTTATTATGCTTCTTATTTTGCTTAGAACGACGGTAGCATTATAAGATGATCCCTTACTAAATTTCAAGGTATAAGTGTTCTCCCTGAGTATGCACCGTTGCGAAAGTTCGTCGTGCCGAGACACCACGTGATGATCGGGTGTGATAAGCTCTACGTTCAAATACAACGGGTGTAAGCCAGTTTTGCACACGCAGAATACTCGGGTTAAACTTGACGAGCCTAGCATATGCAGATATGGCCTCGGAACACTGGAGACCGAAAGGTCGAGCGTGAATCATATAGTAGATATGATCAACATAAGATGTTCACCATTGAAACTACTCCATCTCACGTGATGATCGGACATGGTTTAGTTGATTTGGATCACGTGATCATCTAGATGACCGGAGGGATGTCTATCTAAGTGGGAGTTCTTTAATTAATATGATTAAATTGAACCTTAATTTATCATGAAGTTAGTCCTGGTAGTATTAGCATATCTATGTTGTAGATCAATAGCTCGCGATGTTGCTCCCCGTTTATTTTTCATATGTTCCTAGCGAAAACCAAGTTGAAAGATGTTAGTAGCAATGATGCGGAATTGTTCCGTGATCTGAGGATTATCCTCATTGCTGCACAGAAGAATTATGTCCTTGATGCACCGCTAGGTGACAGACCTATTGCAGGAGCAAATGTAGACGTTATGAACATTTTGACAAAAGCTCGATATGATGACTACTTGATAGTTTAGTGCACCATGCTTTACGGCTTATAACCGGGACTTCAAAAACCGTTTTGAAATGCCACGGGGCATATAAGATGTTCCAAGAGTTGAAATTAGTATTTCATACTCATGCCCGTGTCGAGAGGTATAAGACCTCTGACATTACTTTGCCTACAAGATGGAGGAGAATAGCTCAACCAGTGAGCATGTGCTCAGATTGTCTGGGTAGTACAATTGCTTGAATCAAGTGGGAGTTAATCTTCTAGATAAGATAGTAATTGACAAAGTTCTCTAGACACTATCACCAAGTTAGTAGAACTTTGTGATGAACTATAATATGCAAGGGATGACGAAAGTAATTCCCGAGCTCTTCACGATGCTGAAATCGGCGAAGGTAGAAATCAAGAAAGAGCATCAAGTGTTGATGGTTAACCAGACCACTTGTTTCAAGTAAAGGGCAAAGGGATAGAAGGGGAACTTCAAGAAGAATGACAAGCAAGTTGTCACTCCCGTGAAGAAACCCAAAGCTAAACTCAAGCCTGAAACAAGTGCTTCTACTACAAAGGAAATGGTCACTAGAAGTGGAACTGCCCTAGATATTTGGCGGATAAGAAGGATGGCAAAGTGAACAAAGGTATATTTGATATACAGATTATTGATGTGTATTTTACTAGTGTTCATAGCAACCCCTCGGTATTTGATATTGGTTCAGTTGCTAAAGAGTAGTAACTCGAAATGGGAGTTGCATAATGAACAGAAACTAGTTAAAGGATGAAGTGACGATGTGTATTGGAAGTAGTTCCAAGATTGATATGATCATCATCGCACACTCCCTATACTTTCGGGATTAGTGTTGAACCTAAATAAATGTTATTTGGTGTTGAGCATGAATATGATTTGATCATGTTTATTGCAATACGGTTATTCATGTAAGTTAGAGAATAATTGTTGTTCTGTTTACATGAATAAAACCTTCTATGGTCATACACCCAATGAAAATGGTTTGTTGGATCTCGATCGTGGTGATACACATATTCATAATATTGAAGCCAAAAAGATGCAAGGTTAATAATGATAGTGCAACTTATTTGTGGCACTGTCGTTTAGGTCATATTGGTGTAAAGCGCATGAAGAAACTCCATAGTGATGGACTTTTGGAATCACTTGATTATGAATCACTTGGGGCTTGCGAACCATGCCTCATGGGCAAGATGACTAAAACTCCGTTCTCCAGAACTATGGAGCGAGCAACAGATTTGTTGGAGATCATACATACAGATGTATGTGGACCAATGAGTGTTGAAGCTCGCGGAGGGTATCGTTATTTTCTGACCTTCACTGATGATTTGAGCAGATATGGGTATATCTACTTAATGAAGCACAAGCTGAAACATTTGAAAAGTTCAAAGAATTTCAGAGTGAAGTGGAGAATCATCGTAACAAGAAAATAAGAGTTTCTAGGATATGATCGTAGAGGTAAAATATTTGAGTTAGCGAGTTTGGCCTTCAGTAAAAACAATGTGAAATAGTTTCACTACTCACGCCATCTGGAACACCATAGTGTAATGGTGTGTCCAAACATCATAACCGTACTTTATTAGATATGGTGCGATCGATGATGTCTCTTATCGATCTACTACTATCGCTTTTGGGGTTATGCATTAGAGACAGCTACATTCACGTTAAATAGGGCACCATCTAAATCCGTGGAGATGACACCGTATGAACTGTGGTTTGACGAGAAACCTAAGCTGTCATTTCTTTAAGTTTGGCACTGCGATGCTTATGTGAAAAAGTTTCAACATGATAAGCTCGAACCCAAATCGGAGAAGTAAATCTTCATAGGATACCCAAAAAGAAACTGTTGGGTACACC
Source organism: Secale cereale (assembly GCA_902687465.1). NCBI lineage: Eukaryota > Viridiplantae > Streptophyta > Magnoliopsida > Poales > Poaceae > Secale > Secale cereale. The sequence continues at coordinate 41,148,935 of LR738709.1, read as the reverse complement.
TTCTATCACAGATCCTAAGGCAAGGTCTTTGTTGCTAAGAGTGGATCCTTTCTAGAAAAGGAGTTTCTCTCGAAAGAAGTGAGTGGGAGGAAAGTAGAACTTGATGAGGTAATTGTACCTTCTCCCGAATTGGAAAGGTAGTACATCACAGAAACTCGTTCCAGTGATTCCTACACCAATTAGTGAGGAAGCTAATGATGATGATCATGAAACTTCAGATCAAGTTTCTGCTGAACTTCGTAGATCGACCAGAGTTCGTTCCGCACCAGAGTGGTACGGCAACCCAGTTCTGGAAGTCATTTTACTAGACCATGATAAACCTACGAACTATGAGGAAGCAATGATGAGCCCAGATTCCGCAAATGGCTTGAGACCATGAAATCTGAGATGGGATCCAGGTATTAGAACAAAGTATGGACTTTGGTTGACTTGCCCGATGATCGGCAAGCCATCGAAAATAAATGGATCTTCAAGAGGAAGACCGACGCAAACGGTAATGTTTTTTTTTGACAATATACTGCAAGGCAACAGCCTCACAGTGCTTTATTAAATTAAGACCCAGGTAGGGTAAAGTTTACAAAGGACCTAAATATGTACAGGGGAGGAGAGTACTTACAGCTAACCTACTGGAGGGATGCTATCCAAGAGAGGAGCTTATCTCTATACTTACATTTAATTCTATGAGCAAGGAGAGAAATATCATACACAAAATTTCTCTTCCAGGATCTGAAACTAGGTTGCTCATTTCTGAAAACTTTGCCATTCCTCTGAGTCCAGATATTCCAAGTGGCAGTGAAGACTACCTCAGTGAAGAAAGGTTGGCCGAAATCCTGACGCGCTGCTAGGGCCATGGAGTATGTGGATGAGTGACCTTCAGATGTCCAAGAGATACCAAGGTAGTGCCAAACGCGCTAACTAAAGTTGCAAACAAAGAAAAGGTGCAAACGGTAATGTTACTGTTTACAAAGCTCGACTTGTTGCGAAAGGGTTTCGACAAGTTCAAGGAGTTGACTACGATGAGACTTTCTCACCCGTAGCGATGCTTAAGTCTGTCCGAATCATGTTACTAATTGCCGCATTTTATGAAATCTGGCAAATGGATAACAAAACTGCATTCTTTAATGGATTTATTAAAGAAGACTTGTATATGATGCAACCAGAAGGTTTTGTCAATCATAAAGGTGCTAACAAAATGTGCAAGCTCCAGCGATCCATCTATGGACTGGTGCAAGCATCTTGGAGTAGGAATATACGCTTTGATAAATTGATCAAAGCATATAGATTTATACAGACTTGCGGTGAAGCCTGTATTTACAAGAAGTGAGTGGGAGCACTACAACCTTTCTGATAAGTATATGTGAATGACATATTGTCGATCGGAAATGATGTAGAATTTTCTGGAAAGCATAAAGGAGTGTTTGAAAGGAGTTTTTCAAAGAAAGACCTTGGTGAAGCTGCTTACATATTGGGCATCAAGATCTATAGAGATAGATCAAGACGCTTGATAAGACTTTCGATGAGTACATACCTTGATAAGATTTTGAAGTAGTTCAAAATGGATCAGTCAAAGAAGGAGTTCTTGCCTGACTTGTAAGGTGTGAAGTTGAGTAAGACTCAAAGCCAGACCACGGCAGAAAAATATAGAGAGAATGAAAGTCATTCCCTATGCCTCAGCCATAGGTTCTATTAAGTATGCCATGCTGTGTACAAAACACGTTGTGTACCTTGCCATGAGTTTGACAGGGAGGTACAATAGTGATCCAGGAGTAGATCACTGTACAGCGGTCAAAATTATCTTTAGTAATTGGATGACTAAGGAAATGTTTCTCGATTATGGAGGTGATAAAGAGTTCGTCGTAAAGGGTTACGCCGATGCAAGCTTTGACACTAAATCCAGATGACTCTAAGTATCAATCTGGATGCGTATTGAAAGTGGGAGCAATTAGCTAGAGTAGCTCCATGCAGAGCATTGTAGACATAGAAATTTGCGAAATACATACGGATCTAAATGTGACAGACCCGTTGACTAAACTTCTCTCACAAGCAAAACATAATCACACCTTATTACTCTTGGGTATTAATCACATAGCGATGTGAACTAGATTATTGACTCTAGTAAACCCTTTGGGTGTTGGTCACATGGTGATGTGAACTATGGGTGTTATTCACATAACGATGTGAACTATAGGTATTAAATCACATGGCGATGTGAGCTAGATTATTGACTCTAGTGCAAGTGGGAGACTGAAGGAAATATGCCCTAGAGGCAATAATAAAGTTGTTATTTATATTTCCTTATATCATGATAAATGTCTTTTGTTCATGCTAGAATTGTATTAACCGGAAACTTAGTACATGTGTGAATACATAGACAAAACAGAGTGTCCCTAGTATGCCTCTACTAGACTAGCTCATTGATCAAAGATGGTTATGTTTCCTAGCCATAGACATGAGTTGTCATTTGATCAACGGGATCACATCATTAGGAGAATGATGTGATGGACTAGACCCGTCCGTTAGCATAGCACTATGATCGTTTAGTTTTACTGCTATTGCTTTCTTCATGGCTTATACATGTTCCTATGACTATGAGATTATGCAACTCCCGAATACCGTAGGAACACCTTGTGTGCTATCAAACGTCACAACGTAACTGGGTGATCATAAAGATGCTCTACAGGTGTCTCCGAAAGTATTCGTGGTGTTGGCATAGATCAAGATTAGGATTTGTCACTCCGAGTGTCGGAGAGGTATCTCTAGGCCCTCTCGGTAACACACATCATAATAAGCCTTGCAAGCAAAAGACTAATGAGTTAGTCACGAGATGATGTGTTACGGAACGATTAAAGAGACTTGCCGGTAACGAGATTGAACTAGGTATGGAGATACCGACGATCGGATCTCAGGCAAGTAACATACCGATGACAAAAGGAACAACGTATGTTGTTATGCGGTTTTGACCGATAAAAGATCTTCGTAGAATATGTAGGAGTCAAGATGAACATCCAGGTTCCGCTATTGGTTATTGACCGGACATGAGTCTCGGTCATGTCTACATAGTTCTCGAACCCGTAGGGTCCGCACGCTTAACGTTTGATGACGATCGGTATTATGAGTTTATGAGTTTTGATGTACCGAAGGTAGTTCGGAGTCCCGGATGAGATCACGAACATGACGAGGAGTCTCGGAATGTCCGAGACATAAAGATTGATATATTAGACGACTATATTCGGACACCGGAAGTGTTCCGGAAAAGTTTCGGATTTAACTGGATTGCCGGAGGGGGTTACCAAAACCCCCTACGAGGGGGGATGGTCCATAGTGGGCCTTGAGAAAAGGAGAGAGGCAGCCCATAGAGGCTGGCCGGCGCCCCACCTAGGGATCCTAGTTGGACTAGGATTGGGGGGGCGCCACCTCTCCCTCTTTTCCTTTCCCTCTCTTCCTTCTTGGTGGACTCCTACTAGGAATAGGATTGCAATCCTATTCCTAGTAGGATTGCCCTAGCCGCACCATAGGAGGCCGGCCGGCCCTCCCCTGTTGCTCCTTTATATACGGGGGCAGGGGGGCACCCAAAGACACACAAGTTGAATTGTTCCAGCCGTGTGCGGTGCCCCCCTCCACAGAAACACACCTCGGTCATACCGTTGCAGTGCTTAGGCGAAGCCCTGCGCCGGTAAATACATCATATCCGTCACCACGCCGTCGTGCTGACGAAACTCTCCCGTGAAGCTCAACTGGATCAAGAGCTCGTGGGACGTCATCAAGATGAACGTGTGCTAAACGCGGAGGTGCCGTACGTTCGGTGCTTGATCGGTTGAATCGCGAAGAAGTTCGACTACATCAACCGCGTCACTTGACGCTTCCGCTTCCGGTCTACGAGGGTACGTAGACACACTCTTCCCTCTCGTTGCTATGCATCTGGTAGATAGATCTTGCGTGATCGTAGGAAAATTTTAAAATACTACGTTCCCCAACACAAAGGTCCAAGGAGATAAATCGCATTTGATTTCTCGTTTTTGATAGATCTCAACTTGAGGACATCCATACCGGGACAACATAGAAAATAGATGATGGACTCCTCTTTAATGCATAAGCATATTCTCATAAGAGATTGAGGATTAATGTCCAAGCTAAAACTTCCACCATGATACATGGCTTTGGTTGGCGGCCCAATGTTCTTCTCTAACAATATGCATATTCATACAACCCATGGCAAATCACCCTTACTTCAGACAAGACGAACATGCATAGCAACTCACATGATATTCAACAAAAGTGTGACAGTTGATGGCGTCCCCAGAAACATGGTTACCGCTCAGCAAGCAACTTATAAGAAATAAGATACATAAGCAACATATTCTTTACCACAATAGTTTTTAAGCTACTTTCCCATGAGCTATGTATTGCAAAGTTAGTTCGCTTAGTACAGGTGGAGGTTAGCAAAAAGACTGGGAGCGACCAACTAAGAGAGCAATGACGGTCATAATCATGCAGAGCGACAAAGCAATATTGAATCAGGCATGGTAGTTATATCGCTACTCAGAAATAAAAGATCATCAAGGCTTGACAGACTTTCTTTACAGTCTTAAATATGCGTGAGCATACGCCAAGTCAATCAAAATAAATTCTTGAAGGAAGATATTACTAAACCATACCACATCATAGGCAAACAAATCATGTTGGTACTCCAATAACACATTGGGAATCCCCCAGCTATTTGAGATTAACCATAAGAAAACCTGAACTACTAAGCGCCATCATGCAAGTAGCATCTTTATCATAGACACATTAACCAATGCAACGGAAGCAAACCCTCTTAATGAGATGAGCATGATAATTAAAGAGAGTTCAAGCAACCAACTAAACAAAAGCTCTTTGAAAAGGATAAGCATGAATACTAAGAGCAGAGCATGATAGTAGCTATTAAAAGACAAAGAACACACACAACAAAGATAGACATGAAAATTCTATGTTATGTTCTAGGTAGAGGTGGAGCGTGTTTCTCTCCCACATAAAGAATGCTGAGTTCCGACTCGTTATGAAAAACTAAAAAGAAAACTAAAAGCAAGACGCTCCAAGCATAGCACATAACACATGAAGTGATAAAAATATAGTGGAACGAAAGACGAACTGATAATGTTGATGGAGAAGGGGATGCACGGGGGCATCCCCAAGCTTAGACGCTTGAGTCTCCTTGAATATTTCTTGGGGGTGCACGGGGGCATCCCCAAGCTTGAGCGCTTGACACTCCTGAATCTTTTTTATCATCTTCCCTCGCACACTTGAAAACTCCCTTCATACATAACTCATGATAATCTGATTAGCGAGGTTAGTACCCTTTATAAAATAATTGCACCTTGCTGGAAATAAAGATATTCTTGAAGTTCTACTGTTTCTCAAGATTGCCAAAAGGTTTTTGCAAATAAAAAGCAAGTTCTTGATTTGCAAAGTGAAGGAAAGGCAAAACAGGACAGAATCTGTGAAAAACAGAACAGCAGGTAGTAGTTGATCTGTTCGGGATACTTCTGCAACTCAAATCAAAAAACTCAGAACAGACGCACGAAAGACAATTATATAGAGAACGCTGTCGAAAAAATTCAGACCAAAAAGATGATCTGGTGATTTTATACGAATTTTTCTATCCAAGGACAGAATCTGTTTCCTGGACAGCACCTCATAACTTTTGAACTTTCTAGCAATCAGAGGCTATACTTGGCACAAATATGAAAAGCAAAGATACAATGATGATGCTACAGCAGTAAACAACATCAAGACACAACAAAAGCAAAAAATTTATTCATTGGGCTGCCTCACAAAAGCGCTTTCTTTTATGCCTTTAAGCTAGGCATAATGCATAGTGATCAAGTTTTGTCAAGAGTAAAAGAATAACTAGCCCGTACAACGGACTCAAAAGGTAACTTGATCTTCTTACGAGGGAAGTGTTCCATCCCTTTCTTGAGAGGAAACTGAAATTTTATATTACCCTCTTTCATGTCAATGATAGCACCAACGGTGCGTAAAAAGGGACGCCCCAAAATAATTGGACATGAAGGATCACATTCAATATCCATAATAGTAAAATCAACGGGCACATAATTATCATTGACAACGATAAGAACATCGTCGATCCTCCCCAAAGGTTTCTTTATGGAAGAATCAATGAGACGAACACCAAAAGAACAAGAATCATAAGGTTTCAATTTAAGCATATCATATATTCTTTTGGGCATAACAGAGGTACTAGCACCAACATCACATAATGCATAACAAGAGAAGTCATTCAATTTAATTTTTATCATAGGATCCCAACCATCTTCTAGCTTTCTAGGTATGGAGGCTTCTACTCTAAGTTTCTCCTCCCTAGCTTTGATGAGAGCATTAGTGATATGCTCTGTGAAGGCAAGGTTAAGCGTGCTAGTGCGGGGATCTCTAGACATCTTGTGAAGGAAATCAATAACTTCGGTAAGAGTGCAATTATCAAAATCAAGGTCACAAGCATCAAGTAAAGTGGTAGTGGTGTCCTTTAGGTTCACTTGTTTGGTAGTTTCTATAGTCATAGCATCACCATTAATAGGTCCATTAGGACCGGGAGTACATTGGGTGCTAAGAGTGTGAACATCCTCAACAACTTGGATAGTAGCAACAGTGTGGTGGGTAGGAAGGCTCTTAATTCTTTCCTCTTCCTCCCTTTCTCTAGCCCATCTCTCTTTAAGTTTAGCCATCATCCTAATGTTTTCATTAATTTGCACTTGAATAGCATTTATAGGAGTGACTTCCCTCTCCTCAAGAGGAGAAGTTTTAATTTTTAGCAATTTTACCTCATTGGCTAAATGGTCTACCTTAAAAGAAAGATCATCTAGTTTATGTAGTTTTTCTTCTACACTCTTATTAAAGGCTTTTTGGGTAGTGATGAAATCTTTAAGCCTAATCTCTAGTTCAGTAGTGGAGTTCTTGGTACTAGGATACGCATTGTTGTTCCCATAAGAGGGGAACGGTCTAGGATTGCTACCAAAATTACTCCTATAAGCATTGTTGTTAAAATTGTTTCTAGAGATAAAATTCACACCTACTTGTTCTTGAGCAATCAAAGAATTTAAAGGAACATCACGAGGATCAACAGTAGATTGCTTCGAAAGTAGAGACATGATCAAGTCAACTTTTTCATTTAAGGAGGAAATCTCCTCGACAGAGTTTACCTTCCTACCTGTTGGAGCGCGTTCGGTGTGCCATTCGGAATAGTTGGTCATCATCTCATCGAGAAGCCTTGTGGCAGCACCAAGTGTAGTTGACATAAAAGTTCCTCCCGCGGCCGAATCTAACAAGTTCCGCGAGGTAAAGTTCAAGCCTGCATAAAAAGTTTGGATAACCATCCAAGTAGTCAAACCGTGAGTAGGGCAGTTTTTGATAAGAGATTTCATACGTTCCCAAGCTTGGGCAACGTGTTCATTATCCAATTGTTTAAAATTCATTATGTTACTTCTTAGTTGGATAATTTTAGCTGGTGGATAGTGTTTTCCAATAAAAGCATCTTTGCACTTGTCCCATGAATCTATGTTATTTCTAGGCAAAGACTGAAACCAAATTTTAGCTCCTCCTCTCAAGGAGAAAGGAAAAAGCTTAAGCTTAACAATATTACCATCTATTTCTTGGTACTTTTGCATATCACAAAGTTCAACAAAGTTGTTTAAGTGTAGAGCAGCATCATCTCCAACACCGGAGAATTGATCTTTCATGACTAAGTTCAGTAAAGCAGGTTTAATTTCATATGAAGCTGCTGAAGTGGCAGGTGTAGTGATAGGTGTGCTGATAAAGTCATCGTTCTTGTGACTAGTGAAGTCACACAACTTGGTGTTCTCGGTGGAACCCATAGTAGCAAGCAAGCAAGATAACTATTTTTGTGATTTTCGAAAAAAAGGTACTAAAGCAAAAATGAAAGGTAAACTAACAAGACTAAAAAGCAAAGGTAAAAGATAGCGTGCAACTCACCTATCCTGAAGAGTGGAGTCCCCGGCAGCGGCGCCAGAAAAACTCCTTGATGGGCCTCTAACCCCTCGTTGGTTACCCCAAGTGGAAGGTGTAAGATGCAGTGTTGTGGAAGTTTTTCCCTTAGCAAAGATGCCAAGGATCGAATCCCCAGAGACTCCTAGGTTCAACAAGTAGGTGTCAACTGCTAACGGCGCCAGATATTAGCAATCAACGTGGACCTGCACACATATACAAATAACTTTGCTCCCAACGAGTACAGAGAGGTTGTCAATCCCTCCGGCCTTGTAGTTCACAAAGGATTAAAAGCAAATGATAGTAGTGATAGATAGTGTTTGCAATAGTAAGTAAAAGCGAAAAGTAAAATAGCGGATGTGATCAATGATGGTAATATGGACCGGAGTCTCATGATGTTCACTAGTGATGTCTCTCTCCCAAAAGACGATAAAACAGCTATGTGAGGTAAACGAATTACAGCTGGGCAATTGACAGGACCACGAACGCAAACCAATGCTGACTACATTGCAAGAAAGGTTGAGGTTCAAAGCATGGGCGGTACGCCAAAGTAAGTAGACCGAAATCCATCAATATCTACTACTAATCATCCACCTTGAGATATCTATCCAGAACATCTCGCTGGTATTAAGCTGCGAGTCCCACCCATAGTGTAAACTCAATGCAACAGACAACTGCATTAAAAGAACTTTGCGTAAAGTAAACAATCCTTGCACCCGCGGGCACAAGCACCGTTGTTTTCCCCCTTGTGGCAACAGCACATCCCCTAGACTCATGTTTCTGTCACTCAAGCTAGTCATCGAGGGGCATGAATCCACAATCGAGCATAACGTTCCCTCTTGGAGTCACTACCCATTACTTGGCCAAAACAATAAATAACAACGGAGAACATGCAAGAATTACTTATGAACATAAATATAAAAGAGGTAGATCAAATATATTACTCAAGATCAATCTGAACATGATCTCATAATCCATCGGATCCCAGCAAACTCAACATAGCAACATCATAAGGATTACATATGTGCCTCGATCATGTAGGGCAGCTCACGAGGACTAATTAGTGAAGCACAAGAACGGGAGGAGAACATCACATAGCTACTGGTCATGGACTCATGGTCCATGGGAGACTACTCACGACTCATCCGGGAGGCGTCCATGGTGGTGGAGAAGCTCCCGGTGGTGATCCTCCCCCCCGGCAGGGTGCCGGGAAGAGTTCTCCTGGTGCTCCCGATCTTGGAAGCGGCGGCGGCGGCAGAACAGAGATGGGATCGTGAAAAGAGTTCCTGTTCTGAGGGTTTCGGAGGACGCTTTAAATATATGCCAAAGGGGGGCATCGGGGAAGCTTCGGGGGGCCCAGGCGCCCCCCCGGCGCGGCCCAGGGGGGGGCGCCGCCAGGGCGCCTGGAGCCCTGGTGGCCCCCCCCCGGCTGTCCTTCGGACGCACGGTAGTTTCCGGAACGCTGATTTTTTATATAATTTTTCTGGATTTTTCCTAGCAGTTCTCGTAACGTGAAAACCTGAAATACAAAAACAGCCGAAAACAGAAACTGACACTGGGGTGCACTGGATTAGTAGGTTAGTCCAAATATGATCAAAATTGTATGGAAGCGTATAAATATCATAGCAATATCACCCAAAAGTGGCATGGAGCAAGCAGAAATTATAGATACGTTTTGGACGTATCAACTATTGGTGTTAATCACATGGTGATGTGATCTAGATTATTGACTCTAGTGCAATTGGGAGACTGGAGGAAATATGCCCTAGAGGCAATAATAAATTTGTTATTTATATTTCCTTATATCATGATAAATGTTTATTATTCATGCTACAATTGTATTAACCGGAAACTTAGTACATGTGTGAATACATAGACAAAACAGAGTGTCCCTAGTATGCCTCAACTAGACTAGCTCGTTAATCAAAGATGGTTATGTTTCCTAACCATAGACATGTGTTGTCATTTGATGAACGAGATCACATCATTAGAGAATGATGTGATGGACAAGACCCATCTGTTAGCTTAGCACTATGATCGTTTAGTTTTATTGCTATTGCTTTCTTCATGACTTATACATGTTCATCTGACTATGAGATTATGCAACTCCCGATTACCAGAAGAACACCCTGTGTGCTATCAAACGTCACAACGTAACTGGGTGATTATAAAGATGCTCTACAGGTGTTTTCGAAAGTGTTTGTGGTGTTGGCATAGATCAAGAATATGATTTGTCACTCCAAATGTCGGAGAGGTATCTCTGGGCCCTCTCGGTAATACACATCATAATAAGCCTTGCAAGCAAATGACTAATGAGTTAGTCACGAGATGATGTATCACAGAACGAGTAAAGAGACTTGCCGGCAACGAGATTGAACTAGGTATGATGATACCAATGATCGATTCTCGGGCAAGTAACATACCGATGACAAAGGGAACAACGTATGTTGTTATGCGGGTTGACCGATAAAGATCTTCATAGAATATGTAGAAGCCAATATGAGCATCCAGGTTCTGCTATTGGTTATTGACCGGAGATGTGTCTCGGTCATGTCTACATAATTCTCGAACCCGTAGGGTCCGCACGCTTAACGTTCGATGGTGATCGGTATTATGAGTTTATGTGTTTTGATGTACCGAAGGTTGTTCGGAGTCTCGGATGAGATCACGGACATGACGGGGAGTCTCGAAATGGTCGAGAGGTAAAGATGGATATATTGGAAGTCTATATTCTGACATTGGAAAGGTTCCGAGTGATTTGGGTATTTTTCGGAGTACCGGAGAGTTACGGGAATTCGCCGAGGGAAGTAGTGGGCCTTAATGGGCCATACGGGAAAGGAGAGAAGGGCCTCAAGGGGTGGCCGTGCGCCCCCATGGGCTGGTCCGCATTGGACTAGGGAGGGGCGGCTCCCCCCTCCTCCTCCTTCCCCCCTTCTCCTAGTTGGACTAGGGAAGGAGGAAACCTACTCCTACTAGGAGTAGGAATCCTCCCCCTTGGCGCGCCCCTACTAGGCCGACCTCCACCTCCCTCCCTCCTTTATAGACGTGGGGAGGGGTGATAACCCACAAGTGTAGGGGATCGCAACAGTTTTCGAGGGTAGAGTATTCAACCCAAATTTATTGATTCGACACAAGGGGAGCCAAAGAATACTCTCAAGTATTAGCAGTTGAGTTGTGATATGTCTCTGTCGTATCCATAATTTTTGATTGTTCCATGCCGATATTCTACAACTTTCATATACTTTTGGAAACTTTTTATACTATTTTTTGGGACTAACATATTGATCCAGTGCCCAGTGCCAGTTCCTGTTTGTTGCATGTTTTTTGTTTCGCAGAATATCCATATCAAACGGAGTCCAAACGGAATAAAAACGGACGGAGATTTTTTTGGAATATATGTGAATTTTGGGAAGCAGAACCAACATGAGACGATGCCCGAGTGGGCCACGAGGCAGGGGGGTGCGCCCACCAGGGGCAGGCGCGCCCTAGGCTGTCGTGGCCACACCGTAAGGCAATTGATGCCCTTCTTTCTCCGCAAGAAAGCTAATATCCGGATAAAAATCGTGTAAGACATTCAGCCCAATCGGAGTTACGGATCTCCGGAAATATAAGAAACGGTGAAGGGTTGGAATCGGGAAACGCAGAAATAGAGAGAGCAGAGAGACAAATCCAATCTCGGAGGGGCTCTCGCCCCTCCGCCGCCATGGAGGCCATGGACCAGAGGGTAAACCCTTGTCCCATCTAGGGAGAAGGTCAAGGAAGAAGAAGAAGGAGGGGGGCTCTCTCCCACTCGCTTCCGGTGGCACCAGAGTGCCACCGGGGCCATCATCGTGTGACGGCGATCTACACCAACACCTCTGTCATCTTCACCAACATCTCCATCACCTTCCCCCATCTATCTACAGCGGTCCACTCTCCCGCAACCCGTTGTACCATCTACTTGAACATGGTGCTTTATGCTTCATATTATTATCCAATGATGTGTTGCCATCCTATGATGTCTAAGTAGATTATTGTTGTCCTATCGTTGATTGGTGAATTGCTATGATTGAGTTAAATTGCTTGTGGTTATGTTGCTATCCTTTGGTGCCATCATATGAGCGCGCGCGTGGATCACACCATAGGGTCAGTTGTATGTTGATTGGACTATGTATTTGTGACGCCCCCGATTTGACCGTACACTAATCATGCACGCAAATGTGTACGACCAAGATCAGGGACTCACTGGAAGATATCACAACACAACTCTAGACACAAATTAAAATAATACACGCTTTATATAACAAGCCAGTGGCCTCGAGGGCTCGAATACACAAGAGTCAGCGGAAGCAGAAATATCTGAGTACAGACATAAGTTAAACAAGTTTGCCTTGAGAAGGCTAGCATAAATGTAGCAACGATCGAAAAGGCAAGGCCTCTTGCCTGGGACCTCCTAACAACTCCTCAAAGACGAACTCCACATAGAAACATCCTCGGGATCTTGTGGCTCTTGGACTCCATCAATCTGGTTGCATCATCCAAAAAGAAGGGACAAAAGGGGAAAAGAGGGAGCAAAGCAGCCGTGAGTACTCATCCAAAGTAGTCGCAAGCAAGGATCTACACTACATATGCAATGATATCTGTGTAAAGGGGGGGGTAATATCTGTGGGGTGAACTGCAGAATACCAGAATAAGAGGGGGATAGCTAATCCAATCGAAGACTACGCTTCTGCCAGCCTCCATCTTGCAGCAATAGAAGAGAATAGATGGAAAGCTCACCAAGTAACACGCATAGCATAATCCTACCAGGCGATCCTCCCCTCGTCGCCCTCTGGGAAAGCGATCACCGGGTTGTATCTGGAACTTGTCTGGGTGTGTTTTATTAAGTATCCAGTTCTAGTTGTCATGAGGTCAGGGTACAACTCTGGGTCGTCCTTTTATCGAGGGACACGGCTATTCGAATAGATTAACTTCCCTGCAGGGGTGCACCACATAACCCAGCACGCTTGATCCTATTTGGCCGGACACACTTTCCTAGGTCATGCCCGGCCTCGGAAGATCAACACGTCGCAGCCCTACCAAAGCACAATAGAGAGGTCAGCACGCCGGTCTAAGTCCTAAGCACAAAGGGGTCTGGGCCCATCGCCCAATGCACACTTGCACGTTGCGAGGGCGGCCAGTGAGCAGACCTAGCAACCTCCATTACTAAGGAAGTTACGTTACGCGGTCCAACCCGGCGCGCGCCGCTTAGTCGCTGACGTCAAGAAGGCTTCGGCTGATACCACGACGTCGAGTGCCCATAACTATTCCCACGCAGCTGGTTAGTGTGTATAGGCCAACGGCCAGACTCAGATCAAATATCCAAACTCGTTAAGCGTATTATTATGAAATAACCACAGACATCGACCAGGGCCAGGCCACTTCTCGATTGGGTGTCTCAACCTACCCTGTCGCTCCGCCACAAAGATCCACTCGGGGGCCGTCGGGAACTCAGGCCCACCACTACCTGGATGGAGCCACCTATCCTTTCAGCCCCCACATCAGAATCACTTGCGGGTACCCAACGAGCCGACCCAACTTTAGTCACATCATGTGTCATGTAAAGTATGTATAGAGTATATACCCGTGAAACCCACCCAAGTGATCACGGCCCGATAGTATAGCATGGCAGACGGACAAGAATGTAGGGCCACTGATGGAATACTAGCATCATATACTAAGCATTAGGATAGCAGGTACATGTATCAATAGTTGTAGCAACAATGACACGCTATGCAACAGAATAGGAGCTATCGAATCATCAACAGTAGCAGTTCTAATGCAAGAACAAGAGAGAGAATGGGCGATATCTGGTGATCAAGGGGAGGGGCTTGCCTGGTTGCTCTGGCAAGAAGGAGGGGTCGTCGTCGACGCAGTCGATCTCCGTGGCACTGTCAGCGGTCTCAGTCCCGATGTCTATCGGAGAAAAGAGGGGGGGGGAAACAATAAATATAAAGCAAGCATCATACCACAAAGCATAACATGGCAATACGCGGTGCTAGAGGTGATCTAGCGCAGTGCTCGGTGATACAGGCGAGGAGGAATAACATCCGGGAAAGTATTCTCGGTGTTAGGCATTTTTGGACAGATGGAACGGAGGGGACGGTTGCATGTTCACTATGCTAGGGACGTGTGACGGACGAACGGATTGTGTATTCGGATTCGTCTCATCGTTCTGAGCAACTTTCATGTACAAAGTACTTTCATCCGAGTTATGGATTATTTTATATGATTTTTCAAAGTTTATTAATTTCTAGAATTTATTTATAATTCAAAATTAATCAATAAAATACTTTTGTCACCTAGTGCTATTCTAGCCACAGTGTATGACAGTGGGGCTGGGTTGACTTAGTCAAAGGTTGACTAGTCAATATATGAACAGTGTATGGGCCACATGTAATTGACTATATGTAAACAAGTAAATATTGACTAACTTATATAAAAGAGGCCTACATGTTATCTACTACTAAACTAACTTAGGACTAATTAATGTAAGCAAGGGCCGGCCATTAGAGCATCTCCAACAGCCGCGCTATACAAGCGCCGCGCCGTAAAAAAGGCAGTTTTAGCGCGCGCGCAACGCGGCGGGCAGCTCCAGCGGACGTGCAAAAACGGCGTGCGCGCCATTTCCAATTCAGCGCGCTGGCCGAAACGCAATCCCGCGCCCGTTATTTGCTGCGTCGGCTCGCGCGCGCGACTCTCCCGCGCTCGCCACTGCTCTCTCCCGCGCTCGCTCGCTCCCTCCTCCACTCCCGCGACCGCGCCGCCGCCCCCATCCGACCGCGCCGCCGCCGCCGCTCGCGCCCCCGGCGACCGTTCAGCGCTTCCCCGGCCTATCCCCGCGCCGCCGTCACCGCCCGCACCCGCCGGCGACCACTCAAGCGCTTCCCCGGTCTGTCCAAAGGCATGGCATGGCATGGGCAATTCCACGGCCAAAAAAAGGGTTCCACTATAATCCTTGAAGCGGTGGCCGATCAGGAGACTTGGATTTGGCATGCATTCTTTGAAATGCCTGGATCTTTGAATGACATCAATGTTGTCAACCGGTCATCACTAATGAATAAGATTGCGAATGGTGAGTTGCCACCGATGCAGTTTGTAGCAAATGGCCATACGTACAACTATGGCTATTATCTAGCGGATGGCATCTATCCAAAGTGGCAATCCTTCGTGAAGCCGTTGAAAAAGCCAGAAGGTAAGAAAAATCTTGATTTCAACAATGATCAGGCGGCTGCTAGAAAAGATGTGGAGAGAGCATTTGGGATTTTGCAAGACCAATTTGCTATTGTGAGAGGACCGGCTAGATTTTGGTATCAAAAAATGCTTTGATACATCATGCACGCTTGTGTGATCATGCACAACATGATCATCGAGAATGAGCGTGGCCAAGATTTAGACTACTCACAGTATGAGCTCTTGGGACATCCCGTGCGAGTGTGACGGAGAGCTGAAAGGATAGCCCGTTTTGTTGCCTCCTATCATGCCATTCGGCGTCCCGCAACGCACAATGACCTTCAGAAGGATCTGATTGAAGAGTGGTGGGCATGGCATGGACGACAAAGAGCATGATTTCATTGCATTATTTGTATTGTATTGTTCATGAACTATTGGTTGTGTTTATTGCATTATTTGTTGTACCGAACGATAAACTATTTGTTTGAGTTGTAATAACTATTTATTGTTGATTTATTTTGTTTGTTTGATCGTTTTTCTCCTATTTTTTGAATTGTATATGTGGTTTGTGCTTGCTACGCGCGCTGCATTTTTGGGCACTGCTGGAGCGGCGCGCGCGCGCTGCATTATAGCGCGGCTGTTGGAGCTGGCACCTATCCCCGCGCTAAACCAGCCGAAGCGCGCGCGGAAATGCATTTTTTGGGCGCGGCGCGTAGCGCGGCTGTTGGAGATGCTCTTACTAGGCATAGTGCAGCCGGCCACATGCAGGGCGCACACACAAAGAGCACACACCTCACGTACACACACACGACGCACTACACATGGCTAGCCATGGTTAGCACTTAGCACGCACGGACACAAGGCCACGGCGGCCATGGCCAGCAGCTGCAGTAGGCAGCAGCCGCAGCTAGGCAACGAGCAGCAGAAGCAAGCAGCAGCTAGCGGCACACATCAGCAGAAGTAGCAATAAGCAGCGGCACGCAGGGACGGAGCCAGGAACTTCTGATGAGGGGGGCCAATAATACATATATGATCATTGGAGGGGGCCATACACTAAAATTTAGGCCATAACTCTGTAAATTCACACAATATATAAGGGTATTTTAAGCATTTTGTCCAGCATGGGGGGAGCCATGGCCCCAGCTCGCCCCCTGCTGGCTCCGTCACTGGCGGCACGCAGGGGCAGCAGCGCGGCAGCAGCGAAAACGCGCGGGGACGACAGCAGTTAGCAGCAGCAGAGCAACAACAGCAAAGGGAGTCGCGCGATAGCAGTCTGCACGGGCGCGCGCACGCAAGCTACAGCTGGCCGACGGGCAGGGGCGTGCCGGGCGCGGGCACACGCATGGGCAGCCGCGGGTCGAGGCGCACAGACGAGGGTAGCAACATCAAGCAAGTAACGGCAGCAACATCATCAGCTGGTGGGCGCGCGTGTACGCGGAAGCTCAGGCAAGCTCCGGCCATGGTGAGGGGCGGCGTAAAAAGGCACGGATCGAAGGGGAAAAGGCCAGGAATCGGAGAAGGGGCTCACCACAAGCGCGATGACGAGGTCGGGGAGGCCGGAGGTGGACCGGAGCCGCGACAACGATGACGAACGTCGACGATGTACGCGACGGAGATTAGCTTGATGGCGAGCGTACGGGCTGTCCCAGCTCGATTCAAAGCATGTAGGCGAAGGAGACGACGATAGGGAAGCTCCTGGACGCGTCGGCTTAGCGGGGGAAGGCCGGTCGCCACGAGGACAACGGCGGCGCGGTGGCGAGGCTTTGGGCCTGATCACGATATATGGGGAGAGGGCAAGGGAGAGCGAGGGGATTGGCTAGGGTTTGTGTCCAGGGGCTTGGGGAAGATCTTTGTTGTCGCGGGGGACCGCGGGATGGCTGTCACGCCTCCATCGGCGGCCACGATGGCTGAGATGCGCGCCATGCTCCCCTCCTGTGAATAGGGGAAGGAGAAGATGGGGGGAGGCAGCTGGGCCGGCCGGCTGGGCCTGTTAAGCAAGGCCTAGTGGGGAGGGGCTGGGGTTTCGGCCTTTTCACGTTCTTCTTCTTTTTTCGTATTTCCTTTTATTCATTTCTGTATTCCCTTTTAGCTTCTATTTATTTTAGTTCTATATATAATACAAAACTTTTACCTAAATTAGTGTTGTAAATCAAACCACTGCCACAAAAAGTTTTGTGATTAAATAATTTAGTTTGCATTATTATAAATTTAAACATGCATTTAAAATAATGTTCTGACCCATGTTTTAATTATTATAACGCACTTAAATATTTTAGTAAAGTGTGGTTTCTAAATCATAATTAACTATGCAATATTCATCACATCCAGAACATTTTAGTTTTAATGTTTGAAAATTCTTACCATTTGACTTTTTTTTATATTCGAATTTTGAATTGGTTTTGGATTAACGTGAGATTAACAACAGTGACTTCGGTGACATGGCATCATTAGTAGAGTTTACTGTAGCATGATTACCAGGGCGTCACAATTCTCCTCTACTACAAGAAATCTCGTCCCGAGATTTAAGCGGTGGAGTAAGGGGGGAAGTTCTGGTTGCGAAATTCTAACGGGTCTTCTTGGTCTTGGTTGCCCTTCTCGAAAAGGTTGACTCCTTGAGTTGATGTCTTCATTTCTCTGCTTCCGGTCACCATGATCAATTCGTCATCCTTTCTTTGGGATCTCCATCATCCTACGAACGCGACCAGGGGGAAAAACTCCGGAAGAACACATCTCCACAAAGCTGGGCATCTGACGGGGAACTCAATGGTAAATACACGAGGTACCCCACGAGTTGTATTTCAGTGAATTCGTTGAGTGCAATATACGATCGTACCAAAGTTTCAAATGGGTAGGCAGTCATTCGATGCCTAGACAGAAGCTGGAATGGGGGCTTGAACAACGAGAATAACATGGTGTTTGATTCCAGGATGAATAATGGTAAAGAATTTAGCTCGTGAATCACATACGAAGCCGTGCAAAGGATACATTAGAATCCGGGTTGTAAAGAAGAGTCAAGTTTCGACCTGGTGGACCTGTGGGTTATGGGCCCACCATGTGGGTTGAAAATAGGAAGGGTGGTGACATCTTGCACAGCCGCGACAGGGAGGCATGTCAGTGGATAGCTTGCCAGTTATGCCGGCAACAACATCAGTACCAAGGTGAGGGACGAAGAGAACCATTTTCCCGCTCATTGAAACGAGGCGGACCAATAGGCAAAGTTCTCGTCTATCGGTAGTTACCGGAATGTTACCAACCATAGTAACAGGGTCTTACCGACAGAGTTGTACAACGAGGTGTTTACATAAGCAGAGAATTATTACTACTTAGTTTATATGTCGATCAAAGAAAGGTTAAACAAACAAATGGAAAGGAAAATTGTGATTACACACAATTATTAGGAGTATATTCTTCCCATGGACAAGCAGAACATGGCATACAGGGTAGGAGAGCAAGTACCCAAACATTCAGATAAAGAGGCAAGGATTAATCAAGATGTTACCCATACAACGGTGTCTGGACAACTGACCAAGAAACACTTAGCATCACGCCTCCAATGTTCTTGTTGATGAGCGGGGTATCATTGACATGCTTCAAGGTAGCAATGATATGGTGTTTTAATTAAGGGTCAGACTTTGGATACGCAAATGATCCATCGGGAGCAACCTTTAAGATAAGTCTTCCAACTTCCTCCTGGAAGAATAGTTATCCTTGCAAAAGAAATTGTAATGATAGGTCCTCCAGCCAAGGGTGCTAGGCATGACATCATATTACCGGGTCATCAAAGGACCAACATTATAACTACTGGAAAGTTGTCCCAACCATCATATCTAATCGAGATTCGGATCCGATTGGTGTCATGATACCTCAGACTCAGGATGTTCGAGAAGAAAAGGTGCGACACAAATCGACGAAATGACATTGCAAGATTCTCAGGAAATGAACTATGGGAGTGGGTTCCCGAGACAATAGTTCATCATTAAACCAAAGAGAGGATGAGGAGGTGGCTGATGGGCTCAGCGACAATTCATCGAGAATTCTAAACGGATGGATTTCCACAATAATGTGAACAGGAAGATGACACTTTTCAATTCAAATGATATAATGTTGTATGCTCGAGGAAAAACATACACCATTAACCATTAGTTGAAAGGTGTGCCCGAAATATAACCTTAGGAAGCAAGATCAATGTTAGAGTGACGATTCAATAACCAACAGTCTAAGAACGAACTGTCGATCGTTAACTTCAAAGCAATAGGGTTGATAGAAGTACATAACTCAAGCAGCATCTTTAGCATATTGGTATCCCGGTTAAAAACAACACGGGGACCAAGGAAGAATGGTGATGGTGAGAAGTATCACCATGCCAAGAATTTCTAAGAGGTGGAGCAATCCCCACAACATTCTCGACATAAAAGACAATAATACTTCAAGGCAGAACACAACACTCGTTGGAGAGCAAGTTGTATTCATAACGTGGACAAGTTCGCGATGAAAGGAAGTCAAGGGTGTTGTCGATGATAATAAAGATCATCGAGGGCAAGGAGGGTATTTCTCAACATGAACACAGTTGACATCTCGGAAGAAGTCAAAGTGTTGAAGGTGATCCGACACATTTGCCGGGAGGTTTCAAGAGGATGCAAGTAAACAACACCGGCAACAAGCAAGGGAATGACGAAGTGGTAAGTTATAGGATCAATATATAAGATGCAAGCTCAGAACCAAAGTTGCCTTTCAAGACAAGCAACATGATGTTGAAAGCTCGGCGTAAGTCGTGCTCACACACTGAAGAAATCGTGCACTAGAGAAGGACGAGGTAGCACAGTCAAAGGTAGCAAGATCAGGATGCAGCCGATAGTCTAGGAATGACCAGATTGAGTTCAAAATTTCCTAGTAAAATACTAGGGGTATTTGATTTGTAGTGCGGAATAATTTCACTAGTCGGTGTCCTCGGTTGACAACAACCAGGAACCCGTAGGATGATTACGACAAGGAAAGACATTACTTCAACAAAGTTAGTAAGATGTGGTGCAATGGCAAGACATCTTCGAGATACCAGGGGGTAATAATCGAAGGTAGAACATGATAGAAGTAGAACCGGGTCATTGACCTATGATAGTAGATACTTCAACCTTGCCAAAAATTAGACGAGGCACTGGAATGAATCCCCATCAGATATATTAGATCAGGACAGCATGGTCGAAACCAAAACTGTAAGGAATCAATTCAAGAATACCGAAAGAATCATACAGCTGGATAATCATTTTGCAAGAAGCTTCTGAGACGGTCTACATCATTTTCAAGGGCATGAACACAAAGTTCAAGGTCGACTCCCACTTCTTTAATGCATATCATTTCATTCACCTCTCGCCTTGATAAAACTGTAGTGTTGGAATTTTATCTGGTAGAACACCGAAAGAGTATGACTTGTGAAAACTTTCGGGTTCTCACGGTTTAGGGGAAGGCATAGGTTCAACCCATCGGGCATCTTAGTAACATATACCACAAGTTTCAAAAGTGAATACTCAAGCTCAAGAGTAGAGCATGGTTGGCCAAGCAGGGGATACAATTTACCAAAGGCATTATGTATCAGGGGAAGAACTCACAAGGTGACTGAATATGAAGGACAATGTCGGATAACAATTCAACAATTGATCAGGCGATCCACAACGGAGCTAATGTGAGTATCCGTACTAACTTAGAGGAAGAAAGAATGCAGAGGCATCAGATTCAAGAATCACATAATTAGCCTGATGCTTAAATAGAAAGAAATTATGGTTTCCAAAACGAAGGATCAGAAGCAGACGCTCTGATCAAGGATGGATAAGTTGAAAACACTTAGTTGGACAATCAATAAAGGTTTGAATTGTCGAGAACCAACTCATGTCCCGAATGACGTCTGAGCCGGAAAGATAATTTTAAAAAGGATAACTTGATGACTTCGTGCATACGCACACATTGAATCAATAGGCTCAAAATGGCTAAGACAAGGGATATTAACGAAGACTACTAGTCATATGGAATTAACCATAATGCAAGCTGACAAGAATTTCAAGAGTAACCAGCTGCAGAGGATTTTCGAAAGATCAAAAAGTATTAAGAGGAATTTTGCGAGACACATGATCAATTGAGAAAAACGGATGCTCGATAAATGCGAGGAAATAACCGTAAGGGTTTTCATGCGAAATAAAACTGCAAGACAGTAAATTCAAAGGATTCTCGGGACAACGGAGAATATTTCGAGGCATCTTGTAACAACAAGAGCGACGAGGAATGATCATGAGAATGACAAGTGCATGCATATATCCATAGGGATATATCGGTGGCAGTGAACTTCAAAGGCGATGACCACAAAGGGTCTCGGGAAAAATATCGAGGGATATCCTAAGAATCTTCTGACGAAGCAGGTGATCTTCTGGAAGGAGGACTCTCCGAGAGAAATACTTGCGAGAACCTAGAGTCAGAGTTAGTAAAATCTTTTAACCCGAATAGAAGAGAGATCAGAGTCCCAGAGCAAAGAAAAGGAATAAAAGATCCTAACACCATCCATTGGTGCTGTGGGCCCGTAAGCCACACAACAAGTTAGTAAATTTGTTTTTCAGAGACTAGACTCAACTTCGGCCAAGGAGTTGAAAAGGGGGATTCCTACAGGCAGTCGTCTCTGATACCCACTTGTGACGCCCCCGATTTGACCGTACACTAATCATGCACGCAAATGTGTACAACCAAGATCAGGGACTCACTGGAAGATATCACAACACAACTCTAGACACAAATTAAAATAATACTAGCTTTATATTACAAGCCAGGGGCCTCGAGGGCTCGAATACATAAGCTCGAATACACAAGAGTCAGCGGAAGCAGTAATATCCGAGTACAAACATAAGTTAAACAAGTTTGCCTTAAGAAGGCTAGCATAAAGGTAGCAACGATCGAAAAGGCAAGGCCTCCTGCCTGGGACCTCCTAACAACTCTTCAAAGACAAACTCCACGTAGAAACATCCTCGGGATCTTCTGGCTCCTGGACTCCATCAATCTGGTTGCATCATCCGAAAAGAAGGGACAAATGGGGAAAAGAGGGAGCAAAGCAACCGTGAGTACTCATCCAAAGTACTCGCAAGCAAGGATCTACACTACATATGCAATGATATCTGTGTAAAGGGGGGTAATATATGTGGGGTGAACTGCAGAATGCCAGAATAAGAGGGGGATAGCTAATCCAATCAAAGACTACGCTTCTGGCAGCCTCCATCTTGCAGCGGTAGAAGAGAATAGATGGTAAGTTCACCAAGTAACACGCATAGCATAATCCTACCCCGCGATCCTCCCCTCGTCGCCCTGTGGGAAAGCGATCATCGGGTTGTATCTGGAACATGTCTGGGTGTGTTTTATTAAGTATCCAGTTCTAGTTGTCATGAGGTCAGGGTACAACTCCGGGTCGTCATTTTACCGAGGGACACGGCTATTCGAATAGATTAACTTCCCTGCAGGGGTGCACCACATAACCCAGCACGCTTGATCCCATTTGGCCGGACACACTTTCATGGGTCATGCCCGGCCTCGGAAGATCAACACGTCGCAGCCCTACCTAAGCACAACAGAGAGGTCAGCACACCGGTCTAAGTCCTAAGCGCATAGGTGTCTGGGCCCATCGCCCAATGCACACCTGCATGTTGCGAGGGTGGCCGGTGAGCAGACCTAGTAACATCCATTACTAAGGAAGTTACGTTACGCGGTCCAACCCGGCGCGCGCCGCTCAGTCGCTGACGTCAAGAAGGCTTCGGCTGATACCACGACGTCGAGTGCCCATAACTCTTCCCACGCAGCTGGTTAGTGCGTATAGGCCAATGGCCAGACTCAGATCAAATATCCTAACTCTTTAAGCGTGCTATTATAAAATAACCGCGAACAACGACCAGGGCCAGGCCACCTCTCGATTGGGTGTCTCAGCCTGCCCTGTCGCTCCGCCACAAAGATCCACTCGGGGGCCGTCGGGAACTCAGGCCCACCACTACCTGGATGGAGCCACCTGTCCTTTCAGCCCCCACATCGGAATCACTTGCGGGTACTCAACGAGCCGACCCGACTTTAGTCACATCATGTGTCATGTAAAGTATGTATACAGTATATACCCGTGATCACCACCCAAGTGATCACGGCCCGATAGTATAGCAAGGCAAACGGACAAGAATGTAGGGCCACTGATGGAATACTAGCATCCTATACTAAGCATTAGGATAGCAGGTACAAGTATCAATAGTTGTAGCAACAATGACAGGCTATGCAACAGAATAGGAGCTATCGAATCATCAACAGTAGCAGTTCTAATGCAAGAACAAGAGAGAGAATGGGAGATATCTGGTGATCAAAGAGGGGGGGCTTGCCTGGTTGCTCTGGCAAGAAGGAGGGGTCGTCGTCGACGCAGTCGATCTCCGTGGCACTGTCAGCGGTCTCAGTCCCGATGTCTATCGGAGAAAAGAGGGGGGG
>LR738709.1:41088285-41125086 GCA_902687465.1 Secale cereale | reverse complement strand
CAAACAATAAATATAAAGCAAGCATCGTACCACAAAGCATAACATGGCAATACGCGGTGCTAGAGGTGATCTAACGCAGTGCTCGGTGATACAGGCGAGGAGGAATAACATCCGGGAAAGTATTCCCGGTGTTAGGCATTTTTGGACAGATGGAACGGAGGGGACGGTTGCATGTTCACTATGCTAGGGACGTGTGACGGACGAACGGACTGTGTATTCGGATTCGTCTCGTCGTTCTGAGCAACTTTCATGTACAAAGTATTTTCATCCGAGTTACGGATTATTTTATATGATTTTTCAAAGTTTATTAATTTCTGGAATTTATTTATAATTCAAAATTAATCAATAAAATACTTTTGTCACCTAGTGCTATTCTAGCCACTGTGTATGACAGTGGGGCCAGTGGGGCTGGGTTGACTTAGTCAAAGGTTGACTAGTCAACTTATGAACAGTGTATGGACCACATGTCATTGACTATACGTAAACAAGTAAATATTGACTAACTTATTTAAAAGGGGCCTACATGTTATCTATTACTAAACTTACTTAGCACTAACTAATCTAAGCAAGGGCCGGCCATTACTAGGCATAGTGCAGCCGGCCACACACACAGAGCACACACACAGAGCACACACCTCACGTACACATAGACGACGCACTACACATGGCTAGCCATGGTTAGCACTTAGCACGCACGGGCACAAGGCCACGGTGGCCATGGCCAGCAGCTGCAGTAGGCAGCAGCCGCAGCTAGGCAACGAGCAGCAGAAGCAAGCAGCAGCTAGCGGCACACATCAGCAGAAGTAGCAATAAGCAGCGGCACGCAGGGGCAGCAGCGACAACGCGTGGGGAAGACAGCAGTTAGCAGCAGCAGAGCAACAACAGCAAAGGGAGCGGCGCGACAGCAGTCTGCACAGGCGCGTGCACGCGAGCTGCAGCAGGCCGACGGGCAGGGGCGTGCCGGGCGCGGGCACACGCATGGGCGGCCGCGGGTCGAGGCACACAGACGAGGGTAGCAACAGCAAGCAAGTAACGGCAGCAACATCATCAGCTGGTGGGCGCGCGTGTACGCGGAAGCTCGGGCGAGCTCCGGCCATGGTGAGGGGTGGCGTAAAAAGGCACGGATCGAAGGGGAAAAGGCCAGGAATCGGAGAAGGGGCTCACCACAAGCGCGATGACGAGGTCGGAGAGGCCGGAGGTGGACCGGAGCCGCGACAACGATGACGAACGTCGACGATGTATGCGACGGAGATTAGCTCGATGGCGAGCGTACGGGCTGTCCCAGCTCGATTCAGAGCATGTAGGCGAAGGAGACGACGATTGGGAAGCTCCTGGACGCGTCGGCTTGGCGGGGGAAGGCCGGTCGCCACGAGGACGATGGCGGCGCGGTGGCGAGGCTTTGGGCCAGATCACGATATATGGGGAGGGGGCAAGGGAGAGCGAGGGGATTGGCTAGGGTTTGTGTCCAGGGGCTTGGGGAAGATCTTTGTTGTCGCGGGGGACCGCGGGATGGCTGCCACGCCTCCATCGGCAGCCACGATGGCTGAGATGCGCGCCATGCTCCCCTCCTGTGAACAGGGGAAGGAGAAGATGGGGGGAGGCAGCTGGGCCGGCCGGCTGGGCCTGTTAGGCAAGGCCTAGTGGGGAGGGGCTGGGGTTTCGGCCTTTTCACGTTCTTCTTCTTTTTTCGTATTTCCTTTTATTCATTTCTGTATTCCCTTTTAGCCTCTATTTATTTTAGTTCTATATATAATACAAAACTTGTACCTAAATTAGTGTTGTAAATCAAACCACTGCCACAAAAAGTTTTGTGATTAAATAATTTAGTTTGCATTATTATAAATTTAAACATGCATTTAAAATAATGTTCTGACCCACGTTTTAATTATTATAATGCACTTAAATATTTTAGTAAAGTGTGGTTTCTAAATCATAATTAACTATGCAATATTCATCACATCCAGAACATTTTAGTTTCAATGTTTGAAAATTCTTACCATTTGACTTTTTTTTATATTTGAATTTTGAATTGGTTTTGGATTAACGTGAGATTAACAACAGTGACTTCGGTGACGTGGCATCATTAGTAGAGTTTACTGTAGCATGATTACCAGGGCGTCACAATTCTCCTCTACTACAAGAAATCTCGTCCCGAGATTTAAGCGATGGAGTAAGGGGGGAAGTTCTGGTTGCGAAATTCTAACGGGTCTTCTTGGTCTTGGTTGCCCTTCTCGAAAAGGTTGACTCCTTGAGTTGATGTCTTCATTTCTCTGCTTCCGGTCACCATGATCAATTCGTCATCCTTTCTTTGGGATCTCCATCATCCTACGAACGCGACCAGGGGGAAAAACTCCGGAAGAACGCATCTCCACAAAGCTGGGCATCTGACGGTGAACTCAATGGTAAATACACGAGGTACCCCACGAGTTGTATTTCAGTGAATTCGTTGAGTGCAATATACGATCGTACCAAAGTTTCAAATGGGTAGGCAGTCATTCGATGCCTAGACAGAAGCTGGAATGGGGGCTTGAACAACGAGAATAACATGGTGTTTGATTCCAGGATGAATAATGGTAAAGAATTTAGCTCGTGAATCACATACGAAGCCGTGCAAAGGATATATTAGAATCCGGGTTGTAAAGAAGAGTCAAGTTTCGACCCAGTGGACCTGTGGGTTGAAAATAGGAAGGGTGGTGACATCTTGCACAGCCGCGACAGGGAGGCATGTCAGTGGATAGCTTGCCAGTTATGCCGGCAACAACATCAGTACCAAGGTGATGGACGAAGAGAACCATTTTCCCGCTCATTGAAACGAGGCGGACCAATAGGCAAAGTTCTCGTCTATCGGTGGTTACCGGAATGTTACCAACCATAGTAACAGGGTCTTACCGACAATGTTGTACAACGAGGTGTTTACATAAGCAGAGAATTATTACTACTTAGTTTATATGTCGATCAAAGAAAGGTTAAACAAACAAATGGAAAGGAAAATTGTGATTACACACAATTATAAGGAGTATATTCTTCCCATGGACAAGCAGAACATGGCATACAGGGTAGGAGAGCAAGTACCCAAACATTCAGATAAAGAGGCAAGGATTAATCAAGATGTTACCCATACAACGGTGTCTGGACAACTGACCAAGAAACACTTAGCATCACGCCTCCAATGTTCTTGTTGATGAGCGGGGTATCATTGCCATGCTTCAAGGTAGCAATGATATGGTGTTTTAATTAAGCGTCAGACTTTGGATACGCAAATGATCCATCGGGAGCAACCTTTAAGATAAGTCTTCCAACTTCCTCCTGGAAGAATAGTTATCCTTGCAAAAGAAATTGTAATGATAGGTCCTCCAGCCAAGGGTGCTAGGCATGACATCATATTACCGGGTCATCAAAGGACCAACATTATAACTAGTGGAAAGTTGTCCCAACCATCATATCTGACCGAGATTCGGATCCGATTGGTGTCATGATACCTCAGACTCAGGATGTTCGAGAAGAAAAGGTGCGACACAAATCGACGAAATGACATTGCAAGATTCTCAGGAAATGAACTATGGGAGCGGGTTCCCGAGACAATAGTTCATCATTAAACCAAAGAGAGGATGAGGAGGTGGCTGATGGGCTCAGCGACAATTCATCGAGAATTCTAAACGGATGGATTTCCACAATAATGTGAACAGGAAGATGACACTTTTCAATTCAAATGATATAATGTTGTATGCTCGAGGAAAATCATACACCATTAATCATTAGTTGAAAGGTGTGCCCGAAATATAACCTTAGGAAGCAAGATCAATGTTAGAGTGACGATTTAATAACCAACAGTCTAAGAACGAACTGTCGATCGTTAACTTCAAAGCAATAGGGTTGATAGAAGTACATAACTCAAGCAGCATCTTTAGCATATTGGTATCCCGGTTAAAAACAACACGGGGACCAAGGAAGAATGGTGATGGTGAGAAGTATCACAATGCCAAGAATTTCTAAGAGGTGGAGCAATCCCCACAACATTCTCGACATAAAAGACAGTAATACTTCAAGGCAGAACACAACACTCGTTGGAGAGCAAGTTGTATTCATAACGTGGACAAGTTCGCGATGAAAGGAAGTCAAGGGTGTTGTCGATGATAATAAAGATCATCGAGGGCAAGGAGGGTATTTCTCAACATGAACACAGTTGACATCTCGGAAGAAGTCAAAGTGTTGAAGGTGATCCGACACATTTGCCGGGAGGTTTCAAGAGGATGCAAGTAAACAACACCGGCAACAAGCAAGGGAATGACGAAGTGGTAAGTTATAGGATCAATATATAAGATGCAAGATCAGAACCAAAGTTGCCTTTCAAGACAAGCAACATGATGTTGAAAGCTCGGCGTAAGTCGTGCTCACACACTGAAGAAATCGTGCACTAGAGAAGGACGAGGTAGCACAGTCAAAGGTAGCAAGATCAGGATGCAGCCGATAGTCTAGGAATGACCAGATTGAGTTCAAAATTTCCTAGTAAAATACTAGGGGTATTTGATTTGTAGTGCGGAATATTTTCACTAGTCGGTGTCCTCGGTTGACAACAACCAGGAACCCGTAGGATGATTACGACAAGGAAAGACATTAGTTCAACAAAGTTAGTAAGATGTGGTGCAATGGCAAGACATCTTCGAGATACCAGGGGGTAATAATCGAAGGTAGAACATGATAGAAGTAGAACCGGGTCATTGACCTATGACAGTAGATACTTCAACCTTGCCAAAAATTAGACGAGGCACTGGAATGAATCCCCATCAGATATATTAGATCAGGACAGCATGGTCGAAACCAAAACTGTAAGGAATCAATTCAAGAATACCGAAAGAATCATACAGCTGGATAATCATTTTGCAAGAAGCTTCTGAGACGGTCTACATCATTTTCAAGGGCATGAACACAAAGTTCAAGGTCGACTCCCACTTCTTTAATGCATATCATTTCATTCACCTCTCGCCTTGATAAAACTATAGTGTTGGAATTTTATCTGGTAGAACACCGAAAGAGTATGACTTGTGAAAACTTTCGGGTTCTCACGGTTTAGGGGAAGGCATAGGTTCAACCCATCGGGCATCTTAGTAACATATACCACAAGTTTCAAAAGTGAATACTCAAGCTCAAAAGCAGAGCATGGTTGGCCAAGCAGGGGATACAATTTACCAAAGGCATTATGTATCAGGGGAAGAACTCACAAGGTGACTGAATATGAAGGACAATGTCGGATAACAATTCAACAATTGATCAGGCGATCCACAACGGAGCTAATGTGAGTATCGGTACTCACTTAGAGGAAGAAAGAATGCAGAGGCATCAGATTGAAGAATCACCTAATTAGCCGGATGCTTAAATAGAAAGAAATTATGGTTTACAAAACGAAGGATCAGAAGCAGACGCTCTGATCAAGGATGGATAAGTTGAAAACACTTAGTTGGACAATCAATAAAGGTTTGAATTGCCGAGAACCAACTCATGTCCCGAATGACGTCTGAGCCGGAAAGATAATTTTAAAAAGGATAACTTGATGACTTCGTGCATACGCACACATTGAATCAATAGGCTCAAAATGGCTAAGACAAGGGATATTAACGAAGACTACTAGTCATATGGAATTAACCATAATGCAAGCTGACAAGAATTTCAAGAGTAACCAGCTGCAGAGGATTTTCAAAAGATCAAAAAGTATTAAGAGGAATTTTGCGAGACACATGATCAATTGAGAAAAACGGATCCTCGATAAATGCGAGGAAATAACCGTAAGGGTTTTCATGCGAAATAAAACTGCAAGACAGTAAATTCAAAGGATTCTCGGGACAACGGAGAATATTTCGAGGCATCTTGTAACAACAAGAGCGACGAGGAATGATCATGAGAATGACAAGTGCATGCATATATCTATAGGGATATATCGGTGGCAATGAACTTCAAAGGCGATGACCACAAAGGGTCTCGGGAAAAATATCGAGGGATATCCTAAGAATCTTCTGACGAAGCAGGTGATCTTCTGGAATGAGGACTCTCCGAGAGAAATACTTGCGAGAACCTAGAGTCAGAGTTCGTAAAATCTTTTAACCCGAATAGAAGAGAGATCAGAGTCCCAGAGCAGAGAAAAGGAATAAAAGATCCTAACACCATCCATTGGTGCTGTGGGCCCGTAAGCCACACAACAAGTTAGTAAATTTGTTTTTCAAAGACTAGACTCAACTTCGGCCAAGGAGTTGGAAAGGGGGATTCCTACAGGCAGTCGTATGTGATACCAACTTGTGACGCCCCCGGTTTGACCGTACACTAATCATGCACGCAAATGTGTACGACCAAGATCAGGGACTCACTGGAAGATATCACAACACAACTCTAGACACAAATTAAAATAATACAAGCTTTATATTACAAGCCTGGGGCCTCGAGGGCTCGAATACATAAGCTCGAATACACAAGAGTCAGCAGAAGCAGTAATATCTGAGTACAAACATAAGTTAAACAAGTTTGCCTTAAGAAGGTTAGCATAAAGGTAGCAACGATCGAAAAGGCAAGGCCTCCTGCCTGGGACCTCCTAACAACTCTTCAAAGACAAACTCCACATAGAAACATCCTCGGGATCTTCTGGCTCCTGGACTCCATCAATCTGGTTGCATCATCCGAAAAGAAGGGACAAATGGAGAAAAGAGGGAGCAAAGCAACCGTGAGTACTCATCCAAAGTACTCGCAAGCAAGGATCTACACTACATATGCAATGATATCTGTGTAAAGGGGGGTAATATCTGTGGGGTGAACTGCAGAATGCCAGAATAAGAGGGGGATAGCTAATCCAATCAAAGACTACGCTTCTTGCAGCCTCCATCTTGCAGCGGTAGAAGAGAATAGATGGTAAGTTCACCAAGTAACACGCATAGCATAATCCTACCCGGCGATCCTCCCCTCGTCGCCCTGTGGGAAAGCGATCATCGGGTTGTATCTGGAACATGTCTGGGTGTGTTTTATTAAGTATCCAGTTCTAGTTGTCATGAGGTCAGGGTACAACTCCGGGTCGTCATTTTACCGAGGGACACGGCTATTCGAATAGATTAACTTCCCTGCAGGGGTGCACCACATAACCCAGCACGCTTGATCCCATTTGGCCGGACACACTTTCCTGGGTCATGCCCGGCCTCGGAAGATCAACACGTCGCAGCCCTACCTAAGCACAACAGAGAGGTCAGCACACCGGTCTAAGTCCTAAGCGCATAGGTGTCTGGGCCCATCGCCCAATGCACACCTGCATGTTGCGAGGGCGGCCGGTGAGCAGACCTACCAACATCCATTACTAAGGATGTTACGTTACGCGGTCCAACCCGGCGCGCGCCGCTCAGTCGCCGACGTCAAGAAGGCTTCGGCTGATACCACGACGTCGAGTGCCCATAACTGTTCCCACGCAGCTGGTTAGTGCGTATAGGCCAATGGCCAGACTCAGATCAAATATCCTAACTCGTTAAGCGTGCTATTATAAAATAACCGCGAACAACGACCAGGGCCAGGCCACCTCTCGATTGGGTGTCTCAGCCTGCCCTGTCGCTCCGCCACAAAGATCCACTCGGGGGCCGCCGGGAACTCAGGCCCACCACTACCTGGATGGAGCCACCTGTCCTTTCGGCCCCCACTTCGGAATCACTTGCGGGTACTCAACGAGCCGACCCGACTTTAGTCACATCATGTGTCATGTAAAGTATGTATAGAGTATATACCCGTGATCACCACCCAAGTGATCACGGCCCGATAGTATAGCATTGCAGACGGACAAGAATGTAGGGCCACTGATGGAATACTAGCATCCTACACTAAGCATTAGGATAGCAGGTACAAGTATCAATAGTTGTAGCAACAATGACAGGCTATGCAACAGAATAGGAGCTATCGAATCATCAACAGTAGTAGTTCTAATGCAAGAACAAGAGAGAGAATGAGAGATATCTGGTGATCAAAGAGGGGGGGCTTGCCTGGTTGCTCTGGCAAGAAGGAGGGGTCGTCGTCGACGCAGTCGATCTCCGTGGCACTGTCAGCGGTCTCAGTCCCGATGTCTATTGGAGAAAAGAGGGGGTGGGGGGGCAAACAATAAATATAAAGCAAGCATCGTACCACAAAGCATAACATGGCAATACGCGGTGCTAGAGGTGATCTAACGCAGTGCTCGGTGATACAGGCGAGGAGGAATAACATCCGGGAAAGTATTCCCGGTGTTAGGCATTTTTGGACAGATGGAACGGAGGGGACGGTTGCATGTTCACTATGCTAGGGACGTGTGACGGACGAACGGACTGTGTATTCGGATTCGTCTCATCGTTCTGAGCAACTTTCATGTACAAAGTATTTTCATCCGATTTACGGATTATTTTATATGATTTTTCAAAGTTTATTAATTTTTGGAATTTATTTATAATTCAAAATTAATCAATAAAATACTTTTATCACCTAGTGCTATTCTAGCCACCGTGTATGACAGTGGGGCCAGTGGGGCTAGGTTGACTTAGTCAAAGGTTGACTAGTCAACATATGAACAGTGTATGGATCACATGTCATTGACTATACGTAAACAAGTAAATATTGACTAACTTATTTAAAAGGGGCCTACATGTTATCTATTACTAAACTAACTTAGCACTAATTAATCTAAGCAAGGGCCGGCCATTACTAGGCATAGTGCAGCCGGCCACATGCACGGCGCACGAACACAGAGCACACACCTCACGTACACACACACGACGCACTACACATGGCTAGCCATGGTTAGCACTTAGCACGCACGGGCACAAGGCCACGGCGGCCATGGCCAGCAGCTGCAGTAGGCAGCAGCCGCAGCTAGGCAACGAGCAGCAGAAGCAAGCAGCAGCTAGCGGCACACATCAGCAGAAGTAGCAATAAGCAGCGGCACGCAGGGGCAGCGGTGACAACGCGCGGGGACGATAGCAGTTAGCAGCAGCAGAGCAACAACAGCAAAGGGAGCGGCGCGACAGCAGTCTACACGGGCACGCGCACGCGAGCTGCAGCAGGCCGACGGGCAGGGGCGTGCCGGGCGCGGGCACATGCATGGGCGGCCGCGGGTCGAGGCGCACAGACGAGGGTAGCAACAACAAGCAAGTAACGGCAGCAACATCATCAGCTGGTGGGCGCGCGTATACTCGGAAGCTCGGGGGAGCTCCGGCCATGGTGAGGGGCGGCGTAAAAAGGCACGGATCGAAGGGGAAAAGGGCGGAAATCGGAGGAGGGGCTCACCACAAGCGCGATGACGAGGTCGGGGAGGCCGGAGGTGGACCGGAGCCGCGACAACGACGATGAACGTCGACGATGTACGCGACGGAGATTAGCTCGATGGCGAGCATACGGGCTGTCCCGGCTCGATTCAGAGCATGTAGGCGAAGGAGACGACGATGGTGAAGCTCCTGGACGCGTCGGCTTGGCGGGGGAAGGACGGTCGCCACGAGGACGACGGCGGCGCGGTGGCGAGGCTTTGAGCCAGATCACGATATATGGGGAGAGGGCAAGGGAGAGCGAGGGGATTGGCTAGGGTTTGTGTCCAGGGGCTCGGGGAAGATCTTTGTTGTCACGGGGGACCGCAGGATGGCTGCCACGTGTCGTGGTTATAAGTCTGACAGTGAGGGTAGGGGGTACGAATGGAGAGGCAAGGTTCTAGCTATGGCGAAGTTGTACACAGAGTATTTTGCGAGTTCAGGTCCTTCTCGGAGGAAGTAAAAGCCTTACGTCTCGATGCCCGGAGGCTTGGTCGACTGATGTGTGTATGTATGTGTTACAGAGGTGCGAACCCTTGTTCTGAAGGAGGGGGTGGCTTATATAGTATGCCAAGACCCCAGCCATGCTCCACGTTACCAAGGGCTTAAAGGTACATTAAGGCAGGCGTTACTGATAACGCCTGCAGTAAAGGGTAGTTAAGGGGTTTACTACAGTGAGTAAATATAGGACCGTTGCTGTTCCGAGAGGCGCTTAGTCTTCGGAGGTCGAGTGCCTGATCCAGTCGAGTGGAGTTGAGTCGCCCTGGGTACATGAGTCAGTCGAGTGAAGTGTCACCTTGGACCGCCTCAGTCGACTGTCTCCACTGTCATGGGTCTTGTCTTTTGATCTCCTAGGATAGTGACCTTGGGTGGGGCCCTTTGGTCAGGCCTATGACCCTACCCTAGGTCCGTAACCTCGTCAGTAGCCCCCGAATGGATCGGGGCTTGAGCAAGGGGATGCTGAGGGAAGCTCTGGTCTTGATTCGACGTCCTTGGGGCATATTGTTTTGGAGCTTGTGACTCGGGCAGGCCCCCTCAGTTGTGTCTTGGTCGCCTCGATCGATTCCGAAGCCATTGATGAATTAGTTGCTTTTGCGTCGACTGGATGTCTTGCGTCGACTGGGTGTCTTGTGTCGACTAGGTTTTGCGCCAGGCGTCGGGTGCCATGTGTGCGTGCCGTTTTCGACGGAATCGGTTGCCTTCTGTCCGCCGGATCCGGCGGGGCTTTCGAAATTTGGGGAAGCGCGCGGGACGGGACGTGCCGCATCAATCGGAGGGGTGCGGTTCGAACGCCTCAATTCCCGCGCCCCCTTTTTCGTGACGTATCGTGTCGGCGCCTGTTACGGGATCGGATAAGATCGCCCGGGGCCACCGGTCAGCCACTCGACCGAGCCGTTATAAAGGCGCGCCGAGTCCGCAGCGGGGGGTACTGTGCGTCTAGCCTTCCCCCCTTCGCCTTGTCTTCTCCGCAGCGTCCTTGTTTCTCTGCCGCACCCCCGATCCTCCCTGCTTCTTTTTGCCGCACCTGCCGTCTCGCGAGCCATGGTTAAGGACAAGACTGCGGCCATGGAGCGCTCCAAGAAGGCGGCGTCGGGGAAGGGGCGGCGAGCCGGCCGGGTCGGTTCGTCGTCGAGGTCCGGACTCCCCGCTGGATGGATCCAGGGGGATTGGATCCGGTCCACCGTCGTGGTGGAGGATCTGGAGGAGCTGTAGGAGGAGGGGCTGATCGCCGGCGGCTCTTGGCGGGCGCCGGGAGGAGAGCTCGAGCCCCGGCCGCAGGAGGGTGAGTGTGTACTCCACGCCACCCACGTCGACCGAGGTTTCTCTACTCCCCCGCAACCTTTCTTCCGCGCATTTCTGATCTTCTTCGGTGCCCAGCTGCATTATTTTACGCCCAACTCCATCGCCTTTCTCTCCGCTTTCGTTTCCATGTATGAGAACTTCCTCGGTTGCCGACCACACTGGGGCTTGTTCAAGCACATCTTCACCTGCCGCTCCCAGACTGTCAAGAGAGTGAACCCGAGTGACGCCAAGACGCACGTCCTCCAGGCGTGCGGCGGGCTCGGGATTCAGCTTAGGAATAGGAGCGCCTTCCCTCCCATGAATCTTCCAGAGTCGATCCGGGGCTGGCAGTCGACCTTGTTTTTTTACAGGGACAGTCCGACCCCGGGTCAGTCGACTGGCCTTCCTCCATTTACCCTAGGTCGAGCCAACCCGCCTCCTTCGATGGTAGTGAGCAAGACCGAGAGGGCCGAGGTAGACATGCTGATGGAGAGGGTCGTCCAGCTAGTTCGCGAGGGGGTCACGGGGATGGACTTGTTCGAGGTGTACATCACGCGGAGGATTCAACCGCTTCAAGCCCGGGACCACCCGATGTGGCTGTACTCTGGTACTGACGACTCGTCACGAGTCCACCCGGAGGCGGCCCACCCAGAGTACGTGGTGCGGTGTTTGAAGAGCATCACCGGGAACAAGGACAACCCCAGGGGGTCGGGGAGGATCATCCCATTCGACGCCGACCACCTGCCAGACAAGGTTAGCCTTCCGCTTCCGAGTGACGTATATGTCGATTGATTTGTGATCTTTATTAATGGTTCCGACTGGTATTTGGTGAACTTCCTTTCTTCGCAGATATATACAGAGATGTACTTGCTGCCCAACGGGGACTCGGGCCAGGAGGTCGAGGAGGGTACGGGCGACGCCGCCGAATGGAAGTCGGAGGAGGAGACCGAGGAGAGCGAGGAGTACAGCAGCGGGGAGGAGGTCGAGTCACCTCCCCGTGTCGAGCGCCGATCCAAGGAGAAGAACGACCCAGGGGCCGCTCGACCTCATGTGGGTCCCTGATACGTCCAAAACGTATCTATAATTTCTGCTTGCTCCATGCCTCTTTTGGGTGATATTGCTATGATATTTATACACTTCCATACACTTTTGATCATATTTGGACTAACCTATTAACTCAGTGCACCCCAGTGCCAGTTTCTGTTTTCTGCTGTTTTTGTATTTCAGGTTTTCCCATTACGAGAACTGTCGTGGAAATAGCACGGCAGATGTCCGGTTTAACGGACTTGATGATGGAACCATCGCACAGGTTAGCTTGAAGGGGTTCATAGCACACAAAGAACACAGAGGGTTTATACTAGTTCGGCCCCTTCGATGAAGGTATAAGCCTACGTCTAGTTGGTTTGGTATTGCTTGGGCGTCGGATTACAGGGAGCGGATTCGCTTGCCTGCGTCTCGACGGGTTGATTGT
Organism: Secale cereale; assembly: GCA_902687465.1. Lineage (NCBI taxonomy): Eukaryota > Viridiplantae > Streptophyta > Magnoliopsida > Poales > Poaceae > Secale > Secale cereale. The sequence continues at coordinate 41,112,549 of LR738709.1, read as the reverse complement.
TGCTTGTCCTGAACCGTCGCCGGGTCACCCCTTTATATAGAGGGTACGCCTGGTCCGGTCTACAGAGTCCCGAGGCCGGCTCATATCTGTGTCCGCCTCGGTCTCTGTCTTCTCTTCCTTATCTCTCAAGTTACATCACGGGCGGTTTAGAAACCTTAATTCTATACATGGGCTCTAAGATCTTTATGGGCCGTAGCCTTTACTACATATTACAAACAAATATATTAACAAAGCCGGTTTATACTAGCCGGTTTATACCTGCTAGTCATATCCCTGACATTAGGCCCCAGAATGATTTGAACTTGTTCATATCAGTCTTCTCTTGTATAATTTTCTTCTGTCTTCTCATCCTTATAAACCGGCTCTGACGTCATCCTCAGGGATCATTAAATCTGTCAGTGACGTCATCTCCGCATTTAACGCCGCGAGCTGTACTGTAGCTTATTTTAAGGGTTATCCCGAAAATCGAGGCGTCAGAGGATCTTTATCCGATTTTTTGTCTCCTCGATTCCCGCACCTGTCGCTTCAGATCTGACTCTTCTTTATAAATACTGCCACCCCCATTCATTATCTTCTTCCTGCTCTGTCTTCCTCCTCCGTCGCCCAACTTCATCGTCGCCCGAGCTCGAACCGCCGCCGTTGACTGCTGGATCCAAGACTTCGCTGGCCGCTGCATCACCCTGAGCTTGACCAGAGAACCTCCGCCGCCGATTCTTGCCGCTCCAGGTACGTTCTTCTTCTCCATTATCAGTCTGCAACTTCTAGGGTTTCTTCCTACGCCTCCGCCATTAGAGCCTTAATAGAAGCTTCATCTTGTTCGACCTTAAGCCCATGATTTCTAGTAACTTTGTCCTTCAGATCTTGCCTTTAAATCGTACTTTTACCCTGCTGTAAATACTTCGGATCTCCGTTGTTCCTGTCTAGCCTGTAGATCTATCCGCTTAGTATAAGATCCTTGTAGCTCCTTCCCGTATACTCTTACATTAGTTTCTCTTTTCTTAGCATGCTCAGATCTATTCCTCCTTAGCTGTCTTTTAAAAACCTGTTTTTCTCCTCGGTAGATCTGCTAAGTATGTTCCGGTTTAAGCTGATATGCCCTGTTTTTGCGAAACTCTGTAACTTAACGCAACGGTTTAGCCGTTCCCCTTCAACTGCCATTGACCGGAAATGTTGTAGCTTGTCATAATTGCCGGTTTAACCACGCCATTAGTCCTTAGTTAAATCGTTGCGTAACTTTCATAGATAGTTTCCGGTTTATACCGCTGTACTTTCATAATCCGTTTTCTGTATTCTATCTTTTCCAGTACTTTGCTCTTTCGTTGTAATGGCTAAGCAGTACGTTTCCTGCGATTGGGTTCCTTCTGTCATTACTGAGGACGATTTAACCAAGATGTCTGAAATTGGCACGTTAGGACCTCAGTCTGAATTAAAGTGGCGGGCCCCGGGTAATGAATGTCCCCCTACTCCCAGGTCCGGGGAGGTCATTGTGTTTTTGGATCATATGTCTCGAGGCTTCTCTCCCCCCGGTTCAAAGTTTTTCCGGGATGTTCTTGCTGCTTTCCAACTGCACCCTCAGGATATTGGACCCAATTCTGTCTCAAACATCTGTGACTTCCAAGTGTTTTCGGAGGTATATCTGCAAGAAGAACCGTCTGTTGATCTGTTCCGGGACTTCTTCCATTTAAACCGGCGTACCGAGTTTACCAGCGGACCACATCAAGAGCTTGGCGGTGTTAGTATTCAGAAGAGGAGAGACGTGGTTTTTCCTCACGCCGCTTTACACTCTCATCCAAAAGACTGGAATAAGTCCTGGTTTTACTGTGTTGACACTTCTCCTGAAGGGGAGAACCCTCTGCCGGGTTACCGTGAAACCCGTATTCCGGAGAATCATCCTTTACCACCACGGCTTAGTGCTGTTGAACGGACCCGGTTCTCATCACAGCTTTCCAAGTTAAGAGCCTTCGTAGCAAATGGTTTAATTGGGACTGATTTTCTACGCTGTTGGCTGTCTTGGAGCATACTTCCCTTGAGCCGGCGATCACATCTAATGTGCAAATATTCTGGCAAACCGGATGATCCTCAAAGGTTTACCAAGGAAAAGCTTTCTGAATCGGAAGTTGTAGAATCAGCCAAGAAGATTCTCAATGTTTCTTTGGCAGACTGCGGCAAAGTCGGGCTAGCTCCATATTATAAGAAGAACAAGCCGCCTGCAGTAAGTCTCACTTTACCCTGTATCTGTAATCCGTTCTTTTAAACCGTCTTTCAATCGTCTTTCTTTCTTTTGATTAGGCTGATGACCCTTTCTGAAAGAGAAAACCTCAGGAGAAAACCGGCAAACAGGTTCGACGAAAAACCTTTGCTAATAAGAAAAGGAAAGCAGCTATTGACGCCGGTTCTCCCACTGAAGATGATGACCCGGATTCCGAGGTAAGCTTTAATCCGGTTTAAATTTTACTTTCATGTACTTGTAATTGTATCTAATGATACCTTTCCACAGGAGTTGCCTGAAGGTGATAACCCGGCTGAAATTGAGGTAACCCTTCTTTCCTCTGACTCAGAACCTCTTCCACAAAAAAGTCGTCGGACCGTCCGGAAGTACCAATTTTCTCATCCTTATGCTCAGTTAGACCCTAACTTTATTTTGAAGAAGCAACAGCACGAGGCTCTTCGCCGGACCACTCGCCACAGCGGCCTGGCGGTGGAGTCATCCGGGATTTCCTTAACTCCGGTTCGGAAACGCCGTGCTGAGGTGATACTTTCTCCGACTCTCCTTCATCCCAAGGCCGGGCTTATCCGAAAACCTCTTAAACCGTCTGACCCTGATTATCAGGAAACTCCACTGTCTTCCTCTGGTGAATCGACCGCCACGCAGCTTCCTCCATTGAAAACCGTCCCAGGGTAATTTTCTCACCTTTTCCGGTTTATGATCCCTTTTTTGCTTTATAATGCTAACTCATTTTGCATATTTTTCCAGCAAACCGAAACCCAGCAAGAAGCCCAAAGCCAATAAGCCTCCTGCCGAGCCCACTGCAGATGATCCGGCTGCTAACCCGTCCAACACTATTCCTTCTGAGGGCGAGCCCGTAGCTCCTCTTGAAGACCCTGCGCCAACAGACCACATCTCTGCTCCTGAAAATCCCACTGCTGAAGACGTCCATAATCCACCGAGTCCAGCCCGGGTTAACTCTCCTCAGATTAATCCGGTGTCTCCTAATCCGGCCCATACTGCCACTCCCCTTAATGCACCTTCTTCTCCTGATGTTGTGGTAACCGGGGCCGCTTTTGTTACTCCGGCTGAACCCACCGTTTTAGCCAAACATACGGCTAAAACGGAAAAGCTAACTCAAGAGAAGGGGAAATGGAGTACTGAGATATCCGGCCTTTCTGATATGAGCGCTCAGGAAATTTACTCCGGGTATCTGAACTGGCTCCACAGCAGCCGGGATTATGAAGCCAGCCTGGTTAACTTGATGAGGGAAAAATATGAGGTAAACTTCTTCTTCTGACTTTTGTTCTTTTGACGTGTTTCTATCTCATAACAGCCCGCAAGTTCCGGTTTAGCTGAGTGCTGAAGGTGAACCGGAACTTTGTAGATTGAACCGTTGGTCTTTACATTAGCCCCCAAGTATCAAGTAGATAACTTGTTTATGTATTTGATACTTGTTAAAAATTGCTGATAATACTTCAACCATACATTAGCCCCCAAGTGTCAAGCAGACAACTTGTTTGTGTGCTTGAGACTTGTAACTTTGAATTGCTATTGTTTACCGCTTCAACTGCCATTAGCCCCCAAGTGTCAAGTAGACAACTTGTTTGTGTGCTTGAGACTTGTCTGATTTTCACCTTTTGTTTTTAACTGTGTTTGCAGGCTGAGTTGAACCGGAATGCTCTTGAAATGAATGAGCTTCGAAGCCGTCTTACTGAAACAGAGTCTGCCGCTTCAAAGGCTAAAAAAGAACTTCAAGTGAGCTTAAAGACCGCTGAAGACTTGAAGAAATACTTTGAAGAGGAGCGGACTACTTTTGAGGTCCAGAAGAAAGATCTGGAGAAACGGGTTCAGGATGCTGAAGGAGCACTTAATCCGGTTACTGAGGAATTGACCGGTTTAAAACGGCAAATTGACTTGATGACCTCTGCTGTCTTTGGTGAGTATAATCTTAACTCCTGCTTCATCTTTGTAATTTCCGTTTCGTACCGGTTTAACTATGATAATTGTGTGCAGGTCGCCGTGTCTCCCATCTTGGGGATGACTTACGGAAAAAACTTAAAGCCTGCTATACTTTGGTCGAACAGCTATACTCCGGGACGCAAAGGATCATCAGTGCTACTTCTTTTGGTAAACCGGCCCCTACGACAATACAAGATACTTTGAACAAGTTGTCTGTTTTGCCGGTTCGTCTTGAAGAAGTCAAGAAATCTGCTGCGCGGGGTGGTGCTCTTCTGGCCCTTACGAGGGCTAAGGCTTGGGTCCCGGATCTTGATCCGGAGGAGGCTTTCACCGGATTCCCGGATACAAAGGAGGACGGCTCACCTTTTACCGAAACGGATCTCTATGCCCTGACGAAAGAGATGCGCCCCCTCGCCAGCAAGCTTGCCGCTGAATCGGATTTGTCCAGATATCATCCAGGATACAATTTGCAGAACGAGCGGGTGGAGCGACCGGTTTACGATACCGTCAACTTAATTCCGCCGGTTCGTCCTCACACCTTTGCTCCTGACATTGATCCTGCTGAACTTATCAACGATGAAGTGTATTTCCGGGCCTTGGCGAAGATTGATTGGCGTGCGCCGGACTTCCAACCGCTTCACGAGGATGAAGATGTTCCGGATCAAGGCGATGGCTAGCCGTCTCAGCAAGGAGAAGCATAACCTCGAATTTCATTGCTGTAATCATAACCTATATTTCGTCAAACAATGTTTCCAAACCGTTGGGCTCATCATGCCTTGTAATAGGTTAGCCGAAACTTAATGTGCTTCGATCCGAATATTTTGTCTTTTCTGAAACACTCTCCGGTTGACCTGTTATCTGATGTTGGTTGCCTTCCTCTGCTCATACAGAAAAAATATCGGAAACATGTCCTAGTGGCTTACCACTGGACGGATTAACTTGTTCTCTTAAAACATCAAATAAGCATATCTTTATACTAAAGATAACTTTTATACCTGAGATTATACGTGGTCAATACTCTTTAAATCGGTAGGACTTTAAAGTCGCTTCATGAAGACCTTCGTGGATCCAAATAGAAACTCGAAATTCTCCGGTTTATTTTGATGATAAATCCGGTTCATCTTGTCTCTTGAAGACCTTGCACGGAAAGCCATAACTTTTGCCTGATATGTGATCCGGGTTTTAATGAACGCCGGTTTACTTATGCTGGTATTCATGATCCAGACTTTCCATTTCATTGATATGTGGTCAACTTGTGTAGCTGTTCCACTCCGGTTTAAAAGGTTATAAAACACAAAAACACCAAAAATATGCAAATTTTGCAAATAAGACCATGTAGTCGAGGCTTTTTCAAGAGCTGCCAGGCTCAAAGCAAGGTTCAGCCAATCACTGGGACGCGGATTGGCCGACACTCCCAGAGGGCCTAGCCAATCACTGAACGTGGATTTATCCAACTTTTCAGAGGGCCGAAAGAACCGGAAATAAAAACTGAGCCAATCACTGGGACGCGGATTGGCCGACACTCCCAGAGGGCCTAGCCAATCACTGAACGTGGCATTATCCAACTTTTCAGAGGGCCGAAAGAACTATGAAACTAATCCGATCACTGGGATTGGATGATACCACTCCCAGAGGGCCTCCAGGGTTCCTCCTGAACCGGTGGGTCAATGTACAAACTGAGCCAATCACTGGGACGCCGATTAGTCGACACTCCCAGAGGGCCTCCAGGGTTCCTCCTGAACCGGTGGGTCAATGTACAAACTGAGCCAATCACTGGGACACGGATTAGCCGACACTCCCAGAGGGCCTAGCCAATCACTGAACGTGGCATTATCCAACTTTTCAGAGGGCCGATAGAACTATGAAACTAATCCGATCACTGGGAGTAGATGATACCACTCCCAGAGGGCCTCCAGGGTTCCTCCTGAACCGGTGGGTCAATGTTAAACCAATCACTGAACGTGGATTTATCCAGCTTTTCAGAGGGTCTCCAAGGTTCTTCCTGAACTAGTGGGTAATTCGTGAAGCCTTTTCTCCTTGAACCGGATATGATCTCATGTTCTTTGAGAGTTTTATTGCTCCTTTGCATATTCTGCAAAAAAGATCAATTTCTAAACCAGCCAATATATTGAAATATGGTATCTGATAATAAACTTGTATGTATATGGGTTGCTTTCACAAGATTTTTTGCATATAGAAAAAGGGCTAAGCCCCCGGTTTACCGAGGGTGCCGGTTTATTCATTACTTATAATATATACATAGGATACATTGGAGCACGTAGCTCAAGTATAATACGGCCGTAAATGGGCGATGTTCCACGGCCTCTTTGTCTCCTCTTCTGATGTCCGTGAGTCCTTGTGTTCCCGAACGTCCACCAAGTAATATGAGCCGTTGTGTAGATTCTTGCTGACCACAAAGGGTCCTTCCCAAGGTGGGGATAGCTTGTGCATATCTGTTTGATCTTGGATGAGCCGGAGTACCAAGTCACCCTCCTGGAACATCCTTGTTCTAATCTGGCGGCTATGATATCTGCGCAAATCTTGCTGATAAATCGCCGACCGCGCTGCAACTATATCACGCTCTTCATCCAGCCGGTCTAAACCGTCCTGTCTTGACTCCTCATTGATTGCTTCCACATAGGCCGTTATCCTTGGTGAGTCATGACGTATATTACTTGGAAGAACTGCTTCAGCACCATAAACCATGAAGAAAGGCGTGTAGCCTGTAGACCGGTTTGGTGTAGTGTTAATACTCCAAAGAACAGATGGCAATTCCTCAACCCAACATCCTGGGGTTCTCTGCAAAGGTGTCATAAGCCGGGGTTTGATACCTCGCAAAATCTCCTGATTTGGCCTTTCGGCCTGGCCGTTGGTCTGAGGGTGAGCCACAGAAGATACGTCTAATCGAATATGTTCTCTTTGACAAAATTCCTTCATTTCACCCTTAGATAAATTAGTACCATTGTCTGTGATGATGCTGTGTGGAAAGCCAAACCAGAATATCACTTTTTTGATGAATTTCACTGCTGTTGCCGCATCACACTTGCTTATAGGCTCTGCTTCGACCCATTTTGTGAACTTATCTACCGCCACTAGTAGATGAGTTTTCTGATCTTGGGATCGCTTGAAAGGCCCAACCATATCAAGCCCCCAAGTTGCGAAAGGCCAAGTTATTGGTATCATCCGGAGTTCCTGTGCCGGCACCAGAGCACGCCTTGAGAATTTCTGACAAGCATCACACTTCCGGACCAGATCTGCCGCATCTGCATGTGCGGTTAACCAATAGAAACCATGTCGGAATGCCTTAGCTACCAATGATTTTGAACCGGCATGATGACCACAATCCTCTTCATGAATCTCCCTTAGAATCTCACAACCTTCCTCAGCTGAAACACATCATTGAAATACTCCAGAAGTACTACGATGGTGAAGCTCTCCGTTTGCAATTGTCATGGACTCAGAGCGCCGGATTATCTGTCGTGCTTCCTCTTCGTCTTCCGGCAACTCTCCTCGGCCCAGGTATGCCAAATAGGGTAGCGTCCAATCCGGAATAATATGGAGTGCTGCAACTAACTGCGCCTCTGGGTCCGGAACAGCTAGGTCTTCCTCCGAAGGTATCAGAACCGAAGGACTGTGTAATTCATCCAAAAAGGTGTTTGGTGGTACCGGTTTACGTTGCGACCCTAGCCGGCTCAGAGCGTCGGCCGCTTCATTTCTCCGCCGGTCTATGTGATCCACCTGATATCCCTTAAAGTATCCTGCGACTGCTTCAACCTCTCGTCTATAAGCCGCCATGAGGGGATCTCTTGAATCCCACTTGACAGAAACTTGCTGTGCCACTAGATCCGAGTCACCCAGGCACTTAACCCGGCTCAAATTCATCTCCTTTGCTAGCCGCAAACCATGAAGTAATGCTTCATATTCTGCTGCATTATTAGTACAAGGAAATAATAAGCGGAGGACATAGCAAAATTTATCACCTCTGGGGGAAGTTAAGACAACTCCAGCCCCCGAGCCCTCCAACTGTTTTGAACCGTCAAAGTGAATCGTCCAATAAGTAAGATCCGGCTTCTCCTCAGGAGTCTGCAACTCTGTCCAGTCATTGATGAAGTCTACCAATGCCTGAGATTTTATAGCAGTGCGTGGTACATATTTCAACTCATGTGGGCTGAGCTCGATGGCCCACTTTGCTACCCTGCCTGTAGCTTCCCTGTTCTGGATTATATCCCCCAACGGAGCTGAACTAACCACAGTTATTGGATGTCCTTGGAAATAGTGCTTCAGCTTCCGGTTTGCCATGAACACCCCATATACTAACTTCTGCCAATGAGGGTATCTCTGCTTGGACTCAATGAGTACTTCACTTACATAATAAACCGGGCGCTGAACCGGGTGCTCCTTCCCTGCTTCCTTGCGCTCAACCACAATTGCAACGCTGACCGCTCGTGTATTAGCAGCAACGTATAACAGCAAAGGCTCCTTGTCAATGGGCGCAGCCAAAACCGGTGGATTTGCTAGTTGCCGTTTCAGATCCTCAAATGCTGCATTTGCCTCATCACTCCAGATAAACCGGTGTGTTTTCCTCAACATCTAGTAAAGCGGGATCGCCTTCTCTCCCAAGCGACTGATGAACCGGCTTAACGCTGTGATCCGGCCAGCTATGCGCTGAACATCGTTGATACAAACCGGTTTAGTCAAAGACGTGATGGCCTTGATCTTCTCTGGGTTAGCTTCTATTCCTCTGTTTGAGACCAAGAATCCCAAAAGCTTACCAGCCGGAACACCAAAGGCACATTTTTCCAGATTAAGCATCATCCTGTAAGCCCGAAGATTATCAAAGGTTTCCTTGAGATCCTCTATCATTGTCCCTTCTTTCTTCGATTTGACCACAATGTCATCCACATAGGCATGAACGTTCCTCCCTATCTGCCCCTTCAAACAATTCTGAACGCAACGTTGATAAGTTGCCTGTGCACACTTAAGTCCAAAAGGCATAGACACATAGCAAAAAGCACCAAAAGGAGTTATGAAAGCTGTCTTCTCTTGGTCTTCCACCGCCATCTTGATCTGGTGATACCCTGAATATGCATCCAGAAAACTTAGCCGCTCACACCCCGCCGTGGTGTCGATTATCTGATCGATGCGAGGTAGAGCAAAAGGATCAGTTGGGCAAGCCTTATTGAGGTCCGTGTAGTCCACAAACATCCTCCACTTCCCATTCTTCTTTAAAACCAGCACCGGATTAGCCAACCACTCCGGATGAAAAACTTCCACTATGAACCCTGCGGCCAAAAGTCTGGCCACTTCTTCTCCTATAGCCTTGCGCCTCTCTTCGTTGAAGCGGCGCAGATACTGTTTAACCGGTTTAAACTTCGGGTCAATGTTTAACTTGTGCTCAGCGAGTTCCCTCGGTATACCTGGCATGTCAGAAGGTTTCCATGCAAAGATATCCCGGTTCTCACGGATGAACTCGATGAGCGCGCTTTCCTATTTGGGATCAAGGTTAGCGCTGATAGTGAATTGTTTAGACGAGTCTCCAGGCACAAAATCAACTTGCTTGGTCTCTTCAGCTGACTTAAACTTCAACGCCGGATCATGCTCGGTAGTTGGTTTCTTCAGCGGAGTCATATCTGTCGGATCAACATTATCTTTATAAAATTTTAGCTCTTCGGTGGCACATACTGCTTCTGCATAAGCTGCATCACCTTCCTCACATTCCACTGCTATCTTGCGACTTCCATGAACCATGATCGTGCCCTTATGACCCGGCATCTTAAGCTGCAAATAAACATAACACGGCCTAGCCATAAACTTAGCATAAACCGTCCTTCCAAACAGAGCATGATATGGACTTTTGATCTTGACGACTTCGAAAGTGATCATCTCTGACCTAGAATCATATTCGTTCCCAAAGGTAACTTCCAAGTCAATCTTTCCAACTGGATAAGCTGACTTACCTGTGACCACTCCATGAAACACCGTGTTTGATTGCCTTAGCTTCTTATCTGTCAGACCCATACGACGGAAAGTCTCGTAATATAAGATATTGATACTGCTACCACCATCCATGAGAACTTTAGTAAATTTGTAACCCCCCACTTGAGGTGCTACTACCAAGGCTAAATGGCCCGGATTATCCACCCGCATTGGGTGGTCTTCTCTACTCCATACAATAGGCTGCTCCGACCATCGAAGAAATTGCGGCGTCGCCGGTTCTACTGCATTAACAACCCGCTTTAAAACCTTCTGGTCTCTCTGACACAGACTTGTGGTGAAGACATGATATTGCCCACTACTTAACTCCTTCGGATTACTCTGATATCCGGATTGTGGCTGCTGTTGCTGACGCTGTTGCTGCTGATTTCCCTGATTATTATAACTTCCTTGGCCCTGCTGCTGATTATTCTGATTATTGTAACCACCTTGATGATGTGATTGATTGCCCTGACCATTATAGTTTCCTTGATTATTTTGGCCGCCTGCCCGGGGTTGATAACCACTGTTATTGCCCCTATATCCTGATCCGGAGCTGTTCCCCTGATGACCCGGACCATAAAATCCGGGCCCTGAGCCGCCATGTGGGGGTCGATTAGGAGGATTGAAACGGCCTGCTATTGCCTTCATAAGGGGTATGCACTCTCTCATGGTATGCTTCGCCACCTTCCCTTTTCCGCTATGCTTTGGACAAGGCTGATCTAACTCCTGCTCCCAGCCAAAAGCTCCTCCGCCGGTTTATGAAGCTGGATCTCCCGGACTACGCTGAAAACCACCTTGAACTTGAGTGTTAGCCACGAAGTCTGAACCACCCTCTGCTTTCCGTTTGCCCAGAAAACCTGAAGTAACCGGATTGATCGGTGCCGGTTTGCCAGACTTGCCGGCCTTCCCAGCCTTATCTCCTTCTGCTTCCGGATACTTTGTGTTATCAGAATCTCCGTATTTCACCAGGGCACTCATCAAAGTTCCCATATCATTGCAATCCCTCTTAAGCCGTCCGAGTTTTAACTTTAAAGATTCAAACCGGCAATTGTTCTCCAATGTCACTATTGCTGTACTAGGATTAATACCATTCGAAGAGTGTAAAATCTCTGCTACTCTCCGTACCCAAGCTGCTGTAGACTCCTGCTCTCCTTGCACACAAGCTGCTAGGTCTATCACTGACATCGGCTGTTTGCATGTATCCTTGAAGTTTTTGATAAACTGGCTGCGCAGTTCCCCCCATGATCCAATAGAGTTCGGGGGTAGAGCTTTCAGCCAGGTCCGGGCCGTGCCCTCGAGCATCATAGTAAAATATTTGGCACAAGCTGATTCATCCACGTCCAGCATCTCCATGGCCATCTCATAACTTTCAACCCAAGCTTCTGGTGGTAAATCGGCTGTGTAGTTAGGTACCTTGCGGGGCCCTTTGAAATCTTTGGGCAGCTTGACACTCCGTAAAGCGGGGATAAGACACTGCACCCCAAAGGAACTCGTCGTAACCCCTGTCTCTGCAGTGGCTGTATGAACCGGCGTCGCTTGACGAAACTCATCCCTGGCACCTGATCTGGCCCGGTTTATGTCTGGAGATGGCATCGCCGCCCCTGCCGGATTATCCTGCCTGCGCTGATGTCTCCTACGCTCACTGCTAGATACTTCTGGCTCCTCCCAATGCCTAGTATAACTTCGGCTGGGACGCGGTGTTGAATGTAACCTTTCCCTGCTGTGAGAATACGCTTGCTGCTGCATCAACGCCGTATTGAGTAGCTTCTGGACCCTGCGCGCCTCTATCGCCACCGGAGATGTTTCTTCCGCAGGTAAAGCGGCCAAACGCGCCGCTGCTGCAGCGATGTTATCCAAAGGGTTTGAATAATGACCTGGAGGGACGGGAACATAAGGTGCCGACGTAATCCGGCGCTCCTGCTCTGCGGTGGGTTGCTGAACTGGCTCCTCCCTGGCCGGAGGTGTCCTTCGGTTTAAAGCCGGATGGTTACTAGTCCCAGCCCCAGGTGTCCTGAACAGATTCGTTGATTCATAAACCGGCGGTATACGGGACCGGTACTTTCGTCCCCTTACTCCTTCCATAGAAGCTTGCTCCATCCTTAGATAAAATGCTTGATCATCCAATTCCGCCTGCCTCACCGCTATCATCTCTCTTTCTGCCTTCAGGTCCTCCTTTAACTGATCAATCCGGCCTTTCAACTGAAGGAGCTCTGCATCATGATGCGCCTTGTCTGCTGGAGCTACTGCTTCCACCGCTTTAGCTGTGAACTCCTCGATCAAGGTGGATAGAACTTCAGTAAGTGAGGGGTTTGAGCCGCTTCCCCCTGCACCAGCTTCCGCTGTCGTTCCGTTCATCGGGGGTTGTGAACCGGCCATGAAAACCGCCACCCGGTTTGGCGGGTCAAAGGGGCCCGGAATACTATTTCCATCGGATTCGCCCTCAGACCGGCCGTCCCGCAACTGATACAGAGATTCAGTTTCCCCGGATGAAGATTCGTCATCTGAGTAGACAATTGTTGCACCATCAGATTTTGATCCGTTCTCGGCTCGACCTCTGTGGATTGCTCCAACGAACACGTGCTTCACGGCAGGCTGAATCCGGGCCGATCTCGCACGCTGAGCCGGCTCGATGATGTTGGGGAAGATGACCGGCTCAGGCCCCGGTTCGTCAATTTTACCGATGAAGACTTGGATGCTGCCGAAGGGAACCCGGTACCCATATTCGATTGAATCGGCTTCCGGTCCCCAACCTGCGTCGTCGATGTAGATCCGGCCGCGGCGACTTTTGGTCATCCGGCCGACTGCGTAACCCTTGAGCCCTTCGAAGCTGCCCTTCAAGAACTCGAAACCATCGTGCGCAGGCCCCACGGTGGGCGCCAACTGTCGTGGAAATAGCACGGCAGATGTCCGGTTTAACGGACTTGATGATGGAACCATCGCACGGGTTAGCTTGAAGGGGTTCATAGCACACAAAGGACACAGAGGGTTTATACTAGTTCGGCCCCTTCGATGAAGGTAAAAGCCTACGTCTAGTTGGTTTGGTATTGCTTGGGCGTCGGATTACAGGGAGCGGATTCGCTTGCCTGCGTCTCGACGGGTTGATTGTTGCTTGTCCTGAACCGTCGCCGGGTTGCCCCTTTATATAGAGGGTACGCCTGGTCCGGTCTACAGAGTCCCGAGGCCGGCTCATATCTGTGTCCGCCTCGGTCTCTGTCTTCTCTTCCTTATCTCTCAAGTTACATCACGGGCGGTTTACAAACCTTAATTCTATACATGGGCTCTAAGATCTTTATGGGCCGTAGCCTTTACTACATATTACAAACAAATATATTAACAAAGTCGGTTTATACTAGCCGGTTTATACCTGCTAGTCATATCCCTGACAAGAACTGCCAGAAAAATCGCGGAAAAATTATATAAAAAATCAGCGTTCCAGAAGCTTCCCGGCACCCGAAGTAGAGCCGGAGGGGGGCCACCAGGGCTCCAGGCGCCCTGGTGGCGCGGCCCCCCTCCTGGCCGCGCCGGGGGGGCGCCTGGGCCCCCCAGGCCTCCGCTAATGCCCCCCTTTGGCATATATTTATATCGTGTCCCGAAACCCTCGAGACGGGAACCCTTTTTCGCGATCTCATCTCTGTTCCGCCGCCGCCGGGAGCACCAGGAGAACTCTTCCCGGCACCCTGCCGGAGGGGAGGATCACTACCGGGAGCCTCTCCACCACCATGGACGCCTCCCAGATGAGTTGTGAGTAGTCTCCCTTGGACCATGGGTCCATGACCAGTAGCTATGTGATGTTCTCCTCCCGTTCTTGTGCTTCACTAGTTAGTCCTCGTGAGCTGCCCTACATGATCGAGGCACATATGTAATCCTTATGCTGTTGCTATGATGAGTTTGCTGGGATCCGATGGATTGTGAGATTATGTTCAGATTGTGTTTGAGTAATATATTTGATTTACCTCTTTTATATTTATGTTCGTAAGTAATTCTTGCATGTTCTCCGTTGTTATTTATTGCTTTGGCCAAGTAGTAGGTAGTGACTCCAAGAGGGAACGTTATGCTTGATTGTGGGTTCATGCCCCTCGATGACTAGCTTGAGTGACAGAAACATGAGTCTAGGGGATGTGCTGTTGCCACAAGGGGGAAAACAACGGTGCTTGTGCCCGCGGGTGCAAGGATTGTTTACTTTACGCAAAGTTCTTTTAATGCAGTTGTCTGTTGCTTTGAGTTTACACTATGGGTGGGACTCGTAACTTAATACCAGCGAGATGTTCTGGATAGATATCTCAAGGTGGATGATTAGTAGTAGATGCAGATGGATTTTGGTCTACTTGCCTTGGCGTACCGCCCATGCTTTGAACCTCTACCTTTCTTGCAACATAGTCAGCATTGGTTTGCACACATGGTCCTGTCAATTGCCCAGCTGTAATTCGTTTACCTCACATAGCTGTTTTATCGTCTTTTGGGAGAGAGACATCACTAGTGAACATCATGGGACCCCGGTCCATATTACCATCACTGATCACATCCGCTATTTACTTTCCGCTTTTTACTTACTATTGCAGCAATACCTATCACTATTATCACTTGTGTTTGATCCTTTGTAAACGACAAGGCCGGAGGGATTGACAACCTCTCTGTACTCGTTGGGAGCAAAGTTATTTGTATCTGTGTGCAGGTCCACGTTGATTGCTAATATCTGGCGCCATTAGCAGTTGACACCTTCTTGTTGAAACTGGGAGTCTCAGGGAAATCGATCCTTGGTATCTTTGCCAAGGGAAAACTTCCGCTACACTGCATCTCAAACCTTCCACTTGGGGTAACCAACGAGGGGCGAGAAGCCATCAAGCAAAGTTTTCTGGCGCCGTTGCCGGGGACTCCACTCTTCAGGATAGGGGAGTTGCACGCTATCTATTACCTTTGCTTTTTAGTCTTGTTAGTTTACCTTTCAGTTTTGCTTTAGTATCTTTTATCGAAAATCACAAAAATAGTTATCTTGCTTGCTTGCTACTATGGGTTCCACCGAGAATACCAAGTTGTGTGACTTCACTAGTCATAACAACGATGACTTTATCTGCACACCTATCACTACACCTGCCACTTCAGCACCTTCGTATGAAATTAAACCTGCTTTACTGAACCTAGTTATGAAAGATCAATTCTCCGGTGCTGGAGATGATGCTGCTTTACACTTAAACAACTTTGTTGAACTTTGTGATATGCAAAAGTACCAAGAAATAAATGGTAATATTGTTAAGCTTAAGCTTTTTCCTTTCTCCTTGAGAGGAGGAGCTAAAATTTGGTTTCAGTCTTTGCCTAGAAATAGCATAGATTCATGGGACAAGTGCAAAGATGCTTTTATTGGAAAATACTATCCACCTGCTAAAATTATCCAACTAAGGAGTAACATAATGAATTTTAAACAATTGTATAATGAACACGTTGCCCAAGCTTGGGAACGTATGAAATCTCTTATCAAGAACTGCCCTACTCAAGGTTTGACTACTTGGATGGTTATCCAAACTTTTTATGCAGGCTTGAACTTTACCTCGCGGAACTTGTTAGATTCGGCCGCGGGAGGAACTTTTATGTCAACTACACTTGGTGCTGCCACAAAGCTTCTCGATGAGATGATGACCAACTATTCCCAATGGCACACCGAACGTGCTCCAACAGGTAGGAAGGTAAACTCTGTCGAGGAGATTTCCTCCCTAAATGAAAAAGTTGACTTGATCATGTCTCTACTTTCGAAGCAATCTTCTGTTGATCCTCGTGATGTTCCTTTAAATTCTTTGATTGCTCAAGAACAAGTAGACGTGAACTTTATCTCTAGAAACAATTTTAACAACAATGCTTATAGGAGTAACTTTGGTAGCAATCCTAGACCGTTCCCCTCTAATTCTTATGGGAACAACAATGCTTATCCTAGCACCAAGAACTCCACTACTGAACTAGAGATTATGCTTAAAATTTCATCACTACCCAAAAAGCCTTTAATAAGAGTGTAGGAGAAAAACTAAACAAACTAGATGATCTCTCTTCGAAGGTAGACAATTTAGCCAATGAGGTAGAATTGCTTAAAATTAGAACTTCTCCTCTTGAGGAGAGGAAGGTCACTCCTATGAATGCTATTCAAGTGCAAATTAATGAAAACATTAGGATGATGGCTAAACTTAAAGAGAGATGGGCTAGAGAAAGGGAGGAAGAAGATAGAATTAAGAACCTTCCTACCCACCACACTGTTGCTACTATCCAAGTTGTTGAGGATATCCAAACTCTTAGCACCCAATGCACTCCTAGTCCCATTGGACCTATTAATGGTGATGCTATGACTATAGAAACTACCAAACAAGTGAACCCAAAGGACACCACTGCCACCTTACTTGATAGTATTGACCTTGATTTTGATAATTGCACTCTTACCGAAGTTATTGATTTCCTTCACAAGATGGCTAAAGATCCCCACACTAGCACGCTTAACCTTGCCTTCACAGAGCATATCACTAATGCTCTCATTAAAGTTATGAGGAGAAACTTAGAGTAGAAGCCTCCATACCTAGAAAGCTAGAAGATGGTTGGGATCCTATGATTAAAATTAAGTTGAATAACTTCTCTTGCTATGCTTTATGTGATGTTGGTGCTAGTACCTCTGTTATGCCCAAAAGAATATATGATATGCTTAAACTGAAACCTTTTGATTCTTGTTCTTTTGGTGTTCGTCTCGTTGATTCTTCCATAAAGAAACCTTTGGGGAGGATTGACGATGTTCTTATCATTGTCAATGACAATTACGTTCCCGTTGATTTTACTATTATGGATATTGAATGTGAACCTTCGTGTCCAATTATTTTGGGACGTCCTTTTCTACGCACCGTTGGTGCTATCATTGACATGAAAGAGGGGAATATAAAATTCCAGTTTCCTCTCAAGAAAGGGATGGAACACTTCCCTCGAAAGAAGATTAAGTTACCTTTTGAGTCCGTTATACGGGCTAGCTATTCTTTTACTCTTGATAAGACTTGATCTCTATGCATTATGCCTAGCTTAAAGGCATAAAAGAAAGCGCTTTTGGGAGGCAGCCCACATGAATAAAATTTTATTTTGCTTTTTTTGTGTCTTGATGTTGTTACTACAGTAGCATCATCATTGTATCTTTGCTTTTCAACTTCGTGCCAAGTGTAGCCTCTGATTGCAAGAAAGTTCAAAAGTTGTGACGTGCTGTCCTGGAAACAGATTCTGTCCTTGGATAGAAAAATTCGTATAAAATCACCAGATCATCTTTTTGATCTGAATTTTTTCGACAGCGTGCTCTATATAATTGTCTTTCGTGCGTCTGTTTTGAGTTTTTTGATTAGAGTGGCAGAAGTGCCCCGAAAAAATAATTTACTACCTGCTGTTCTGTTTTTCACAGATTCTGTCCTGATTTGCCTTTCCTTCATTTTGCAAACCTAGAGCTTGCTTTTTCTTTGCAAAAACCTTTTGGCAATCTTGAGAAACAGTAGACCTTCAAGAATATCCTTATTTCCAGCAAGCAAAAATTATTTTATTATGGGTACTAACCTCGCTAATCAGATTATGATGAGTTATGTATGAAGGGAGTTTTCAAGTGTGCGAGGGAAGATGATAAAAAGATTCAGGAGTGTCAAACGCTCAAGCTTGGGGATGCCCCCATGCACCCCAAGAAATATTCAAGGAGACTCAAGCGTCTAAGCTTGGGGATGCCCCCGTGCATCCCCTTCTCCATCAACATTATCAGTTCGTCTTTCGTTCCACTATATTTTTATCACTTCATGTGTTATGTGCTATGCTTGGAGCGTCTTGCTTTTAGTTTTCCTTTTTAGTTTTCCTTAGCTTTTCATAACGAGTCGGAACTCAGCTTTCTTTATGTGGGAGAGAAAAACGCTCCACTTCTACCTAGAACATAACATAGAATTTTCATGTCTATCTTTGCTGTGTGTGTTCTTTGTCTTTCAATAGCTACTATCATGTTCAGCTCTTAGTATTCGTGCTTAACTTTTTAAAGAGCTTTTGTTTAGTTGGTTGCTTGAACTCTCTTTAGTATCATGCTTATCTTATTAAGAGAGTTTGCTTCTGTTGCATTGGTTGATATGTCTATGATAAAGATACTACATGCATAATGGTGCTTAGTAGTTCATGTTTTCTTATGGTTAGTCTCAAATAGCTGGGGGGTTCCCAATGTGTTATTGGAGTACCAACATGATTTGTTTTGCCTATGATGTGGTATGGTTTAGTAATATCTTCCTTCAAGAATTTATTTTGATTGACTTGGCGTATGCTCACGCATATTTAAGACTGTAAAGAAAGTCTGTCAAGCCTTGATGATCTTTTGTTTCTGAGTAGCGATATAACTTCCATGCCTGATTCAATGTTGCTTTGTCGCTCTGCATGATTATGACCATCATTGCTCTTTTAGTTGGTCGCTCCCAGTCTTTTGCTAACCTCCACCTGTACTAAGCGGACTGACTGCTTGTGCATCCAAAATCCTTTATACCAGTTATGCCATATGAGTCCACCATACCTTCCTACATGGTATTTACCTGCCATTCCTAACGGAGACTTTCATGTACCATCTCGAAATTATTCAAAAAAAATGCATTCCTATTTTGTGCCTCTGTTTTAAGTTCATGAGGAAGTAGTAGTTAATTCATGATCTTTTTAAGTTGGACAAGCTTCACCCCGGGATTGCATGTATAATGTGCAAACCCATAATACGAGAAGGAACTGGCATTGAGTGCGCCCGGCTCAAAAATAATATAACAAACAAACCCTCCTTCACGCTTTGTTCATGAGAAATCAGAAAACTGTGGCAGTGATAAACAAAGGAGATTAAGAGGATGTGATCGTCCTCATTCGGGAGCCGTTCCTTGAAACTTGTCCATCTCAAGAAGTGATTGAGTTGTCTGCTAGCATTCGTTGACGAAACATGCATGATCTAAAAAATAGTTATTACTTCTGTTTTTAAAACCAAGAGCTCTGGTACATGCTTTGTCTTTGTTTCCGACTACGGGTTTTCAACCTTGCCAACAAAAGCCACGGTTTGAGAGTCTCCACCTTCTTTTAAAGCACCAACTATTAAGAGCATGATTGTCATTCTGAGTGTAATGTGCATTGTCCCAAAGTAGCATTGTCTTTTGCATGATTATGATATCGTTTATTCTGAAATCATTGTATCTAGTCATCACTTAAACCTTGGAGGTGCCCCTGCATTTATGTTTTGCTTCACTAAAGGGGGCAAGCGAGATATCACTTTATCATATTTGCACACCATGCTCATTACAAATCTATTTGATGTTTCAGTATCATACTGTAAAACTTTCAGTTCTTTGTGATTTTCTCATGAGGCAACTTAATTACTACAGATTCATTGTCTCAGTAAGCTTTTGTCATATGACTATGAAAAGTCCTATATGGTTAATAGCATGTCACCACAGAAATTATTCTTGTTATCATTTACCTACTCGAGGACGAGCAGGAATTCAGCTTGGGGATGTTGATACGTCCAAAACGTATCTATAATTTCTGCTTGCTCCATGCCTCTTTTGGGTGATATTGCTATGATATTTATACACTTCCATACACTTTTGATCATATTTGGACTAACCTATTAACTCAGTGCACCCCAGTGCCAGTTTCTGTTTTTTGCTGTTTTTGTATTTCAGGTTTTCCCATTACGAGAACTGCCAGAAAAATCACGGAAAAATTATATAAAAAATCAGCGTTCCAGAAGCTTCCCGGCACCCGAAGTAGAGCCGGAGGGGGGCCACGAGGGCTCCAGGCGCCCTGGTGGCGCGGCCCCCCTCCTGGCCGCGCCGGGGGGGGGGGGCACCTGGGCCCCCCAGGCCTCCGCTGATGCCCCCCTTTGGCATATATTTATATCGTGTCCCGAAACCCTCGAGACGGGAACCCTTTTTCGCGATCTCATCTCTGTTCCACCGCCGCCGCACTTCCAAGATCGGGAGCACCAGGAGAACTCTTCCCGGCACCCTGCCGGAGGGGAGGATCACCACCGGGAGCCTCTCCACCACCATGGACGCCTCCCGGATGAGTTGTGAGTAGTCTCCCTTGGACCATGGGTCCATGACCAGTAGCTATGTGATGTTCTCCTCCCGGTCTTGTGCTTCACTAATTAGTCCTCGTGAGCTGCCCTACATGATCGAGGCACATATGTAATCCTTATGCTGTTGCTATGATGAGTTTGCTGGGATCCGATGGATTGTGAGATTATGTTCAGATTGTGTTTGAGTAATATATTTGATTTACCTCTTTTATATTTATGTTCGTAAGTAATTCTTGCATGTTCTCCGTTGTTATTTATTGCTTTGGCCAAGTAGTAGGTAGTGACTCCAAGAGGGAACGTTATGCTTGATTGTGGGTTCATGCCCCTCGATGACTAGCTTGAGTGACAGAAACATGAGTCTAGGGGATGTGCTGTTGCCACATGGGGGAAAACAACGGTGCTTGTGCCCGCGGGTGCAAGGATTGTTTACTTTACGCAAAGTTCTTTTAATGCAGTTGTCTGTTGCTTTGAGTTTACACTATGGGTGGGACTCGTAACTTAATACCAGCGAGATGTTCTGGATAGATATCTCAAGGTGGATGATTAGTAGTAGATGCAGATGGATTTCGGTCTACTTGCCTTGGCGTACCGCCCATGCTTTGAACCTCTACCTTTCTTGCAACATAGTCAGCATTGGTTTGCGCACATGGTCCTGTCAATTGCCCAGCTGTAATTCGTTTACCTCACATAGCTGTTTTATCGTCTTTTGGGAGAGAGACATCACTAGTGAACATCATGGGACCCCGGTCCATATTACCATCACTGATCACATCTGCTATTTACTTTCCACTTTTTACTTACTATTGCAGCAATACCTATCACTATTATCACTTGTGTTTGATCCTTTGTAAACGACAAGGCCGGAGGGATTGACAACCTCTCTGTACTCGTTGGGAGCAAAGTTATTTGTATCTGTGTGCAGGTCCACGTTGATTGCTAATATCTGGCGCCGTTAGCAGTTGACACCTTCTTGTTGAAACTGGGAGTCTCAGGGAAATCGATCCTTGGTATCTTTGCCAAGGGAAAACTTCCGCTACACTGCATCTCAAACCTTCCAGTTGGGGTAACCAACGAGGGGCGAGAAGCCATCAGTCCCTCGGGGTCCCGGACACCCAAGCGTACTCGCACGACCACCCCCAAGCCAGCTGAGAAGACGCCCAAGCAGCCCAAAGTCACCACCACCAAGCCCCGGAAGGCCCAGCCAATGATTAAGGTGGACGTACCCATCGCCTCCACGTAAGTGTCGCTCGGGCTTGCTTTTCTCTGTTTCTTGGGGGTCGACTGCAGTTTTTGGTCGACTCATTTCTTGATTGAATCTTCCAGAGCCGCCGCTTCCACGACCTCGATGGACATCGACCGGGGTCGAGAGGACGAGGAGATCGCGGATGCCGCGACATCTCGAGCAGGTATGGGCTCTATGAGACTCGTTTTTGTCCTTCTTTTCTTTCGCGGGCGATAGTCGATTGACTTGGTTCCCTGTTTGATCCGAAGCGCTGCGCCTTGTCATAGAGCTGCCGGACGACGACGAGGACGAGGAGCAGCTGGGGGAGGACCACCGGCGCGCAAGGAAGAAGGGCCGGAAGGCGCCTTCTGGCTCGAGGGCCCAGCGACCAGAGGACGCGGCCCGAACCGCGGTCTCATTCGCCGTCCCTGTGTCGACCGCGCCCGTCGTCGACCCACCGTCTGTGCCGAGCATCGACCCAGCGCCCGCCTCGGTTGTCAACCCAGCGTCCACTCCGGTTGTCGACTCAGCGCCGATTCGCGTCGTCGATCCAACGCCTGCGCCTGCAGCCGGCTCGACGCCCGCTGCTTCGTCTGTCCTTTTCTCCACCTACCGCCTCCCGGAGGACCCTGTGGGGGCGGCACAAGAGGCCGTTCGCCAGGCGGAGGTGATGATGGGGCGGACGAAGGCGGTGTATGAGGCCAGCATGGCGGCTTACGACGCCAGCTCTGCTCTTCGGGCCAACGTCCAGGTATGTAGTCAGAGTGCTTTCTGATTTCGAGAGAAATCTGCTTGTTTTGTTTTGTGAGGTATCGCACCCACTGGGTGTTCTTCTTTTCCCTTTATTTTTGAGCTCGCGCCGGGCTGATCTTGGCCGAGTGAAACCAGTGGGGGCACGCTCAGTGCACCCACTGGGTGTAGTCCCCGAGACCGTGGTCGACTGATTGCAGTCGGCCATGATCTTACTATAGAACTTCCATGCTGTTGTTGTTTTTTTAGCTCGCGCCAGACTGATCTTGGCCGAGCGAAACCAGTGGGGGCACGCTCAGTGCGCCCACTGGGTGTAGTCCCCGAGGCTGCGGTTGCGTGATCTGACTCGACTGTAGTCTTATAATCTTTGCTTTGTCTTGCTGATGCAGAAATCTTGCGAGTTTGGGGCCAAGTTTGCAGATCTTAAGCAGAAGCAAATCCAGCTTAATCTTGACTTGCAACTGGCCCGGGACCATCTGAAGAAGACGCAAGACGATGCGGTTGGTAACTTACTTCTGTCTCCTGTCGACTGACTTTTCGCTAGAGTGTTCCTTCATGTTCATCTGTCCAGTGGCGGCCTTGGTAGGTCAACTGAGGGCAGCTTTGGAGCAAAAGGATCTTGACTTGGCGGCGGCGCAGCAGGCGGCCCAGGAGAAGTCGGAGCTGGCGGCAAAGAAGCTGGCTTCCGTGGGCGCACTCGAGGTGGAGATTATCTGACTGAGAGGCTCACTCGATGCGGCCAACCAGGAGGTGACTCAGCTGAAGAAATCCAGGGCTGACTTGAACGACAAGTACGAGGCTCTCTTTCGGAAGAGGCTCGATCTTGAGGCGTATCTGGGCGACATCACCAAAAAATGGTACCTCGTGCTCGAAGGTATGTGTCGTCTTTGGATTGGTTGAAATTGGACTGGTCGACCCGTGTTCCATCTGATGACTTGACTCGCTGTTCTTAGTGTAGAGTTCTATCGTAATTTCGAAGAGGAGACTGGCCGGGTCGAGCCTGGCTTGGACCCCACCAACTCCATTGTGAAGGACGAGGTTTCCATGAACATACTGAGACTGGAGTCCCGCCTTACTGCGGCAACTGATTACCTGGGACGACTGAAGGCGGTGATGGCCCGAATCGACGCTGCGCTTTGGAGGGGAATCGTGCAGGAGAACGACCTCGAGTCCTTGATGACTCGACTCAATGAGGTCCCCGACCGAGTGCAGGAATGGAAGAAGTCGGCCGCCCGGGAAGGAGTAGACGTGGCGATGGCTTTAGTCCGTGTGCACTGCAGGAAGGTGAAGGAGAGGAAGCTTGCTGCGCTGAAGGTCGCAAACACGAAGGAGCTCCAATTCCAGTCCTTCATGGAGACTTTCTTGGAGGCTGCCACCCGTATCGCCGATGGGATTGATTTGGACGAATTTGTCGCGCCTACAAGCCCGCCTCCTCCTGAGCCATGACTTTGATACATTAACCTTATTTGCCGCGGAATGCCGCGTGGATTTGTACTCGTTAAACTCTGGTGGGTCTGTGGCCCAAGTACTCTTGCCCGAACCTTGCGGGGCTTTTATTTGATTTTGATCTTTTGATTCGTCGCTCTTCTTTTGACTATCTGAATCTTTGAGTCGACGTCTTTGACTAAGTTCGCCCCCGAGTGAGAGGGTCGCTCTTCACTCGGAGTAGAATGTTTATAACTTAGGCGATTCCGAGCTACGTTGTACTTGTGGCGGAGTTCGGAGGACCGAACCGCTTTGTACTTGTGGCGTAGCTTGGAGGACCGCAGCTAAGCCCCCAGAGTGAGAGGGTCGCTCTTCACTCGGAGTAGAATGTTTATAACTTAGGCGATTCCGAGCTACGTTGTACTTGTGGCGGAGTTCGGAGGACCGAACCGCTTTGTACTTGTGGCGTAGCTCGGAGGACCGCAGCTAAGCCCCCGAGTGAGAGGGTTGCTCTTCACTCGGAGTAGATAGTTGTAACTTAGGCGAGTCACGGGGTCGCAGCTAAGCCCCCGAGTGAGAGGGTCGCTCTTCACTCGGAGTAGAATGTTTATAACTTAGGCGATTCCGAGCTACGTTGTACTTGTGGTGGAG
>LR738709.1:40975234-41087986 GCA_902687465.1 Secale cereale | reverse complement strand
AATGTTTATAACTTAGGCGATTCCGAGCTACGTTGTACTTGTGGCGGAGTTCGGAGGACCGAACCTCTTTGTACTTGTGGCGTAGCTCGGAGGACCGCAGCTAAGCCTTCGAGTGAGAGGGTTGCTCTTCACTCGGAGTAGATAGTTGTAACTTAGGCAAGTCACGGGGTCGCAGCTAAGCCCCCGAGTGAGAGGGTCGCTCTTCACTCGGAGTAGAATGTTTATAACTTAGGCGATTCCGAGCTACATTGTACTTGTGGCGGAGTTCGGAGGACCGAACCGCTTTGTACTTGTGGCGTAGCTCGGAGGACCGTGATACGTCTCAAACATATCTACTTTTCCAAACACTTTTGCTATTGTTTTGACCTCATTCTTGCATGATTTGAACTAAACTAACCCGCACTGACGCTGTTTTCAGCAGAGCTGCCTGTATGGTTTTATTGTGTGCAGGAAAACGGATTTTTAGGTATCTCAGAAAATTCCACGAAAAATCACAGAAAATCCATGCACCCGAAGGAACCGTGTGCCAGAAGATGGACCAGAGGGCAGCCAGGGGGGCCCAGGCGCCCTGGTGGCGCGGCCCCACCCCTGGCCGCGCCGGGAGGCCGCGTGGGCTGCTCCCACCTCCTCTGGTGCCCTACTTTGACCCGTATTTATCCCCGTGACGCAAAAACCCCAGAACAGAAGTCGTTTTCCCAGTTTCCGTCGCGGAGCCGCCGCCACCCTCTGTTCTTCTTCGGGAGGGCTAATCTGGAGGCTGATTTGGCCTCCAGAGAGGGGAGATCATCGCCATCGTCATCATCATCACCACTCCATCCTCCCTCCATGACTTCTCCTTCCATGTGTGAGTAATTCCCTGCTGTAGGCAAAGGGGATGGTAGGGATTGGATGAGTTAGATCATGTAATAGTTCATCAGATTGTTGGGGGCATGTTGCCTATCATCTACTATGGTGTTTATCATCTTTCCTTCAACTTGTTGCTCTTAATGCTTGTCACTTAGGGCCCGAGTGCCATGATTTCAGATCTGAACCATATGTGTTTGCATGAATATATTTGTGTTCTTGATCCTATCTATGAGTTGTTTTCACCTATTACGGTCCGGAACCGGCGATCCCAAAAGTGACAGCTTGGGACACCAAAGGGGATGGTCCATAGTTTGAGGATTACATGTATCCATTGAGTTTATTGCTTTGTTCCGGTGCTCTTTGACATGAGCACCTTAATCTCCATAAGTTCCATTTGGCCCCGCTCGTAGCGGGATGGTAGGACAAAAGATGTTGTGCAAGTTCTTATTGCAAGCACGTACAACTACCTATGGGATACATGCCTAATGTTTGATACTTGCCTAGATGATCATTACTTTTCTGTGTGCCTTGCCCCAAGTTAGATTCATGATATATCTCATCCATGCAGCGCCCAACCATCCATCTCCCTAGCCTACAGTGTTTTAAATCCTGCTGGTCACTAGTTGCTACTTTTGCTGTTTACTTCCGCTGTTTACTTTTACTGTCACCACCATCACTATCATATCACCGTTACCACTTATCTTTTGTTGCAAGTAAGTATATTTCAGGTGCGGTTGAATTGACAACTCAACTGTTAAAGCTTATAAATACTCTTTGGCTCCCTGTGTGTCGAATCTATAAATTGGGTTATTCTTACCCGCGAAGACTATCTCGATCCCTTACGGTTGAGGGTTATCAAGTACCGTTTTCTAGCGCCGTTGCCGGGGAGCATAGCAATATTTACAAGTCTACTTGAAGTATCCTACCTGCTGCACTTCATCCGCTATGGGTAAGAAAGGAGACCCCAAGGTTCCGATCTTACTATCCACTACAAGAAGAGGTACTGTTCTGAACACTAGTGCTACACTTGATTCACCTTCTGTTATGAGTAAGTTTGCCTCACCGCCACCACATGATGCTCCTACTGAATCTGTTACTATGTCCGATACTCTCGATGATGCTTCTACTACTCTTGATGATATTAGTTCACTTGGTTATGCTCTTGAGAAACAAATCGCTGCTGCTGCAAAAAAATCTGGAATTGAAATTCCTGTTACTCGCTACCCCATTGGTGGAACTTATGATTATCCTGATTTGAGTGAACTCAAGGAGAGACTCCTTGATGATGATTACATTATGCTTGATGATGATTTATGCAGGGAACTAACAGAGTTTGCCGGCTCTGACCCTGAAGCTATTAAGAAGCTGCTTGAAAAACACTCCTTGAAGAACAAGACTGTTCCTGATCCTGAATTTGCTACATCTCCTATATGCATCAATGATCCTGATTATGATTTCTCTGTTGATCTTTCACTTATACCTATGGTTGAAGCTGACCCCTTTTATGGCAGAGAAAATGATGATGCTATTGCACACCTGACCAAACTCACTGAGTTGGGTGGCTTGTTTACCACAGATGAGAAGAAACAAAACTTTTATGTGACTAAGCTTCTTCCTTTCTCTTTGAAGGAAGGTGCTAAAACATGGTATGATTCACTACCATGTGATTCCATTAGGAGTCCTCAAGACTTGGCTCACTCTTTTGTTGATAAGTACTTTCCTGCTCACATGCAACATGCTGCTTTACAAAGAATTTATAACTTTAAACAGTTGCAGGATGAGCACCTCCCTAAAGCTTGGGGGAGGTACTGTAGTCTGATCCGGGCTAGGCCAGGACATGGAGTCCCTAAGAATGAATTAATCGATATATTTTATGCTGGTCTAACTGATGAATCCAGGTCCTATTTGGATAGTTGTGCTGGTTGTGTTTTCAGGAAAAGAACACCGGACGATGCAGACGATTTGATGGGCAGGATTGCCAAAAACCATGAAGATTGGTCCGTCCCTGAACAACCTCCACCACCAAAGAAGAGGGGCATGTTTGTTCTAAGCCCCGAAGATATGCGAGAAGCAAGGAAGTCTATTAAAGAGAAGGGTATTAAAACTGAAGACGTGAAGAATCTACCCCCTATTGAGAAGTTGTGTGAGCCTACCACTCACCCTCCTATGGTAGAGGTACACTCTCTTTTAGATTTCAACGCAAGTGACATCCCTCATGGTAAGCCTCCTGATCAGTGTTTAGATGAGTTTGATAATTTTATTATGAAACAAAATCATTTTAATGAGAGGATACAAAGTCACTTGCATGATAATTCCCTTGCTATCAAAAGTTTGTTTGATGTTCTAGGTAGAACAGTTAATGATGTTAAATGTCTTGTGAAGCATTTTCATATGGTTCAAACTCAGCTTGAACAAATTTCTAATGTGCAAAAAGATTTGCTTGCTAACAATGCCAAACAAGATGATTTGCAGGCCTTCGGGATTAAGACCCGAGGAGGAACTAGCACTCAAGATCCTCTCTATCCAGAGGGGCATCCGAGGAGAATCGAGCAAGATTCTCAAATGCAGGAAGAAGAAATTGTTGGCTCTCCAAAGAAGAAGAAGAAGAAACATAAGGAGGATGACAATTCCAATGATCCTATTACAAGTGAAGAGCCAGCTGTTGATCCCAACAGTGTATCTATCTCCGATGCTGAGACTGAAGATGGTGCCGAACCTGAAGGTATGGATAATGAGAATGATCCGCCTGAAGTTCGAGAAGAAGAAGCACCTGACAAACGCAAGAAGTACACTAGAGAAGACTTCGTCGCAAGAAGACATGGGAAGGAAAGAGAACCATGGATACAGAAACCCATGCCCTTTCCAGGTAAGTCTCTCAAATATAAAGAAGAAGAGCATTACAATAAGTTTTGTGAGTGGATTAAACTTCTTTTTCTTCAAATCCCTTTGACTGATGCTATTAAGTTACCTCCCTATTCAAAATATATGAAAGATATTGTCACTAATAAAAGAAAAGTTCCTAATGAAGCAATATCTACTATGCTTGCTAACTACTCTTTCAGTGGCAAGATTCCTGAGAAGCTTGGTGATCCAGGTATACCCACCATTCCTTGCTCCATAAAGAATAATTATGTCAAAACTGCTTTATGTGATCTGGGAGCAGGAGTGAGTGTTATGCCTTTTTCTCTTTACAAGAGGCTTTGTTTAGAGAAGCTAATCCCTACAGATATCTCTCTTCAGATGGCTGACAAGTCAACCGCCGTCCCGATAGGTATTTGTGAGGATGTTCCAGTAGAAGTTGCTAATTGTTTGATCCTTACTGATTTTGTCATGCTTGACATGCCCGAGGATGGGAGCATGTCCATTATTCTTGGTAGACCTTTTCTTAACACCGCAGGTGCTATTATTGATTGCAATAAAGGAAAGGTTACCTTCAATGTGAATGATAAAGAACACACGGTGTATTTCCCAAAGAAGACCGACAGGAGGCATGGCCTCAACTCTATAGAAAATATCGAGACCGTGAAGATTGGATAATGGGACTGTCCACTACATGTGCACCACAAATACAAAACTATTATGGTGGGGACAATGTCCATTAAAGTAAAGGTACAATGATCACTTCGTAAGAGGTGAGACTTTTTGCTCTATATATCGCCTGTTTGTTGGTAAGACTTGATCAACCTTACTAGTGAGCATGTTTTATATAGGTAAAAAAGTTGAGCTTGTTATGTTTTCATTTTTTTTAGCTTTTGTTCTCCTTGCTGTACCAAGTGTTTATGTTTTTGAAGCCTCACAATACTAATCACTGCTTTAAGTTTTCAAAAAGTATTGCAGCTTTTTGAACTTCGAAAAAATTTCAACGGTGAAGTTTTCAGAAAAATTCCAGAAAAATAAAAATAAAAATTTCCATGCCAGGAGTGACCCAGAGGCACCTGGGGCCGACCAGGGGGAGCCACCAGTGGCCCAGGCGGCCAGCTGGCGCGGCCTGCCCCCTGGCCGCGCCCATAGGGCGCCTGGGGCCCACAAGACCCCCCCCCCTCCAGGTGAGTCTTCTTCCTCTCTCTCTCTTTCTCTCCAAAAACACGAGTTCTGCACTTGTTCTTGCGTTCTTGCTGCTCTTGGAGGCGATTTTCGATCTCTCTCTACAGCCTATCATTCGAGCTGAGATTTTGAACAAATACTCCCTGGTATGTAACTCCTCCACCCCTCCAATTAGATTTCTAATTGGTGGCTTCATTTGTGAGTATTTAGTAGTTCTTGGTGCTGTGTAGATGAGCTTGCATGCATGTGTACAAATTTATTTTCCAAGTTTTGATGCAAGTTTATGCCTTAGGTAAGTGAGTTGAGTAGTTTGCCTTAACCCACTTTGTTTAAATCCTTGTTTTTGAAATTTGCCAAAAATTTCAGAAATGAGTTTGTTAGGAAGGGCAAAGGGGTGGCTTGAGAAGAAGAGGCCCGCACACTCCGATCGAGTTACTAGAGCCGCAGCCTCACCCTCGACTGCTAGGGTGAGCTACAATGAAGATCATGTGCCCCTAGAGTTGTTGGAAGACACAAGTCCGGCACGTGCTATGATGTTCCCATGTGATGAATTCCTTGAAGCCGCGGGAATTAAGGATGAGTTTTATAATCTTTGTGCTAATGCAGGTCTGACATGGCTCGTCACGTGCCGTGTTACTCAGTATCAAAAACTCACCTCCGGTTTCATTAACAGTTTTAGATATAACCCTGATACTGGTGCTATTGAGTTTAAAATTTACAATGATCTTATCACCATGCCCTTGGGAAAGTTTTGTGAAATAATAGGTGTGCCAAACGTTGGGCTGACGGCTAAGATGACCTCTCAACCCTCCGAGCTGAAAACCGTCTTCAACTCTCTCTGCAGCATGGGTACGAGGGATATTCATCGGTCAAAAATCTCCAGCATCTTATTCCCTCACCTCAGGTATTTTGCGTATTATGTTGCTAGAGGGGTATTAGCTCGTGACAACACGAGAAACACTTCTGCGCCAGATATTGCTATCCTGGCAACCGCCCTCTCAGGGAGGTTTGATTATAATTTGGCTGGCTTAATTGCTCGACGCCTTGCTATGAACGGTAACAGGGGAGATTTATTTGGTGGCGTTTATGCCACACTTATCTTAGAATATCTTGAAGGCACCCCACACCCTGATGATAAGCCTTTTACTTATTTAAGTTTTGATCTTGCTGCTATGAAAAGGCATAAGTTTGTTACCATGACTTCTGAGCTTGGTAATCTTGTTTATATATTGCGTTTCGGAACTACCGCGGAACGCAAGATCCGTCTACCTGCACCTCTTTTGTTTGATTTTTCTCGCAGGAACGGATGGTCCTTTGATGTTATCCAGTTCGACGAGTTCATGGTCCAGCATCAGTTTCATAACCCCATGGAGGGGGTTGTGCCCGACGAGGAGGAGCACGGTGAGTTACCACCTTTTCAGGGGGAGACCGTCAGCCAGTTTGGTGAAGGGTCTTCCTCTGCTTGGAGTACGGACCCTTCTTCATGGGAGGATCCGAGGAGTTCGGTGTACGCGCCGGAATCCTTCTACGACCCTTGGACTCACCAGCATTCCCCCGGAGCAGGAGGCTCCTGGGGGCAGTAGCTACTACCAACTTAGGCCAAAAGCCTAAGCTTGGGGGAGTACTTGCCCTTCTCACTTTTCCATTGTATTATCCGTTTTATTTCTGTTCGCTTTAATCTTTTCGAAGTTTTTGCCCGTTCTTCTTTATTTCTTTCTTTGCAAAAACAAACAAAAAGATTTTCTCTTTCTTTTGCTTTCGTTCAACCTTTGAAATAATCCAAAAAGATTTCCCTTCTCTCTTTAGTTGCTTTGTTTTCAGAGTTCAGCTCGAGCCCGTGATGGCATTTAATTATATTTCCTACGTTCGATAGTGCAAGTGACGAGGCAGTAATGACGAAGATCGACTGAAGGGAAGCAACAAGGGAAAACCGGTATGAACTCTTCTTGTTTCTACTTTTGTACATATGCCTGTACTTATGATCTAGAGACCAGCTTGTAGCGACATAGTGCTATGTTTACAATGCTTTCCCAGTGGTTCATGATTTCCTTGTGGCTAGTCTCAAATAGCTAGAGTATATAATGTGTTATTGAAATGATTTACATGCATAGCACTGTTCATAGTTTGGTATACTAAGGTGGTATTTCCCTTTGGAGAATTCTTGGATTGACTTGGCACATGTTTAAGACTAAAAGGTCTGCTTTGCCTTGATGATCTTTGAGTTTCAGAATAGTTATATCACTTTCATGCCCGATTCAATGTTGCTTTGTCGCTCTGCAAGATTATGACCGTTATTGCTCTCTAGTTGGTTGCTTCCCAGTCTCTTGCTAGCCTTCGCTCGTACTAAGCGGAATTCTGCTTGTGCATCCAATCCTTTCAAACCAGTTATTCCATATGAGTCCACCATACCTTCTTATGTGGTATTTACCTGCCATCCTAACGAAGACTTTCTTGTACCATCTCGAAATTATTCAAATTTACTCCTGTTTTGTGCCTCTGTTTTAGCTCATGAGGAAGTAGTAGTTAATTCATGATCTTTTCAAGTTGGACAAGTTTTACCCCGGGATTGCATGTCTAATCTGCAAACCCCTAATACGAGAAGGAACTGGCATGAGTGCGCCCGGCTCATAAAAGATAATACAACAAACAAACCCTCCTTCACGCTTTGTTCATGAGAAATCAGAAAACTTTTGGCAGTGATAAACAAAGGAGATTAAGGGGATGTGATCGTCCCCGTGCGGGAGCCGTTCCTTGAAACTTGTCCAGCTCGAGAAGTAATTGGGTTGTCTACTAACATTCGTTGACGAAATATGCACCTCTCAAAATCATTTTTACCTCTGTTTTCAAATCCAAGAGCTCTGGTACATGTTTAGTCTTTGCTTCCAACCATGGGTTTTCAACCTCGCCATCAAATTCCACGGTTCGAGAGTCTCCACCTTCTTTCTTCAAAGCACCAACTAGGAGAGCATAATTGTCATTCTGAGTGTAATGTGCATTGTCCCAAAGTATTACATTGTCTTCTGCATGCTTGTGATATTATTTATTCAGAAATTCTTAGTTCTAGTCTCCTTTAAAACTCTGGAGGAGTTTCTGCATTTATGTTTTGCTTCACTCATGGAGGCTAGCGAGATACCACTCTAGTATGTTCAAGCTATGTGCAATGTAATCTTGTCTTGATTTTTAGTAGTATATTATTTACTTTTGGTTATTTGTGATTGGTCACTTGAAAGAAGGATTGCTTCGTGCATTGTCCTCATAGCATTGTTTCAATACTTGCTAGACTCTTTTCGTAGTACATGCTTATATACATCTAATGAAGCAAAAGAGTTTGTCAAAGTTTTCTTTGTCGCGTCCAGTTTGTTGAACTGAATTGCTTGAGGACAAGCAATATGCTAAGCTTGGGGGAGTTGATACGTCTCAAACGTATCTACTTTTCCAAACACTTTTGCTATTGTTTTGACCTCATTCTTGCATGATTTGAACTAAACTAACCCGGACTCACGCAGTTTTCAGCAGAGCTGCCTGTATGGTTTTATTGTGTGCAGGAAAACGGATTTTTAGGTATCTCAGAAAATTCCACGAAAAATCACAGAAAATCCACGCACCCGAAGGAACCTTGTGCCAGAAGATGGACCAGAGGGCAGCCAGGGGGGCCCAGGCGCCCTGGTGGCGCGGCCCCACCCCTGGCCGCGCCGGGAGGCCGCGTGGGCTGCTCCCACCTCCTCTGGTGCCCTACTTTGACCCGTATTTATCCCCGTGACGCAAAAACCCCAGAACAGAAGTCGTTTTCCCAGTTTCCATCGCGGAGCCGCCGCCACCCTCTGTTCTTCTTCGGGAGGGCTAATCTGGAGGCTGATTTGGCCTCTGGAGAGGGGAGATCGTCGCCATCGTCATCATCATCACCACTCCATCCTCCATCCATGACTTCTCCTTCCATGTGTGAGTAATTCCCTGCTGTAGGCAAAGGGGGTGGTAGGGATTGGATGAGTTAGATCATGTAATAGTTCATCAGATTGTTGGGGGCATGTTGCCTATCATCTACTATGGTGTTTATCATCTTAGCTTCAACTTGTTGCTCTTAATGCTTGTCACTTAGGGCCCGAGTGCCATGATTTCAGATCTGAACCATATGTGTTTGCATGAATATATTTGTGTTCTTGATCCTATCTATGAGTTGTTTGCACCTATTACGGTCCGGAACTGGCGATCCCAAAAGTGACAGCTTGGGACACCAAAGGGGATGGTCCATAGTTTGAGGATTACATGTATCCATTGAGTTTATTGCTTTGTTCCGGTGCTCTTTGACAGAAGCACCTTAATCTCCATAAGTTCCTTTTGGCCCCTTTCGTAGCGGGATGGTAGGACAAAAGATGTTGTGCAAGTTCTTATTGCAAGCACGTACAACTACCTATGGGATACATGCCTAATTTTTGATACTTGCCTAGATGATCATTACTTTTCTGTGTGCCTTGCCCCAAGTTAGATTCATGATATATCTCATCCATGCAGCGCCCAACTATCCATCTACCTAGCCTACAGTGTTTTAAATCCTGCTGGTCACTAGTTGCTACTTTTGCTGTTTACTTCCGCTGTTTACTTTTACTGTCACCACCATCACTATCATATCACCGTTACCACTTATCTTTTGTTGCAAGTAAGTATATTTCAGGTGCGGTTGAATTGACAACTCAACTGTTAAAGCTTATAAATACTCTTTGGCTCCCCGTGTGTCGAATCTATAAATTGGGTTATTCTTACCCGCGAAGACTATCTCGATCCCTTACGGTTGAGGGTTATCAGACCGCGGCTAAGCCCCCGAGTGAGAGGGTTGCTCTTCACTCGGAGTAGATAGTTGTAACTTAGGCGAGTCACGGGGTCGCAGCTAAGCCCCCGAGTGATAGGGTCGCTCTTCACTCGGAGTAGAATGTTTATAACTTAGGCGATTCCAAGCTACGTTGTACTTGTGGCGGAGTTCGGAGGACCGATCCGCCTTGTACTTGTGACGTAGCTCGAAGGATCGTAACTAAGCACCCAGTGGGGGATTTAGAGGACACCAATCGTTACGGAATCATTGCTATCTTGCTTTTGAAACAAATTGGGGAATCTTTATTACAACTCGACTGCCGAGTGTTTCAAGTGAAAAAATGGCGGAGTAGGTCCGCAATCCACGAATGAGGTTCGTCTTTCTTCTGGGCTACATTGTAGAGGTGGTAAGCTCCGTTGCGCAGCACCTTCGTGATGATGAACGGGCCTTCCCAGGCTGGGGCGAGCTTGTGCGGACGTTTCTGATGCACTCGGAGGACCAGGTCTCCTTCCTGGAACGCTCGACTTCTCACGTTGCGAGCGTGGAATCGACGCAGGTCCTGTTGATAGATGGTCGACCGGATGAGGGCCATCTCTCTTTCCTCTTCCAAAAGGTCGACTGCATCCTGACGAGCTTGCTCTGCCTCAGCTTCGGAGAAGAGTTCCACTCTGGGGGCGTTGTGTAATAAGTCGCTCGGCAGTATAGCTTCGGCCCCATAGACCAGGAAAAAAGGGGTACGGCCAGTCGACTGATTCGGAGTCGTCCTCAGACCCCACAGGACGGAGGGAAGCTCAGTTACCCAAGCCCCGGCGGCATGCTTGCGATCTCGCATGAGCCGTGGTTTTAAGCCTTGGAGAATTAACCCATTTGCTCTTTCTGCTTGCCCATTCGACTGAGGGTGTGCTACGGAGGCGTAGTCAACTCGCGTCCGTTGGGAAGTATAGAAAGCTCTGAATTCATCCGAGTCAAAGTTGGAGCCGTTGTCTGTGATGATGCTGTGGGGGACCCCATATCTGAATATTAGTTCCTTAATGAAGCTGATGGCGGTGCTCGACTCGAGGTTCTTGATGGGTTTGGCCTCAATCCACTTGGTGAATTTGCCGACTGCCACCAGAAGGTGAGTGAATCCGCTCCTGCCTGTCCTGAAGGGGCCTACCATATCTAAGCCCCAAACAGCAAAGGGCCAGACTAGTGGGATGGTTTTGAGGGCGGATGCTGGCTTGTGCGACATGTTGGAGTAGAACTGGCACCCTGCGCATTTATCCACAATATCCTTGGCCATCTCGTTGGCGCGGGCCCAGTAAAATCCGGCTCGGTATGCTTTGGCCACGATAGTCCGAGAGGAAGCGTGGTGGCCGCAAGTTCCCGAGTGGATTTCATCCAAGATCAGTCGACCTTCCTCTGGATCGATGCAGCGCTGTGCGACTCCAGTGACGCTTTCTCTGTAGAGCTGACCTTGAATGACTGTGAATGCTTTGGATCGGCGGACGATCTGGCGCGCTTCTTCTTCATCTTCTGGGAGTTCTTACCTGAGCAGATATGATATATATGGCACAGTACAATCAGGTGTGATTACTAAGACCCCCATGATCAAGTCGACCACGGCAGGCACTTCGACCTCAGTCGGATCGGTTGCACTGACTGGCTGCGGGGGCTCTTCCGTGAAGGGGTATTCCTTGACAGAGGGAGTCTGCAGATGCTCTAGGAACACATTCTTGGGTATGGACCTCCGAGTCGACCCAATTTTTGCGAGATCGTCGGCTAGCTGATTCTTCGCTCTGGGCACATGATGGAGCTCTAAGCCTTCAAACTTCCTTTCAAGCTTTCGTACTGCACTGCAATAACTGGTCATTGTCGGGCTCCTGACGTCCCATTCTTTCATTACTTGGTTCACCACTAGGTCGGAATCACCGTAGACCATCAGGTGACGGACGCCGAGTGAGATGGCCATGCGCAACCCATACAAAAGTGCTTCGTATTCAGCCTCGTTGTTTGATGAATCAAAATGGATCCGAAGGACGTAGCTAAGCTTGTCGCCCCTGGGAGAGATCAGGACCACGCTTGCATCGGATCCGTTCAGCATTTTGGACCCATCGAAGAACATAGTCCAATGGTCCGACTGGACTTGAGTCGGAAGCTATTGTTCTATCCACTCAGCCACAAAATCCGCTATGGCCTGAGACTTGATGGCTTTCTTCGCTTCGAACTTGATATCTAACGGAAGAAGTTCAATCGCCCATTTTGCCACTCGACCGGTTGCATCTCGGTTGTTTAGTATCTCTGATAATGGGGCATCGCTGACGACTGAGATTGAGTGATCCGAGAAATAATGGGCAACCTTTTTTGCAGTCAAGTAAATCCCGTACACAAGCTTTTGGTAATGTGGATACCTTTGCTTGGAGGGAGTCAAAACTTCGGATATGTAATAGACTGGGCGTTGGACCTTGTATGCCTTGCCCTCTTCTTCCCACTCGACCGTGAGTACAGTACTGACGACTTGTCCGGTGGCAGCAATGTACATCAGAAGAGGCTCTCCGCTGACTGGGGCAGCGAGCACCGGCTGGGTGGACAGCAGGGCTTTGAGTTCCTCAAACGCTGCTTCGGCTTCGGGATTCCACTCGAGCTTGTCGGATTTCTTCATGAGTCGGTAGAGAGGCAGTGCCTTCTCCCCAAGACGAGAAATGAATCGACTCAATGCGGCCAAGCAACCAGTAAGCTTCTGGACATCGTGTATACGCTCGGGGCGTTTCATTCGGAGGATGGCGCCGACCTTCTCTAGGTTGGCGTCGATTCCCCGTTCGGAAACGAGAAAACCGAGCAACTTGCCACCAGGAACTCCGAACGTACACTTTGACGGGTTGAGCTTGATATCGTAGCTTCTGAGGTTCGCGAATGTCTCAGCGAGGTCAGTCAGTAGGTCGGATCCTTTCCGTGACTTGACCACAATGTCATCCATGTACGCCTCGACGTTCCGACTGATTTGCTTTATTAAGCACTTCTGGATCATGCGCATGAAGGTGGCGCCGGCATTTTTGAGGCCGAAAGGCATGGTGACATAGCAAAAACACCCGAAAGGGGTGATGAAAGCTGTCTTTATTTCATCAGGCCCATACAGACGGATCTGATGGTATTCGGAATATGCGTCCAGAAAGGACAAACGCTCACATCCCGCAGTCAAGTCGACTATCTGATCGATGCGGGGAAGAGGAAAATGATCTTTCGGGCAGGCCCGATTGATGTGCTTGAAATCGATGCACATGCGGAGAGACTTGTCCTTCTTAGGGACCATGACGACGTTGGCGAGCCACTCGGAGTGGTATATCTCGCGGATGAACTCTGCTGCTAGGAGTCGAGCCACTTCTTCGCCAATCGCTTTTCGCTTCTCCGCAGCGGATCGACGGAGATGTTCCTTCACAGGTTTCACCTTCGGGTCGACTCGCAAATGGTGCTCAGCCAGCCCCCTGGGCACACCCGGCATGTCTGATGGTTTCCATGTAAATATGTCCCAGTTCTCACGGAGGAACTGGATGAGCGCTTCTTCCTATTTGCTGTCGAGGGTGGTGGAGATGTGGGTCGGCGCTACGTTGGGGTCGGTGGGGTGGATGTGCACGGGTTTTGTGTCCCCGGCCGACTGAAAGGCTGACTCGGAAGCCGGCTTCTTTGCCCTTAGCAGGTCGCCTGGATCCACTTGCTTCTGGTACTCCTCCATCTCTACTGCTGCCATCTGCTCGTCGGCGATCTTCGAGCCTTTCTGGAAGCATTCTTCCGCTTTCTGCCGGTTCCCAGTGATGGTTATGACACCGTTGGGTCCCGACATCTTCAGCTTGAGGTAGACGTAACATGGTCGAGCCATGAACCTGGCGTAGGCTGGCCTACCCAGGATGGCGTGATAGGCGCTGTTAAAGTCCACCACTTCGAACGTCAGCTTCTCCTTTCGATAGTTCTTGGACTCACCAAAGACGACGTCGAGTGAGATCTGACCAAGTGAGTCGGCCTTCTTCCCGGGGATTACCCCATGGAACCTCATGTTACTTTCCCTTAGCTTGGACATCGGAATGCCCATATCCCGGAGGGTTGCTGCATACAGAATATTCAAGCCACTGCCTCCATCCATAAGAACTCTGGTCAGGCGAGTGCCTTCGACCACTGGGTCGACCACCAACGCCTGCCGCCCAGGGGTGGCGATGTGCGCTGGATGATCGGACTGGTCAAATGTGATGGGGGTCTTCGACCATTTTAGGAACGTGGGGGTCGCCGGAGCAACCATGTTCACTTCTCTGTTGATGATCTTCAGTCGACTCTTGCTCTCGACGTCTGCGAAAATCACCAAGGTGGAGTTGATGCGGGGGTATCCTCCGTCCCCTTCCTTGTCTTCGGACTCTTCTGATTCTTTCTCTTTCTCAGTAGACTGGTCCTTCTAGAAACTCTGGATCAAGAGTCGACACTGTCGAGTGGTGTGCTTGGGATACACCAAGTCTCCCTCTTCGTCCTTCTTTGTGTGTATGTGACACGGCTGGTCGAGCATATCATCTCAAGCCTGACCCTTTCCTTTCTTGGGGGCCCAGGAGCCTTTGGGCTTTCCATTGCCCTTCCCTTGGTTCACCACTGTGGCCTCTCCCTGAGCAGCTGGGTCGGCCTTACGCTTGTTCTTCCGATTGTGATTCTGGTCGTCCTGCCCGACTGGTTTCTTGCCGCAACGGAGCCGATCGACCTCTTCTCCATTGGCGTACCGACTGGCAATTTCCATCATTCGCGACAGGGACATGTCGCCTGTTCGCCCAAACTTCAGATTCAACTCTCGATTGCGCACGCCTTCCTTGAAATCGCACACCGCCTGGTGCTCGGAAACGTTTTCCACTGTGTGATGCAAAGTGGTCCACCGCTGAATGTAGTCCCTCAAAGTTTCACTCAGCTTCTGTGTGCAATGTTGAAGCTCTGCGAGCCCGGCAGGTCGCTTGCAGGTGCCTTCGAAGGTCCGAACGAACACCCGAGCGAGCTCTTCCCAACTGTATATGCTCCTGGGGGCTAACTGGTTGAGCCACGCCCGAGCGGAGCCTCCCAGCATCAAGGGGAGGTGTTTCATGGCCACGTCGTTGATGACCCTCAACCGTAAGGGATCTTTGCAGCGTTTTCGATAAGTAAGAGTGTCGAACCCAACGAGGAGCAGAAGGTATTGATAAGCGATTCTGAGCAAGAAATTACTGCAAGCACTGAAAGATAACTTTTAAGGGTTTTCTCGGTATAAGCGACAGGAATGTAAAGGCAAGTAACGTAAAAGGTACTGAGAGTAACAAGTGGCCCACTCCTTTCTTAGCAAAGGAGAGGCCTAGCAACTGAACTTATAAAGACTAAAGCGTTCTTGAGGACACACGGGAGAGGTAGTCATGTGCTTTCGCCATATTCCGTATCGATACTATGTTATGTGTTGATAAGTGTTGAGTGGGTGGATCTATGCTAGTGCACTCTCTAGACTAAGATGAATGCACTCTTATGATTAAACACCTTGCAAGCATCCGCAAATACAAGATAGAATTTAAGGCAAAAGCCTAACCATAGCAATACGATCGAGGATCCATTATTCCCTTATGCAAAAGCGTGCGAACTGGGGTTCAGGTTTCTGTCACTCCGGCAACCCACCATAAGCATTCTTTATACACAATGTATTCTCCTAGGTCCT
Organism: Secale cereale; assembly: GCA_902687465.1. NCBI lineage: Eukaryota > Viridiplantae > Streptophyta > Magnoliopsida > Poales > Poaceae > Secale > Secale cereale. The sequence continues at coordinate 41,072,615 of LR738709.1, read as the reverse complement.
TAATAAGGCGAAGTGTTGGGTGTTCGACTCACACAACACCACTAGTAGAATGACAACACAACTTAAATATCAAACAACACATATTACTTCAACAGCATATGACTACTAACAACAAGACTTTCCCCATGTCCTCAAGAACTAAGGTAACTACTCAAAAGACATAAAAGAGATCATGATCAGTGGGGATAAATATGTGATAAACAATCTGGACATAATAATATTTCTCCAACAAAACTCAATAGCATTCACCACAAAGTAGTAATCAACATCGATGGAGTAGAGAGGATAGGTAGTACGAGTTACAACACGAGTTGCGATGGTAAGATGAGACTTGGATGAAGATGGAGATGGTGCTGGTGTTGGGGATGATGTTGATGATGATCTCGATGATGCCCGTGACGATGGTGATGACGATGGCGACGATCTCCCCTTCCGGGAGGTGATCTCCCCGGCGGAATCTGCCCGCCGGAGATGCCCTTTTCTTCTCTGTAGGTTTCCGCCTCGAAGCGGCGGCGGAACTTCGTAAAAAGTCCCGTCTCTAGGGTTTTTGGATAACGGAGAGCATATATGCAAAAGGGGGCGACCAGAGGTGGGCCAGGGGCTCCAGGCGCCCCCCCGGCGCGGCCAGGGGGGGCGCCCCCAGGCCGCCTGGGCACCCTGTGGCCCCCCTCTGACTCCCCGTTTGCGTGTCTTCGTGATCCGTCTGAAAAATACCTCCCGTCAATTTTCAGGTAATTTGGAGGTATTCTTCTTCAGCAACTCAGCATCCACTTTTTCCTGCTGAATCCTGCGTCTGCTGTTCCGGCATCGGAAAGTTGCAAACTTTGTAAAATAGACCAAAACAACATAAGAACATCATCATAACGTGAAATATATCAATGAATAGGGATAAATTATGATACAAAATAGTGATGCATTTTGGACGTATCAACACCCCCAAGCTTAGACCTCGCTTGTCCCCAAGCGAATATGAACTCGGTAAACCTGTCCACAAGTTTAGAGAGTGAAGTGTCGATAAATAGAATACGGACAAGAAGCATCATAGTTTCTTTACCAACTCAAATATCCTCAACAGCAATCTTCAATTCATAAAGCCCTTATAAAAGAGTAATAACACTTATATTCGAAAGTAGGGCTAAGGAAACTCATTATATCATGGCAAACATGTCCTTTGGTCAAAGAACAACAAATAGTTTTAACTTCTGCTCTTATATTTTGATGGGATTAATTGAAGCTTTTTGAAATAACATGTTAATAGGCAAGAAGCAAAAGTGTTAACACAAAGGAAGATGTTTGCCTTAGCTGGGCATGACAAACAACTTACTTATCGAATGATAATGTCAACAAGGATATGATATGACAAATCTTAATGCAGCTTTATATGAATGAATCCTTATCAACATCAAACGTCTGCTCTCTTTGAGAAATAGAAGGAAGTAAGAATAACTGACTCAACTTAATATTAAAAGATAGGCCCTGCTCTAGGGTAGTAGGGAAAACTCATGTGCTATCCTTAAATCAAACAGAATGAAAACAAATTTTGAGAGGTGCATGATTTGTCAACGAATGCTAATAAATAACTCAATTGCTTCTTGAACTGGACAAGTTTCGAGGAATGGCTCCCGCACGAGGATGATAACATCCTCTTATTCTCCTTTGTTTATCACTGCCAAAGTATCTGATTTCTCATGAACAAAGCGTGAAGGAGGGTTTGTTTGTTATATTATTTTTAAGCCGGGCGCACTCTTTGCCAGTTCCTTCTCGTATTATGGGTTTGCACATTAGACATGCAATCCCGGGGTGAAGCTTGTCCATCTCAAGAAGACTATGAATTAGCTACTACTTCCTCATGAGCTAAAACAGAGGCACAAAATGAAAGATTTTGAACATTTAAGGATAACACATAAATTATATACTTTAGGAAGTGGTATTGGAATACCACGTGTAGGTAGGTATGGTGGACTCATATGGAAGGTATTGGTTTTAAGGGTATGGATGCACAAGCAGAATACCGCTTAGTACAGAGTTAGGTTAGCAAAGGTTTTGAGAGAGCAGACAACTGATGATGACTAAGATGCAAAGCAATATAAAGCATGAACATTGGAATAAGCATAACACATCAAGTTGTCTTCCTTGTCAACATAACACTTCAAGCATAATAACATAAAGGTTTTGGCTACGTTGATACTTTAAGAAAATCATGCTTGTTGTTATGACACAAGGTTTGTTTGCCAAGATTAAATAAAGTTTCATAGCCATACCTGACATAAGGTCAATACTCCCCATAAGAATCATCATATAAGGTCGATTGCGTGAAGAGAATACCGAGTGCAGCAAAAGGAACCGATAAACTTCTCATTAATATTCCATCATAGACGACTCCACACTCATGGATACAATTCCTCACCGAAGGAGCGATAGACCTCAATGCACACACCTATCTCATATAATAACCTCCCTAGACATGATACGACTCTACTTGACTCTAAAAGACAAAAGGTAAAGATAAAGATACCGGGCACTCCCCCAAGCTTGGAACAAGCCAAGGGAATGCCATTACCCCACGAGATTTCACTCATCATCCTTGTTGGCGTTGATCAAGTAGTCCTTGGCGAAACGCTTCCATGGAAGGGGTTCTCCAGTCTCATATGAGAAGCTCGTCTCCTGGATCCTGCATTCAGCACCCAAACCCATGCGCAGAACCTTAGTTCATACTCACAGTTCTGGTTATGTAGATCATTAATTTGCCCTTGGAGCTCTATAATTCTTTCTTCAGACGTGGTGATTCTTTCCCACATCTCCTTCATCTCCTTCAGGAAGTAGTTCTTCAGCTCGTCGGTGATGTCAAAGTTAGCTTCGACACCACGCTCGATCATCTTCTTGTACTCGAAGACTTCTTGCTCCACTTCTTCCAGCCTGGCCTGGATGCTCCCCTCCTTGATAGGTCCCTTCAGATCTTCTTGATGAAGGACGCCGTCCTTCATCTGAACAACCTGAGGGTGCTTCTTCACCTCAGCGAGGTAAGGGTTGATGATGTTGACTACGAACTTGCCCTTGGGGGAACTTGGAGAAGCCATGGCACCTAAATTCAGCTGAAAGATTCCCTGGCAGAAACAGACCGAAGAGAAAACACGCGAAATCGCAAGATACGTTGCCGGAATAATCCGGGCAAATATATAGGAAAAATTTATGCACAGAAAGGAAGGTAACGGACCAAAGCGGGGTCAGAGGCGGACTCCCGGGTGTCCAGGCGGCCTCCCGGCGCGGCCCAGGGGGGGCGCGCCAGGGGGGCGCCTGGACTCCCTGGAGATCGTCTCCGGCTCCACCTAGGTTCGGAATTTTACTAATTTTTCAGAAACTCGTAATACGGAACTTTTATGGCGGTTCGCGATGTTTCCTTACCGTACTACATACCTTTTCTTTATTCTGCTTCTGCTGGCATCTGAAACAGGGCTGCAACATGTTCTTCGTGGGTTGTTGTGTATATTATATTCACATCAACATCGACAGGGTCTCCTGCTATGTAATGTTTAAGTCTTTGCCCAATCACAATTTGAGGTTTGGTGCCTTCAAAATTATTAATCTTAATTGCACCAGACCGATAAACTTCTTCAATATGAAATGGTCCTTTCCACCTGGAAAGTAGTTTACCTAGAGAAAACCTGAAACGGGATCTAAACAACAAAACTTTATCACCAACATTAAATTCACGTTTCAGAATCTTCCTATCATGCCACCTTTTTACCTTTTCCTTGAACATTTTAGCGCTCTCGTAAGCTTCACTCCTCCATTCATCTAGAGAAGTCAAGTTCATGAGATGCTTCTCACCAGCTAGTTTTGGGTCAGCGTTAAGCTCTCTAACAGCCCAGAAAGCTTTGTGCTCTAACTCTAATGGCAAATGGCAAGCCTTGCCATACACCATCTTATAGGGGGACATGCCCATGGAGTTTTTGTAAGCAGTTCTATATGCCCACAAAGCATCTCCTAACTTATTTGACCAGTCCTTTCTATTTCTGTTTACTGTTTTCTGCAAGATCAACTTAATCTCTCTATTGGTGAGCTCAACTTGCCCACTAGTTTGAGGATGATAAGGTGAAGCAATTCTATGATTAACATCGTATTTAGCCAAAGCTTTTCTAAAAGCTCCGTGCGTGAAGTGTGATCCTCCATCAGTCATGAGGTACCTTGGTACACCAAACCTAGGAAAAATTACATCTTTAAGCATTTTCAAAGATGTCTTGTGATCAGCACTTTCAGTGGGGATTGCTTCAACCCACTTGGTCACATAATCAACAGCTACTAAAATGTGAGTGTACTTGTGCGAAGAAGGAAAAGGACCCATAAAATCAAAACCCCAACAATCGAAAGGTTCAATCACTAGTGAGTAATTCATAGGCATCTCATTCCTTCTACTAATGTTTCCAACTCTCTGACATTTATCACAGGCTAAAACATAATTTCTAGCATCTTTAAAGAGAGTAGGCCAATAAAAACCTGATTGAAGAACCTTATGTGCAGTCCTTTCACCGGCATGATGTCCTCCATAGGGACTATCATGACACCATCTGAGAATGTCCTTCTGCTCATGTTCTGGAATGCATCTTCTCACGATCCCGTCGGGACCTTCTTTGAAAAGATGTGGGTCATCCCAAAAGTAGTGCCTCAAATCATGAAAGAACTTCTTCCTTTGCTGAAATGTTAGACCTGGAGGCAAATACTTTGCAACAATAAAATTAGCATAATCTGCATACCAAGGATCGGAAAGAGATTGTACTTTTACAACAGCAAGTTGCTCGTCTGGAAAACTATCGTTAACTGGGATGGGGTCGTGCGGTATATCTTCCATCCTTGAAAGATTGTCCGCCACCGGATTGTCTTCCCCTTTCCTATCAACAATCTGCAAATCAAATTCTTGAAGAAGGAGTACCCATCTGATAAGCCTTGGCTTGGCATCCTTCTTTGTCATAAGATACTTAATGGCAGCATGATCAGTATGAATAATAACTTTGGAATCAACAATATACCGCCTAAACTTATCACAAGCAAAAACTACAGCTAAGAATTCCTTCTCAGTAGTAGCATAATTTCTTTGAGCACTATCAAGGGTTTTACTAGCATAATGTATAACATTCAATTTCTTATCAACTCTTTCTCCTAAAACAGCTCCAACAGCAAAATCACTTGCATCACACATAATCTCAAAAGGTAAATTCCAGTCAGGTGGTTGTACTATAGGAGCAGTTATTAAAGCTTTCTTAAGGACTTCAAAAGCTTCCTTACAATTTTCATCAAAAACAAAAGGAACATCCTTCTGGAGAAGATTAGTGAGGGGTCTCGAGGTTTTAGAAAAGTCTTTAATAAATCTTCTATAAAAACCTGCATGACCGAGAAAACTGCGAATACCTTTGATGTCCCTTGGATAGGGCATTCTCTCAATAGCTTCGATCTTGGCCTTGTCCACTTCAATTCCCCTTTAGGAAATCTTGTGACCAAGAACAATTCCTTCATTAACCATAAAGTGACACTTTTCCCAGTTGAGTACCAAATTTGTCTCCTCGCATCTCTGCAAAACTTTATTAAGGTTGTGAAGACAATGGTCAAAAGAAGTTTCATAGATGGAGAAATCATCCATGAAGACTTCCATAATATCCCCGCAGAAACCATGAAAGATAGCAGACATACACCTTTGAAAAGTAGCAGGGGCATTACATAAACCAAAAGGCATACGCCTGTAAGCATAAGTACCAAAGGGACAAGTAAAAGTGGTCTTCTCTTGATCGGCAGTGTTAACATGAATTTGAGAGAAGCCAGAATAACCATCGAGATAACAAAAGTGGGTATTTTTGGATAACCTTTCAAGCATTTGGTCGATGAACGGCAACGGGTAGTGATCCTTCCTGGTTGCCTTGTTCAACTTCCTGTAATCAATACACATTCTATATCCAATAATAATCCTTTGAGGTATTAATTCATTTTTATCATTAGGAAACACAGTTGTACCTCCTTTCTTAGGAACACAATGTACCGGGCTTACCCACTTACTATCAGCTATAGGGTAGATAATACCTGCGGCTAGAAGCTTGAGAATCTCAGTTCTCACAACATCCATCATCTTCGGGTTCAACCGTCGTTGATGATCAACAACTGGTTTAGCATCAGGCTCAAGGTTGATAGTATGTTGACAGATCGATGGACTAATCCCCTTAAGGTCATCAAGGGTGTAGCCAATTGCGCCTCGGTGTTTACGAAGTACTTCCAATAATCGCTCTTCCTCATATCCTGAAAGTATAGAATTGATAATAACAGGATATATTTTCTTTTCATCTAAATAAGCATACTTGAGCGTATCGGGAAGAGGTTTAAGATCGAACACCAGGTCTTCTTTCGGTTTTGATAAAATTCCCAAAGGTTCAACCGGAAGGTTGTGCTTCAGGATAGCAGGCTGCCTCAAGAATATTTCATCTAGTTCATTTCTTTCCTGCATATGCAAATCATTCTCGTGGTCCTCCATGTATTGCTGCAAAGGATCATTAGGGGGAATAGCAATAGAGGCAATACTTTCAATAATTTTATCATCACTAGGTAAATCAGTACCACGAGGCTGCTTAGAGAACTTAGAAAAATTAAATTCATATGGCTCACCATCGAATTCAACAGAAACTTTACCTTTCTTGCAATCTATTATAGCTCGACAAGTTCTAAGAAAAGGTCTACCAAAAATAATTGGACAAAAATTGTCTCTCTCTGAACCAAGTACTAGAAAGTCGGTAGGGTATTTTACCTTTCCACATAGGACTTCAACGTCCCTCACAATTCCGATAGGAGAGATAGTTGTTCTATTTGCAAGATGAATAGTAACATCAACTTCTTCAAGTTCACAAGGGGAAATCTCACCGATGATCTCTTCATAAAGTGAATAGGGGATAGCACTTGCACTCGATCCCAAATCGCATAGCCCATAATAATTGTGATCTCCTATTTTAACAGATACCACTGGAGTACCTGAAATTGGGCCTTTATTCTTGGCTGTGACAAGGTTAGTGGAAACAGCACAAAAATTTATATTGGAATCCAAAACATCATTAGTAGCAAGGTCCTTAATCAATGCAACTTGAGGATCGACCTTGATCTGGTCCTCAGGCTCATCAACTCTTCTCTCACTTTTATTTATTATGCCTGTCACAAGAGAATGCTCCCTTATCCTCGTGGGAAAAGGAGGCTTTTCATATATAACTGCAGGCAAAATAGGGTCAGCAACATAAATATCAATAGGTGGCTCTTTAAAAGGTTCATGGTGCTGGTCTCTCTTCTTTTTAAAAGAATCAACGTGAGAGGCAAAATTCTTACACAAATCAATCACTAGATGGGAATCAAGACCAATCTTAGAGCAAAAAGTATTGAAGTAATCAGTTTTCACATAGCTCTCAATATAATCATATTCATAATTTATAGCGGGTTCAATACCTTTATCAATTTCCCAATCTTCTGTATTCCTCTGGATTCTTTCAATGAGATCCCACCTTTCTTCAACACTCTTCTTCTAAAATACCCCACTAGAGGAGGCATCCAGCATCTCCTTATCCTGACGAGAAAGCCTGGCATAAAAATTTGTAAGTATAATTTCCTTGGGAAGCTTATGAATAGGGCATTTGAGCATTAGAGACTTCAATCTCCCCCAAGCTTGAGCAATGCTTTCTCCGTCACGAGACCTAAAGTTATAGATATAATTCCTGTCTCGATGAATTTCATGAAGAGGATAAAACTTAGTATAAAAGAGAGACATAAGCTCCTGCCAGTCCAGCAAGTGTGAGTTATCGAGAAGCCCATACCAATCTGAAGCTTTATCTATAAGTGATACGACAAACAATTTCCTCATGACAAACTCCCTCGATACACCTGCAAGCTTAAATAATGAACATAGTTGTGACAGATATAGCAAGTGTTCACTGGGATGTCTGTCTCCTGCGTAACGATTAGCCAAAACATAATCGATAATACCAGCTGGTATTTTATAAGGTACAATTTCAGTAGGGGGAGGATCAACCACCACAGGTGTGGGGCGTCTTCCCGCAAGCAACGATCCAATAATAGGGTTGTCCATAAGGACAAGGAGCAGCAAATAAAAAACAGAATTATAAAAAACTTCCTTACCAGTTTCACTTTACCAATAGCGCTACGCTCCCCGGCAACGGCGCCAGAAAACGGTACTTGATGACCCTCAACCGTAAGGGATCTTTGCAGCGTTTTCGATAAGTAAGAGTGTCGAACCCAACGAGGAGCAGAAGGTATTGATAACGATTCTGAGCAAGAAATTACTGCAAGCACTGAAAGATAACTTTTAAGGGTTTTCTCGGTATAAGCAACAGGAATGTAAAGGCAAGTAACGTAAAAGGTACTGAGAGTAACAAGTGGCCCACTCCTTTCTTAGCAAAGGAGAGGCCTAGCAACTGAACTTATAAAGACTAAAGCGTTCTTGAGGACACACGGGAGAGGTAGTCATGTGCTTTCGCCATATTCCGTATCGATACTATGTTATGTGTTGATAAGTGTTGAGTGGGTGGATCTATGCTAGTGCACTCTCTAGACTAAGATGAATGCACTCTTATGATTAAACACCTTGCAAGCATCCGCAAATACAAGATAGAATTTAAGGCAAAAGCCTAACCATAGCAATACGATCGAGGATCCATTATTCCCTTATGCAAAAGCGTGCGAACTGGGATTCAGGTTTCTGTCACTCCGGCAACCCACCATAAGCATTCTTTATACACAATGTATTCTCCTAGGTCCTTAATAAGGCGAAGTGTTGGGTGTTCGACTCACACAACACCACTAGTAGAATGACAACACAACTTAAATATCAAACAACACATATTACTTCAACAGCATATGACTACTAACAACAAGACTTTCCCCATGTCCTCAAGAACTAAGGTAACTACTCACAAGACATAAAAGAGATCATGATCAGTGGGGATAAATATGTGATAAACAATCTGGACATAATAATATTTCTCCAACAAAACTCAATAGCATTCACCACAAAGTAGTAATCAACACCGATGGAGTAGAGAGGATAGGTAGTACGAGTTACAACACGAGTTGCGATGGTAAGATGAGACTTGGATGAAGATGGAGATGGTGCTGGTGTTGGGGATGATGTTGATGATGATCTCGATGATGCCCGTGACGATGGTGATGACGATGGCGACGACCTCCCCTTCCGGGAGGTGATCTCCCCGGCGGAATCTGCCCGCCGGAGATGCCCTTTTCTTCTCTGTAGGTTTCCGCCTCGAAACGGCGGCGGAACTCCGTAAAAAGTCCCGTCTCTAGGGTTTTTGGATAACGGAGAGCATATATGCAAAAGGGGGCGACCAGAGGTGGGCCAGGGGCTCCAGGCGCCCCCCCCGGCGCGGCCGGGGGGGGCGCCCCCAGGCCGCCTGGGCACCCTGTGGCCCCCCTCTGACTCCCCTTTTGCGTGTCTTCGTGATCCGTCTGAAAAATACCTCCCGTCAATTTTCAGGTAATTTGGAGGTATTCTTCTTCAGCAACTCAGCATCCACTTTTTCCTGCTGAATCCTGCGTCTGCTGTTCCGGCATCGGAAAGTTGCAAACTGTGTAAAATAGACCAAAACAACGTAAGAACATCATCATAACGTGAAATATATCAATGAATAGGGATAAATTATGATACAAAATAGTGATGCATTTTGGATGTATCAGTCGTCGTTACCTCCTCCGATCTGCACGGCCACTCGGTAGTCTTCTAGCCACGTGTCCGGCTTCGACTCACCGTTGAATTTGCTTACTCCGGCCGCCAGCCTGAAGTTCGGGGGGATCTCCGCGGCCCTGATTGCGCTGCAGAAGCACTCGGATCCGGAGGCCGGCGCTCGGCTGCCGAAGGGTTGGTCTCCGCCTCGCTCGTCCCTGGATGCCCGGTTACGGTCGACCCGACCCTGCACAAGGATGGACCTCGCGTCGAAGCCCGGCCGCCGGGGATCTGGGGAAACCCAACGCTCGTCGTCTCGCAAGCGCCTGCCCACGTGCCGCGGGGGCGAGTGTGACCCACTCCCCGGAGGAGGGGTAGGCGCTCGACGGCGGTCGTTGCGTCCGTGTCGACGGTCGAGTGGGTCGTCGTTCCGACCCAGGAACCGGTCATGTCGCGGACCACGTTCCTCATGCCTCAGGGGCGATCTTGGACTGTGGGCCGACCATACGGTGTCTGCAGCCACCGATCTACTGTGAATCCTGTTGCACGACTGAGAGACAGCCGCGTTTTGCTCTTCAGCCGTTCGGAGCAAAGCTCGGATCTGCTGAAGGCCTCTTCCAGCTTCCGACTGGGAGGGCTGAATCGACTCCGCGATACGAGCCACGGCTTCGAGGTTTTGGACTGGTGTGCGGAACACCTGAGTCTCACGCTGACGTGATTGCCGTGGCTGTCGACTGGACTCGGGGGCCAGTCGGTGGGCCTGTTCGTCGAGTGAACGTTGGATGTTTTCCAGGCGCGCGCGCTCGGCCAAGGTGGCCACGCGCGTGGCTTCGAGGGCCAAAGCTTCTGGGGAATCTCCCGCGATGGGGGTGAAGAGCGCATCTCCGTTGCGGCCACAAAGCTCAGCTCTTTGCTCGGAGGTGAGGGGCTAAGGGATGTAACCGTCGTTGTCGTGCGCCCGATCGCCTTCGCTGCCGCCGTTCTCCCCACGAGGAAAACCTGGCGGGCTACGGCGCGGATCGACCATGAGGATTTCCGCCGCGGGGTCGCTGCTTCCGCACTCGGAAACGGAATCTTCGAGCCCGGCCGACTGATCGGCCGGCCCGTAAAGGTAACCGTCGGGCTCGATGGCCGCGACTTGCGGGGTGGCCGTTTGACGAGCTACCGCATGTTTTACCCATCGCTGGAGCCGTGAACGACCGGATCGCTTACGGCGGTGTCCAGCGGGGATGGTGGACGATGAGTACCGGGTCGACGGCTGCAGAAGGAGGATACCGTCGGCTCCGGTGCGAAAGTGTGTGGCTCCGCGGGCGGGTAGAGCCTCAACGTCGAGCGGGGCTTCCTGAAGCCACGCGGAGTCATCGGCGACGAAGACTAGCGCGCCGAGCCGGATCTCGTGGCCCGATGCCAAAGCGCCGCCTGACACCATGATGAAAGTGGTCGGGGAATAGATTGCAACTTCACCAAATGTCGCTAAGACGCCTTGCCCCACGGTGGGCGCCAACTGTCGTGGTTCTAAGTCTGACAGTGAGGGTAGGGGGTACGAATGGAGAGGCAAGGTTCTAGGTATGGCGAAGTTGTACACAGAGTGTTTTGCGAGTTCAGGCCCTTCTCGGAGGAAGTAAAAGCCCTACGTCTCGATGCCTGGAGGCTTGGTCGACTGATGTGTGTATGTATGTGTTACAGAGGTGCGAACCCTTGTTCTGGAGGAGGGGGGTGGCTTATATAGTATGCCAAGACCCCAGCCATGCTCCACGTTACCAAGGGCTTAAAGGTACATTAAGGCAGGTGTTACTGATAACGCCTGCAGTAAAGGGTAGTTAAGGGGTTTACTACAGTGAGTAAATATAAGACCGTTGATGTTTCGAGAGGCGCTTAGTCTTCGGAGGTCGAGTGCCTGATCCAGTCGAGTGGAGTTGAGTCGCCCTGGGTACATGAGTCAGTCGAGTGAAGTGTCACCTTGGACCGCCTCAGTCGACTGTCTCCACTGTCATGGGTCTTGTCTTTTGATCTCCTAGGATAGTAACCTTGGGTGGGGCCCTTTGGTCAGGCCTATGACCCTACCCTAGGTCCGTAACCTCGTCACCACGTCTCCATCGGCGGCCACGGTGGCTGAGATGCGCGCCACGCTCCCCTCCTATGGGCCGGCCGGCTGGGCCTGTTAGGCAAGGCCTAGTGGGGAGGGGCTGGGGTTTCGGCCTTTTCACGTTCTTCTTCTTTTTTCGTATTTCCTTTTATTCGTTTCTGTATTCCCTTTTAGCTTCTATTTATTTTAGTTCTATATATAATACAAAACTTGTACCTAAATTAGTGTTGTAAATCAAACCACTGCCACAAAAAGTTTTGTGATTAAATAATTTAGTTTGCATTATTATAAATTTAAACATGCATTTAAAATAATGTTTTGACCCACGTTTTAATTATTATAGTGCACTTAAATATTTTATTAAAGTGTGGTTTCTAAATCATAATTAACTATGCAATATTCATCACATCCAGAACATTTTAGTTTTAATGTTTGAAAATTCTTACCATTTGACTTTTTTTTATATTTGAATTTTGAATTGGTTTTGGATTAACGTGAGATTAACAACAGTGACTTTGGTGACGTGGCATCATTAGCAGAGTTTACTGTAGCATGATTACCCGGGCGTCACAGTATTGGAGGGCAAGAGTGACAGAAGCTTCAATGCCATTGAAGGGGGGGGGGAGATAATACCGATTTAAGAGCCTAGCGTAGAAATTGATGCATACGGGATTGAAGGGGGACCAATATATCTTAATGCTATGGTTGGGTTTTACCTTAATGAACGTTACTAGTTGTGGATGCTTGCTAATAGTTCCAATCATAAGTGCATAGAATTCCAAGTAAGGGATAACATGCTAGCAGTGGCCTCTCCCACATAAAACTTGCTATCGGTCTAGTAACGTAGTCAATTGCTTAGGGGCAATTTCACAACTCCTACCACCACTTTTCCACACTCGCTATATTAACTTTATTGTTTCTTTATCTTAACATCCCCTAGTTTATATTTACGTGCTCTTTATATTCTTGCAAACCTATCCCACAAAAACTACAAACTACTTCTAGTTTCCTACTTGTTCTAGGTAAAGTAAACGTCAAGCGTGCGTAGAGTTGTATCGGTGGTCGATAGAACTTGAGGGAATATTTGTTCTGCCTTTAGCTCCTCATTGGGTTCGACACTCTTACTTATCGAAAGATGCTACAACTGATCCCCTACACTTGTGGGTTATCAAGTTGTCAATTCAACCACACCTGGAAGACTTAGTATCTGCAGCAAAGTGTTTAGTAGCAAAGTAATATGGAAGTAACGGTAGTGTTTTTGTAGTGATTGTAATAGTAGCAGCGGAAAAGTAAATAAGCAACAAGCAATATGTGAAAAGCTCGTAGGCATTGGATCAGTGATGGATAATTATGTCGGATGCGATTCCTCATGTAATAGTTATAACCTAGGGTGACACAGAACTAGCTCCAGTTCGTCAATGTAATGTAGGCATGTATTCCGAATATAGTCATACGTGCTTATGGAAAAGAACTTGCATGACATATTTTGTCCTACCCTCCCGTTGCAGCGGGGTCCTAGTGGAAAGTAAGGGATATTAAGGCCTCCTTTTAATAGAGTACCGGACCAAAGCAGTAACACATAGTGAATACATGAACTCCTCAAACTACGGTCATCACTGGGAGTGGTCCCGACTATTGTCACTTCGGGGTTGCCAGATCATAACACATAGTAGGTGACTATTGACTTGCAAGATAGGATCAAGAACACACATATATTCATGAAAACATAATAGGTTCAGATCTGAAATCATGGCACTCAGGCCCTAGTGACAAGCATTAAGCATAGCAAAGTCATAGCAACATCAATCTTAGAACATAGTGGATCCTAGGGATCAAACCCTAACAAAACTAACTCGATTACATGGTAAATCTCATCCAACCCATCACCGTCCAACAAGCCTACAATGGGATTACTCACGCACGGCGGTGAGCATCATGAAATTGGTGATGGAGGAAGGTTGATGATGATGATGGTGACGATCTCCACTCTCCGGAGCCCCGAACGGACTCCAGATCAGCCCTCTCGAGAGAGATTAGGGCTTGGCGACGGCTCCATATCGTAAAACGTGATAATTCCTTCTCTTTGATTTTTCTCTCCCCGAAAATGAATATATGGAGTCGGGGAGACGTCGGTGGAGCAACAGGGGGCCCACGAGGCAGGGACGCGCGCCCAGGGGGGGCGCACCCCCACCCTCGTGGACAGTGTGTGGGCCCCCTGGTCTGGTTCTTTCCGCAGATATTTTTTATATATTCCAAAATAAATCTCCATTGATGTTCAGGTCATTCTGAGAACTTTTATTTCTGCACAAAAACAACACCATGGCAGTTTAGCTGAAAACAACGTCAGTCCGGGTTAGTTCCATTCAAATCATGCAAGTTAGAGTCCAAAACAAGGGCAAAAGTGTTTGGAAAAGTAGATGCGTTGGAGACGTATCAACTCCCCCAAGCTTAAACCTTTGCTTGTCCACAAGCAATTCAGTTGATAAACTGAAAGTGATAAAGAAAAACTTTGACAAACCCTGTTTGCTCTTGTTGTTGTAAATATGTGAAGCCAACATTCAAGTTTTCAGCAAAGATCATGAACTAACCACATTCACAATAACTTTCAGGTCTCATATATATATTCATATCAATGGCATAATCAACTAGCGAGCAATATTAATAAACCTCGGATGACAACACTTTCTCAAAACGATCATAATATGATATGACAAGATGGTATCTCACTAGCCCTTTCTGAGACCGCAAAACATAAATGCAAAGCACCTTTAAAGATCAAGGACTGACTAGACAATGTAATTCATGGTAAAATAGATCCAGTCACAATCATACTCAATGCAAATTAAGAGCAATACATGCAAATGACAGAGGTCTCTCCAACTGGTGCTCTTTTAATAAGAGGATGATGACTCAACATAAAAGTAAATAGATAGGCCTTTCGCAGAGGGAAGCATGGATTTGCAGAGGTGCTAGAGCACGATTTTGAAATAGAGATGAATAATATCTTGAGCGGTATACTTTCATTTTCAACATAGCAACCAAGAGATCTCAATATCTTCCATGCTACACACATTATAGGCGGTTCCCAAACAGAATGGTAAAGTTCATACTCCCCCAATCACCAACAAGCACACTCCACAGCCATCCGAATCCACGAGGTACCGTCCAAACAAGCAATAGCCCTGGGGGAGTTTTGTTTAATTATTATGATTTAAGCATGGGCCTGGGCATCCCGGTTACTAGCCATTTTCTCATGAATGATGAGCGGAGTCCACTCATCGTGAGAATAACCCACCTAGCATGGAAGATATAGACATCCCTAGTTGATACATGAGCTGTTCGAGCATACAAAACAGAATTTCATTTGAAGGTTTAGAGTTTTGCACATACAAATTTACTTGGAACGGCAGGTAGATACCGCATATAGGAAGGTATGGTGGACTCATATGGAATAACTTTGGGGTTTATGGGAGTGGATGCACAAGCAATATTCCCGCTTAGTAAAAGTGAAGGATAGAAAGAGACTGGGAAGCGGCCAGCTAGAGAGCGACAATAGTCATGAAACTGCATTAAAATTAATCAACAATGAATGCAAGCATGAGTAGGATATAAATCACCATGAACATAAATATCGTGAAGGCTATGTTGATTTTGTTTCAACTACATGCGTGAACATGTGCCAAGTCAAATCACTTGAATTGTTCAAAGGAGGTTACCACCCTATCATACCACATCACAACCATTTTAATATCATGTTGGCACGCAAGATAAACCATTATAAAGTCTTAGCTAATTAAGCATGGCATGAGCAGCTATGATCTCTAGTTGTCATTGCAAGCATGTTTCATTCATAATAGGCTGAATCAGGAATGATGAACTAACATATTTACAAAAACAAGAGAGGTCGAGTTCATACCAGCTTTTCTCATATTAATCAATTCATCATATATCGTCATTATTGCCTTTCACTCGCACAACCGAATGGTGTGGATAATAATAATAGTGCACGTCCGTTGGACTAAGCTGGAATCTGCAAGCATTTAATACAAGGGAGAAGACAAAGTAGTATGGCTCAAGGTTAAAACAACAATAAAGCATATGGAGCCACTAAGCATTATCATCATGGTCTTCTCCTCTTGACCCCCAAGGAAAAGAAAAGAAACTATTTACACGGGAAAGCTCCCAACAAGAAAAAGAAGAATGAGAAATCTTTTTGGGTTTTCTTTTAATTACTACTACAGGCATGGAAAGTAAACTAGCTAAAAAGCTACAACTAATCGTATTTTTCTTAAGGTTTTTCTAACACACAAGAAAAAGACTAAGAAAAGAAATGAAACTAGCATGGATAGTACAATGAAAAAGTGTGAGCACCAACTACTGGAATAAGTGTGTGAACATGAATGTAATGTCGGTGAGAAATACGTACTCCCCCAAGCTTAGGCTTTTGGCCTAAGTTGGTCTATGGCCAGTATTGGCCTGACGGGTATCCAAAATCGTAGTTGGGGTTGTACTGAGATGTAGCGGCTACTGCCTGACGAGCTGCATCCTGAAGACGAGCTGCCCTCGTCATCTCCTGATACTCATTTGCCTCCTCCCTGGTTATAGTGTATCTCCCTTTTGCCTAGAAATCAAAGAAAGTAGGGGCAGGGAAAGCAATATGGACAGTGCGACGCCTGTCAAAGATTAGTCGATACTGGAGGGATTGTTCATCCCTCTCAACAAATTGATGGCGAATCATGGCATTATAATCTAAATAAGTAGGTGGTAATTTTGCATCATTTTCATGTATAGGCACAACAAGATAATTAGCTATGCGAGTGGCATAAATTCCACCAAATAAATCTACATTTAAACCATTAAGATGTAGCCTTCGTGCAACAATGGCTCCCAAGTTATATTGTCTATCTCCTAACAAAACACTCTTGAGAACACTAAGATCTGAAACGCACAAATGGCAAGCATCATCTTTACCGTTGATGCATCTACCAATAAAGAGAGCAAAATAATGTATGGAAGGAAAATGAATGCTCCCTATGGTAGCTTGTGTGATCTCTCTAGATTCCCCCACAGTGATACTAGCAAGGAAGTCTTTATATTCAGATTTGCGAGGTTCACTAATATTTCCCCACCGCGGGAGCTTACAAGCATCATTAAAATCTTCTGGGTCCATGGTATAAGATTTATCATAAAGATCAAACAGGACAGTGTGAGAATTACGTGAAGATGTAAATTTAAACCTTCTCACAAAGGAATCAGTTAAGTAATGGTACTGAGGGCACTTATCTAACATGAAGTCCTCGAGGTCAGCGTTACGCACATATGCGTCAAACTCCTCCTTAATGCCTGCCCGAACCATAAACTCCTTTGACGGCCATTCACAAGGCCGCACTTGAGCTTCCCTTGGTAATTTATCGTCCGGCTCACGTATCACGAGCCTTGATCCATGCTTCCTTGAGGAACCACCTTCGAGGATATTCATATGCATTTTTCTGAAAATTTTCTGAAATTTTTAGTAACTCAAAATAAAAGTGAACCAAACTCAAAAAGATTGATAGCAACTACTCTCACAAGTGCCTAGAGACTGTATCGTGCATTAGAACTACTTGGGACCAAAGAAATTTAACATGCAAGCTCAAGAACAAGGTCACTACAGCAGCAAAAATTTGCAATGAATAAAGCACTAGAACAAAAACTAATTAGACCAATGGAGGAGTCACATACCAAAGTACAATCTCCCTAAACAGTTTTGTGGATGAAGCTTTGAGCAAGGAGATCGAAAATGGCAGTAAGATGAGCTAGAACTCGTGCTTGAGCTGGATAGTGATTTTTTTGGGAGGAACAAGGAGTGTCTGGGTGCTGGAGTAAGTGGAGGGGGGCACGTAGGGCCCATGAGGCAGGGGGCGTGCCCAGGGGGGTGGGCGCGCTCTGGACCCTCGTGGCCAGGTGCTGGTGATACGTCTCCAACGTATCTATAATTTTTGATTGTTCCATGCTATTATATATTCTATTTTGGATATTTAATGGGCTTTATTATACACTTTTATATTATTTTTGGGACTAACCTACTAACCCAAGGCCCAGTGCAGATTGCTGTTTTTCGCCTATTTCAGTGTTTGGCAGAAAAGGAATATCAAACAGAGTCCAAATGGAATGAAACCTTCGGGAGAGTTATTTTTGGAACGATATCTTCATGAGAGACTTGGAGTACAAGTCAGAAAAGAAACAAGGTGCCCACGAGGGGGCAGGGCGCGCCCAGGGGGGCAGGCGCGCCCCCCACCCTCGTGTGCCCCATGTTGCTCCACCGACGTACTTTTTCCTCCTATATATGTCCACGTACCCTGAAAACATCGAGGCAACATAAGAAACCCTAATTCCACCACCGCAACCTTCTGTTCCCGTGAGGTCCCATCTTGGGGCCTGTTCCGGAGCTTCTCCAGAGGGGGGGATCGATAACGGAGTGCTTCTACATCAACACCATAGCCTCACCGATGAGTTGTGAGTAGTTTACCACAGACCTTCGGGTCCATAGTTATTAGCTAGATGGCTTCTTCTCTCTCTTTGGATCTCAATACAAAGTTCTCCTCGATCTTCGAGGAGATCTATTCGTTGTAATCTTTTTGCGGTGTGTTTGTCGAGATCCGATGAATTGTGGGTTTATGATCAAGATTATCCATGAACAATATTTGATTCTTTTCTGAAATCTTTTATGTATGATTATAATATCCTTGCAAGTCTCTTCGAATTATTGGTTTGGTTTGGCCTACTTGATCTATAGTTCTTGCAATGGGAGAAGTGCTTGGCTTTGGGTTCAATCTTGCGGTGTCCTTTCCTAGTGACAGCAGGGGCAGCAAGGCACGTATTGTATTGTTGCCATCGAGGATAAAAAGATGGGATTTATATCATATTTCATGAGTTTATCCCTCTACATCATGTCATCTTCCTTAAGGTGTTACTCTGTTCTTATGAACTTAATACTCTAGATGCATGCTGGATAGCGGTCGATGTGTGGAGTAATAGTAGTAGATGCAGAATCGTTTCGGTCTACTTGTCACGGACGTGATGCCTATATACAATGATCATGCCTAGATATTATCATAACTATGCGCTTTTCTATCAATTGCTCGACAGTAATTTGTTCACCCACCGTAGAAATCTGCTATCATGAGAGAAGCCACTAGTGAAACCTATGGCCCCCGGATCTATCTTCATCATATTAGTTTCCCGTCAACTTGCCAATTTTTGCCGCCGTCGTTTTGTGCATTCTTTACTTTCAATCTAGACCAAAAATACCAAAAACATTATCTTATCATATCTATCACATCTCACTCTCGTAAGTGACCGAGAAGGGATTGGCAACTCCTTTTATCGCGTTGGCTGTGAGGTTCTTATTTGTTTGTGCAGGTGTGAGGGACTTGCGCGTGACCTCCTACTTGAAACGTGATCTTCGCATGAAACCGACGCCAAAAAATCCTATAAATATAGAAACCCCTAGAAATAACCCTAGATCAGAAGTTCCGCCGCTGCAAGCCTCTGTAGCCATGAAAACCAATCTAGACCCCGTTCCGGCACCCTGCCAAAGGGGGAATCATCACCAGAGGCCATCTTCATCATCCCGGCAGCCACCATGATGAGGAGGGAGTAGTCCACCCTCGGTGCTGAGGGTTTGTACCAGTAGCTATGTGTTAAATCTCTCTCTCTCTCACTCTCGTGTTCTTGAGATGGCACGCTGTTCATGTATCACGAGCTTTGTTAATATAGTTGGAACATATGGTGTTTCTCCCTCTCTATTTTGTTGTGATGGATTGAGTTTTCCCTTTGAGAATTCGTTGTTATTGGATTGAATAGTTTTATTGATTTCAGAACACTTGATGTATGTCTTGCTATGAATACCCGTGGTGACAATGGGGTATCATATTGATTCACTTGATGTGTGTTTTGGCACTCAACTCGTGGATTCCCGAGGTGACATTGGGGTAATCTATGCATCGAGGTTGATGCACGTTCTCGTCTTTGTTTCTCCCGTATAAATCTTGGGGCACTCTATGCTTCGAGGCCCAACACGAGTCTACAAGAACAAGTTGTGTAGTAGACATCAGTCATGATCGAAACCTCATCACCTATTAATAGTATTGGTTTTCCTATAGACTCAATGTGATCTTGGATTACTTAACTTGAAATGTAGAGTCTTGGAGCTTTGCCAATCTTTGTCCTTAGCATTTGGAGGGGTCCACATTCACTGGCCATTTCCATGCCAATCATTAATCTTCTCTAAAATCTATTATCAATGAGCATTAGAACAATGACTTATATGTTGTTATTAAATACCAAAACCACCCAGGGATTAGTTGCACTTTCAACCTTCTCCACGCCGGGGTCCTCCGTGTACGTCCATATCGATCCCTATGGGTACACAAATCATATCCGAGTGAACCTTTGGTTATCATGTGATGTTCCCTTTGCTTCGTAATGTTTCAGAAAACCCAGGATGCATCGGTATCCTCCGAGTCATCACATGCTCACTATATTGTTATCCTCGTTACCAGTTTTGTTCTTCTTTTTCATTGTCGTGTTCTGGCATCCCCATGACGTAGACACCTATGTCTGGACAGACGATGAAGGATGCCGTCACACGAAGAAAGCGCTAAGAATATCTCTCCATCATCGGAGGAGCAAATCCCACTCTCGAGCTATCTAGTCCCTTGTCAAACTTTCCGACGACTCTGAAAATTGTTGTTCTCGTCATCATGTTACAGGTAACGTTTGAGCAACCCCAAAGTCCACCGTGTGTTAATAAATGACTACGATACTCTCATGGTCTAAGGAGCAAAATCACACGTTAACACTCTATGTTATAACAATTGATTACATGCAATATAAACACAGTTCATAACAAACAAGTTTAGGTCGATTCAATATGATCATTCTTCCAAAGTCATAATCTCAATGTTGTTTTAGGAATATCGTTACACTTAATGATATCCCAAGATTCGGAAAATGTGATCACCAATAATACTTGAGCTAGTCCTAGAGGCAAGACTAGGTACCTTTTATTTAACCATTTATCATTTCACACATTCATATGAGTTTTCCACTGAATCGCATATTCCAAGATCATAGAAGTTATATCATAGAATATAGACTCTTTCATTATGAATACGGAAATATAATAATATAAATATTATTGCCTCTAGGGCATATCTCCAACATGGATTATATCTGTGTGCATGAATTGAATGAAAATTATGAATCCCTAATTGTAAAAACCTGCAATAACCGGCATCTGGCGTATTATACTATGAGTAATGGTTGGTTAAACCCTCAATTAATCATCGTTGAATTAGCGATAGAACCTCACAAGACGCGTACCTTTGTGCCATCACAAACCAACGGATCGACTAAATCGAGCTTCCACACCCGATGCCATGAGCCGGATTCCAGAACAAGTGAAACCAAATAACCAAGAGAAAAGGAGGAACCAAAATGGGGAAAATAAAGCAATGCGTACAAAAGTTTGTACCTTCGATTAAGCATGTGCAGGTCAATCGATTAGGCTACCCATCGAGAAGCTGAATCGATGTAGACAAGTACTTGTGTCCTTTTCCGGGGACGACGCGCCCTGATGGTAAGTCACACCTCCTCGCCTAGGTGGATCGATTTGTCGGTCGCTCCATGTTCTTCGGCAGTCATGGGGATGGGAAAGCGAACGCCACCGACTGTGGAGATATTATTTTCACGACAGGGTGATGGGCGGAGGTTGATCGGACGATGGCGGTTGACGAGAATATGGATTGCCATCTCCGGGCGTCTCCTCTGTTAGGGTTGGTGAGTCGTTTCTTTTCTAACTCGACTGTGATCGTTTGGTAGGCCTTTCTCCCGTAACACTCGTGGGCTGGGAGATGAGTGGTTTGCTAGTTGGCCGGGGAAAAAGGCCAGGGCAACCAGAGGACTCAGATTTTTTTCCCTGAAGCAGCCGACCTTTAGGACAGTTGGGCCAGGAAATCAAATGTGTGGTGGAAGTAAAAAAAATAGCATATCTGACGGTGAAGAATGCACATATCACGAAAATAGATGGCAAGAAACAATCGGTGCGTGAGAGGGTTGGAATTAGGCTCAGTTTTACTGTCCTACATATCATAGGTTTTGTTTGGTATACCCAATTACCAGTGTTGTTTGTGTGTGTTGCTTGAAGAACCAAAACCAAAAACAAAATATTCTACCCTCGAAAGGACCGGAAGTTCAAAACAACCTCCACACAATAAGAGCTTGATCAAAAAAATCATCCAAAAATAAATTAAGCCCGCAATGTCGATCAGCCAGAGCCAAGGACTATAACTTCGTACATATGGGCTGGGCTAGCAATAGAACATCAGTACAGCTAAGCTATGCATGTCTCAGAAAGCTGTTATGTGATTCTCATTCTCAAAAAGAAAACGCAAAAGAAAGAAACTGTTATGTGGCTGAACGAAGAGAAGCACACAAATACGAATCAGTTTACAAATATTATAGGTGTGTTGAAGCATACGGAACGAGAACTGGGCTTTAGCCCATTGGTTTGGGTAGTAGTATTACTCCTCCACAACCGGAGTTCGATCCCTGTGGGGGACGAATTTCTGGAATTCTCGCTAAGGAAGCATAAATATTAAAAAATTCCTTCTGACATTTTTTTTTGGACACCGATATGTGCCGATCGTTCGGGCTGGGGTGTTCGGCAGCACGTGGGGATCGATCCGAACGATTTCGTTCGTTCCGAAAACATCCCGGCCCGAACCCATGTCGCTAATTTTTTAGGAGAGGAAACCCTTTCGCTAAAGAAAAGATGTCGCCCCTCAGGTGGTATAAATGCAGCGACGCGTTGATGTTATGTGGGATAAATTACTGCAGAGTGTAAATTAAGCAGAGCCAGCACATGCATCCAACCAAAAGTGCATTTGTCAGGGAGCTTACCATTCAGCATCCCCCTTGCGACCTTCAGCTTTGAACAGATGCTGATGAAACATATGTAGCGCCACGCATGATACTGCCGAATTGTGCATGATCTTCTTTTATTTATATTTTCACCCAGTAGAACTCCACTGTGTGGCCACCCATCTCTTCGCTCTGCTAGCACCGCAGTTCCACCTCCATACAAAAAGCGTTCTCCTCAAAATGAGAAGAAAAGAAAAGAGAGAAACCAGTATATATAGCAACCATACATAATATGTTTTCAGAGACTAAGCTCGGAGCATTGCACACACATAAAAAAAGATGGAAATAACCCAATGCATGCAATCGCAACCCTACCATGCAGCTATCATTGCTGAAAATTTAAAACCATTCGGAATTTAAAACACTGGATCTATCCAACAAATGGCAAACAGAAGAGGACTGACATAATTTCGAATTGCAGAGTCAGTCAAACTTGTACATCAAGATGAAACCAGAATCATTCTCGAAAAAAGAAAGTTGCATTATCACCTAAATGTGCTGATGAAACAATTCTCAAACGAGGCAACAACGAGTCTGACACACTTCTCGCAAGAGAAAATGATTCTGACACGCACACAAAAATTACACACTGCCACAAAGTTCAGGTCCTTGTTCATACGGCCAATATGATTTTATTTTTGCCAACCACTAATATATGAAGCACATCTACTCCCCTGTTCCTAAATATAAGTATTTGTAGAGATTCCAATATGGACTAGATACAAAGCGAAATGAGTGAATCTAAACTCTAAAAACATCTATATACATCCATATGTAGTCCATATTGAAATTTCTACAAATACTTATACTGTATTTAGGAACAGAGGGAGTACATATTTTTGAAATCCAATGAACCAAAACTTTGGCTTCTGCAGCTATAAGTCTACATCTCTGGTTTTTTTTTTTACTTTTCCTTTCCAGGACAACTCAGTAGTGTTCTGAGCTGTTATTTCCGGTGCTAGGAATTAGGAGTAGTTAAAAGAGTAATCTGACTCTTCTCTATCGATCCTGCTGCATGCTCCGCAAGACCTGATTTGATAACAGTAGTATTTGTTAATGCCAAGTGTGACCCTCCACCCTCGGTATGCATATACTCCCTCCGTCCCATTAAGAGTGTTTTTCACACTATGGTAGTGTAAAAAATGCTATTATATGGGACTGAGGGAGTACGTATTACTAATCCTTGACCACAGGTTTTAGTCATACGAGACGCCTGCTTGCTCATGCTTTTCACCATAGCTGTCCTGTCCATACGCTGAACTCATTTGCAGAACTACTGATATGTAGCACCTATGCAGAAAAATGCTACTGTCGACATTAGTTAAAGGAATGAGTTCAGCGTAAAAGTGTACCATCTATCATGACAAATGATGAAAATTACACTCTGTTTTGAAGCCTGACAAATTTACTTGAAAGGGTAGCCTTGGTTCACCATGTTGTTTGAACTAGAAATCAAATCAAGTTTTGGTAAGTGTAGAAGAAGGACACCTAACCAACCTCCAATCATTACCTTCCAACGAAACCCTTTCAATCCTGCGATACAGAAAGCCATTACAGTGGAAAAATGAACTCGATTGTGTGCTAGCGGTGACTATTCCCTTATACTTACAAACTTCCCTATATTATGTACGCCCATTTCGAACTTCTCGACTCTGACAGTAATAGGAGGGCACAAGAACATATTAAGATCTCTGGAGAAGTTTTCTCCTTTTCCGAGCAAGAGATATAGATTACAAGAATTCAGCCGGCGATAGAACAACAGACATATCTCTACTCCAAACCAGACCAGAGAGAATGAGCTAACAAAGAGCTTTTTCCTTAACTAGTAGCTGAAGGTTGGTAAACAGCTGATCTCTGGACGATTTAACAGGCCAGACAACACTCTACAGCACAACACTATAAACATATCAAGTGGCACGGAATGTGGTCACGACTAATGAAGAAAGTGGCCCTGGACTACAACCGGACACCCCTCTACAGATTTTTACTTGAATGAATTTGGTGGACTCCAATGTCTCAAAATAAACAACATAAGTCGTAAAGTTATTTCGTAATCAGCATAGATGCATATCGTGTGATGTCGAACATGCTTATGCAGCTCCATCTTCTCCATGCAGACACATTATATATATAGATAGTTGCCATTTTCTTTGGGCATACTATTTCCATTTAGAGTGCATGTATTGAGTGTGAGTTGATCATTTAATTAGAATGGGTTGTTGCCTGCAAATACAAATTTTAATACTCGTGGTTCCGTTGGTTCAGTAATTAGGCATGTTTCTTATTGGCATAGGTTGTTCCACTGGAAATGACCCTTTCTCTTACTGGCGTGTCACAGAGAGGTCCTGGCTGGCGTGCACCAAGGAATGATGAGCCTACCTCCGACTGACTGTCTAGAATGTGGATGAGAAAAGTTGCTCTTAGTCTTGAACAATGCCCAACGAATGTGAAGGACAAGAAGGTTGTTCCTCTGTTGTTTAATGTTCAGAGTCTAGTATGTCCTATGTCATATGGTTTTCCTGATGTTTGGTTCAAGCAAGTTACTGAATTGAGCATGCTTGGAAAGGTCAAAGACTGGCGTTTCTTCATGTGGCTAGAGAGGCGCTCGGACATGGTTGAGGAAATTTGGTTGATAAATGTGCTCATCATCAGCAATGCGGCTGCTCGTAATGTGTCGCGAGAAATGCAGTGACGCATTGATGCTTCGAGGGCTGAAATTATTGCTACGACTGCTCAAATTTATGCTATTAGGGTTTGAGAATGATCGAGGGCTGAAGTTGGCTGCCCAAAGTGTGAAGCTTCAGGCTTTAGTGTATTTTCTTTTTATCATTCTTCTTCTAGTGTTGCTAGTGAAACTAGGGAAGTAGAATCTGTGTCTGAATCGTGGTCACCTTCCTGTCCTGCCACTACTCTGCTCGCTGCTGTCTAGTGTTGTTCGAGGCGGGACGTATGCTGCGGTCTCTTCGGCCGGGTGTGTCCTTTGGCCCAAAGCCGGTCACTAATTTGGTCAGTCTTGGGGATGTCTGGACGCAGGGCAGCGGCCCTGGCGAGGGGAGGCTCGTTGTTCGTGGACGGAACTTGCGCCTCGGGTGCGGGCGAGTGGCCATGGCCACACGGGTGGATGGCCGTTGGTGGTTGGTGGAGCTAGGATGCGTCGGAGGCGTGGGCGTGCCGGGGTACATCACTTGTCCAATTTTGAATTGGCCGACGGTGACGGCGTCAGTGGACACCGTATCCTTCATGAAGGCTCCGTCGCGGTGCACTTACTCCTTCGAATTGCTCCGGGTGAAAACTCGATCTTTGGGATCGGATGGTGGCGGCTATCAGTGGGCGTTCCCTTCTAGGAGGCATCATCTTGGAGTCCTTGTTCCGTCGTTTTCCGTCTCACCTCTCCTCGGAGGATTGGAGGTCTCCTTTGGCTCCAAGCGGGTCATCCTTGTGCATTTGTAGTGGCTTGGTAGTCGTTGGGGTAGTGTGGCGGTGCTCGGCATCCTTGTATCTTGCCTTGGATGTGTGTGTCGTGTGTGGTGGTGGCGTGAGTTTGTATCATGATGCTTGTGGTTTGATGCTTTATATATAAAACTGGGCGAAAGCCTTTTTCGGTAAAAATCAAAATGTCGAAAGCCTTTTTCGGTAAAAATCAAAATGTTGCGTTGTTTATCAGCAATCTAATTGTTACTTCACGCTTCAGAGTTCAAACATGACAGGATAGATACATTATCTCAAACATACACATGCCATATATATAAGAGTAATCATGCAAATCTTGTACTAGCCTATATCGATTTCGTCGTTTATCAGCAATCTAATTAATTGCTGACACTGTCAGCTACCTATATCGATTCATATATTCTTTATGGTGCCACAGTAATCATGCAAATCTTGTAGCCTGATTTCATGAAGGGGCTTGGGAATGGACGCTGGGCGGTTTCTATTTGTCAGTGCCTGATACACCTGCTGCATTGTTGGCCGGGATTTGGGATTGACTTGCAGGCAAGCAAATGCCACCAAAGCAATCAAAATGACATCATTCTCCTCGTCAATGGTTGACGGCGCTGCGACGCGTCGATCCCGGATATCGTTGAACTTCCCTGGCTGCTCTGTTCGGCAGAAGAACGGAAGGAGCAGATCACCTGGGTGCTTTCCCATCACAACTTCCAGCAGAACCACATCAAAGCTGTACACGTCACACTTCTCAGTTAACACCAAGGTAGACGACAATTCTGTAATAAAAAACAGTATATCTGTTTGACACGAGAAAAACATCTAAAGCTCCGAGGAGAAGGGGAGAAGGGAGTGTGTTTCTCTCATACGCCGGGGAAAGAAAAATAAGTATGCGGGGGTGCCAGTGTACCGTAGTACACAAAGAAAAGGATGCGGGAAACAAGTATTTCATTAATCTCGTTGGAGAAACAAAAGTACAAGATCCCGTAAACAAAAGGTGCGTTCCATGGTCTACTAGCGCGGCCAGCCTGACTGTGGCGATTACGGTATCCTGGTTCCCGGGGCCTCGGAAGGCTCCCGGTTAATTACTCCCGCGGGTTGCTTCGCGAGATACCTCCGATTGAGCTGTGTGGTCGCCTTCGTCGTCTTCGCTTCGCGTTCTCCATGCATGATGATGGTGGTGTTTGTGGGCGGCGGCAGAGCCCGTGTCCTCGTCGGTATACGCGCCGCAAGTAACGTGGCCTTTGCGGTGGCCACACCCGCCCTCGCCGTCGTGCCTCGTCGGTCTTTGCGGCGTTGGACTAGTTGGTGTTGGGGTAGCATGGGTCGCGGTTGTTGGTTGATCTGACGGCTGAAAAACAGGGCCAGATAGATCAGTTAGTCAACAGAAAAAAAAAACAAATGGATAACGTTAAGAGGAAAGGGTCCACGTACCAACGTACGTGAACTCTCGATCAACTTATGCGCCCTGATCGGGGGCGCCCAAAAACCAACTCAGGTTTTGGGTCCCCTGTCGCCAGCGCTATATATAAGGGTACGGGAGCGAGTTGGCAACCTACGCGATCTCAATTCTCGTACGGTCTACTCTCCTCTCGATATCTCACCCCATCCGATCAGGGGGAGTGCTGCAGCGACGGGAAGACCTAAGCCAGCCGCCGCAGCTGTCCACGGGCAGTGCCGGTGGCGTCCTGAAGGGATCAGGACGTTGACGAGATCATCTGCTACCTCTACATCACCCCTGCATCACGCCTGCATCGAGCAGGCGATCATGACCACTCCAGTGACAAGTACAGGAACCCTAAACCCCTCTCTGTTCATGGTCATTAGGTGATCTAGATGCAATCTGATTTTGTTAACGGCATCCATAGATGCATATTTTATCCAACAATGGTATCAGTCGCCTATTAAGATTGCCTTAGATCCCTTACTATTGATCAGTAGATCCCTATCATGTTTTAGATTAATGTCAGTTTAGGGTTCATGATCTAGATTCAAAGTTTTTAGCCCCTGGTTAGCCCAATTTTGTATGCTACTGCAATTAATGCCCTCTGCAAATTATCATGTTTAATTCTAATTAGCTACGAATCAGTACTGCCCCTATGTTCATCAATTTTAACTCATCTCAGTTCAGATCTAATGCTCACTTTCATGTTAAGATGATTAAAATTGATCATGATCTAGTACTATTTCCGTATGCATCAGCAATTTATAGGCAGAGGGATACTAGAAAGTCTACAGTAGAATCCCCTCATGTTCTAGAACCCTAGAATTCATCCCCAATTTCGGTAGAACCCTAATTATTCAATTAGGATTGTTGTTTTTGCAAAATCAAGTCCTCAGAAACACGAATTGGAGAACACAGGAGGAGAATCCTCACCTGATGCGCCGCGTAGCCGCCTTTCCCCTTCGGGGCCCGCACTGCCTCCGCCGTGGTGCGAGGGCGGAGACGCCGCGACGCCGTCGCCTCCCACCGGAGCGACGCGCGGAACGTTCTTGTGCTGCCGCCGCACCCCCTCGAATTGACGAGCCCCTCGCCGTCGCCCCTCATGCCGCGGTGGCCGGCGTCCTCCCTCTCTCCATGAACGCCACACGCGCGGGCGCCGGGGCCACGTTCGACGAAGGAGCGCGCGGGATTCACCCGTTGCACGCTCCTCCGGCGAGCGCAGCCGCCGCGTCGCCATGGCCGGCGCGCCTTCGGGCCGCTGACGAATCGCCGTCGCCGCTGGTGGGGCGAGAGATGCGGGGGGGAGGGAGAAAATGCTCTAGGGTTTCGACCGCCGGCTGTTTTGATCGATCCGCAAAGCGCGCTGGCCGTCCGATTCGATCGGACGGCTCACAGCGACGCGGAGCGGCTACCCGGGCCGGCGGGTGTTAACGGGCCGTTTTCGGCCACGGGCTTCAGCCCAGTTTGCCTTAGCCCAGCGACTTTTGTTTTTTCTTTTCCTTATCTTACGTCTAAACTGCTGGGCTGGGCCGTATTAACCTTAGTTGTGGGCAACTCTGGGCCAAAATTACGTGGTCATTTTCTGTATATTTTTCCAGTGCGTTTTAAGTTGATAATCATTATGTTCTGCACTGTTTAAAACAGAAAATGCCCGCATAAATAATGAACACATTTTTATTCTGGATAAAATTGAACCAACGAGATATTTTGTTCAGGTTTTTATTATGTGTTTTTGCATGTTAAATTTTTTAGACATCAAAATTAATGATATTATTATTTTTTATTATTATTATTATTATTTTTATGTTGATGTCTAAATTAAGAATAAAATGACTCTGATTTTAATTCGGACCAACGTTGTTTTATCATTACGAGTCATCACTTATGATATTTTAATTCCATGTTTTTTCTGCCCAACGGTGTTTTGACGTGGAGTTAAAATTAATAACATGGCATGTCTATTTTATTTTGCCAACGTGAAATTTCATATTCATGTCAATTACTCATAAATTTTTCATGTCCATTACAGCTTCCGCTGCGTTCACTGTCGAACCATTGACAGGTAGTAACTTCCCTCGTTGGAAGAACTCGATGGAATTATGCCTAGCCGTCCATCAGTTTGATTATGCTTTACGGGAGGATAAACCCGTGGCTCCCACTGCTGGTGTCACGGGGTATGCTGAATTAAAGAAAGCTTATGATTCCAAGATGGAGATATGGGAAAAATCAAATCACATTGCTATGCTTGTGATGAGATCATCCATATCACCTGACATCATTGGGGCACTACCCAAGAAAGATACTCCTAAGGAATTTATGGCAGCCCTGGAGGAGCAATTCAAAGGCTCCGACAAGGTTTATGCACAAGAACTTTTTCACAAGCTTCTTGGGAAGTATAATAATGATGGTGATGTCAGGGCTCACATTTTAAGGATGGTGAATGCTTGTAACAAATTAAAGGCATTACAGTGTGAGCTCAATGACAATCTCCTTGTCATCATGATCTTGGACTCCCTCCCTGAAGAGTTTAATCAATTTAAGATTAACTATAACTCTCTTAAAGAAAAATGGACAATCGCGGAGATATCTCCAAGGATTGTCGAGGAAGAAGAGAGGATTAAGAGGCAAGGAAAGGATCAAGCTTTTTTTGGTTGGCTCCTCCAAGAGAAAACATGATGGAGCAAGCTCTTCTAAGCAACAGCCACAAAAGAAGTTCTTTAAGAAAAAATCATCAACCTCAGCTAAAGGAAAGGAGAAGGTGGACGATAATCCTAAAGACAACAAGTGCAAGTTCTGCAAGAATGAGGGTCATTATCAGAAAGACTGTCCAGAATTCCTCAAATGGTTGATGAAGAAAGGTACTGATGAAATCACTTTCGTTGATGAAATGTTATATGTTGATTACTCTACTACTTCTTGGTGGATTGATTCAGGTGCAACTTCTCACGTTGCCAATTCTATGCAGGACTCAAGTATAATCCAAACCATGGCAAAGGGGGCAAGAAGACTTAAGGTGGCAAATGGAGTCGAAGTTGATGTTGAAGCCATAGGGTCAATCACATTAGAACTCCACACTGGCTTCCATCTTCATTTAAATAATGTTCTTTATGTCCCTACCTTAAGTAGGAACTTGATTTCTGTCTCTTGCCTAGATGATAACATGTTTGAGAGCAAGTTTGGGAACAAACAATTTGTTTTGAATTATTGTAATAAGAACGTAGGCCTCGGTGTCAGACGAGGCCAATTATATATGTTATCATTGAATGATTCTATCCTGCATGTGAGTGATAAATGTAATATTGAGAAGAAATGGAAGGGTACGAGTACTTCTTCGAAATTGTGGCACCGTCGTTTAGGTCACATTTCGAGGGGGAGAATTGAAAGACTTATTAAAAATGATGTACTCCTTCCATTAGACTTCTCTGATGCAGACAAATGCATTGACTGTATAAAAGGTAAATACGCAAAAATGATTAAGAAAGGAGCGGTAAGAGCCACGGGTGTCCTCGAACTCATACACACTGACATATGTGGACCCCTTAATGTTAAGTCTATGGATGGTTTTGATTCATTCATTACCTTCACAGACGACTTTTCTCGATACGGATATATTTATCCTATACGTGATCGATCGGAAGCTTTGGACAAATTCAAAGTGTTCAAAGCCGAAGTTGAGAACCAACTAAACACTAAAATAAAAGTTGTACGATCAGATCGCGGGGGAGAGTATTATGGCAGGCATGCCCCTTATGGGCAAATTCCAGGACCTTTTGCTAAGTTTCTCTCTGAGAATGGAATTGTTGCCCAGTATTCAATGCCTGGTGAACCTCAACAAAATGGCGTGGCTGAACGCCGAAACCGCACACTTATGGACATGGTGCGAAGCATGCTCAGTCATGCAAGTTTACCAGTCAGCCTATGGATGGAGGCATTAAAAACGGCCGCACATGTGCTAAATCTCGCTCCTACTAAAGCAGCACCGAACACACCTTATGAGATGTGGACGGGAAAGAAACCGAGTTTGAATTACTTACGTGTATGGGGTTGTCCCGCTGAGGCTAGAATTTTCAATCCACAACTTAAGAAATTAGATCCAAAGACAGTTAGTTGTTTTTTCATTGGATACCCTCATAGGGGAAAGGGATATCGTTTCTATTGTCCGGGTCACACCACCAAGTATGTGGAGACTCGACAAGCAATATTTTTTGAGGATAACGAAGCCACCGAAATAAGGGAGATCAATCTGGAGGAGAAACGGGTGTGTGTTCCATCCCCGACTATCCAAGAGATTGTTTTGCCACTGCAAAGTGTAGTGACGTCTCACGCTAATCCTCAATCTAGTACCTCAGGTCCTGAGGCTGATGGTGATCCTGAAACTAATGTCAATCCAGAAGGTGAAGAAGATCACCAGTGGGGTAATGAAGATGACCCTCAGAACAATGATGCTCCTCCACCACCTCCTCCGGTGGGCAGGCCACGTCGTGAGAGAAAGAAAGCCATATCAGATGATTATATCACTTACATGATTGAGGATATGAATGATCTGGGAAAGGTGGAGGATCCAGCCTCTTATAAAGAAGCCATTAAAAGCAAAAATTCGTCCAAGTGGTTGGTTGCCATGGAAGACGAGTTAAAGTCTATGGACTCAAACGAAGTTTGGGACTTAGTAGAGGTTCCCGATGGAGCTAAGAAAGTAGGCTGCAAGTGGGTCTACAAAACCAAGTATGATTCCAAAGGGAATGTCGAACGGTTCAAGGCAAGGCTAGTAGCAAAAGGGTATACACAGAGAGAAGGCATTGATTATAAGCAAACCTTCTCTCCTGTGTCAACCAAAGATTCTTTTAGAATCATAATGGCATTAGTAGCTCATTACGACCTAGAACTACACCAAATGGACGTTAAAACGGCATTTCTGAATGGTGTCTTAAAAGAAAACGTTTACATGGCTCAGCCGGAAGGTTTTGTTGTGGAAGGGAAGGAACATTTAGCATGTCGTCTAAAGAAATCAATTTATGGCTTGAAGCAAGCTTCAAGAGAGTGGTACCTCAAGTTCGATAAAATTATCAAAACTTTTGGTTTCACCGAAAATGTTGTGGACAACTGCATATATGTTAAGTTTAAAGGCAGTAGGTTCACAATATTAGTCCTATACGTTGATGACATATTGTTGGCATGTAGTGATACGGATATGCTGCATGAGACCAAGAATTTTCTGTCATCTAGTTTTGACATGAAAGATCTTGGTGAAGCCTCGTATGTCCTCGGCATCGAGATTCATCGAGATAGGTCCAGAGGAATGTTAGGACTATCACAAAAGGCATACTTTGAGAGAGTGCTGAAGAAATTCAATATGCATAAGTGCTCACCCTCACCTGCTCCTATAGTTAAGGGCGATAAATTTGGGATATTTCAATGTCCAAGGAACCAGTATGAAGCTGATCAGATGAAGTCGATTCCTTATGCTTCAGCTGTCGGGAGCATCATGTACGCTCAAGTTTGTACGCGCCCAGATTTATGTTTTGTAACCGGGATGCTTGGCAGATACCAATCAAATCCAGGACCGGACCACTGGAAGGCCGCAAAGAAAGTCTTGCGTTATATGCAAGGAACTAAGGATTTCATGCTTACATATAAAAGAACTGATAACCTAGAAATAATTGGTTATTCAGACTCTGATTTTGCCGGGTGTGTGGATAGTAAGAGATCCACGTCAGGTTATGTATTCACACTCGCGGGAGGAGCCATATCGTGGAAAAGCTCCAAACAAACGTTAACTGCTGCATCTACGATGCAAGCGGAATTTGTAGCATGTTTTGAGGCCACCGGGCAGGCTGTATGGCTAAAGAATTTCATTCCCGGACTTAAAGTGGTTGACAGCATATCTAAACCAATTTTATTATACTGCGATAATGAGCCCGTAGTTTTCTATACGAGTAACAACAGGTCAAGTGATGCTGCCAAACACATTGACATCAAGTATCGTGTTGTGAAAGATAGAATCCAGGATCAAACAATTGATGTTAAGCATATAAGAACGAAACATATGCTTGCGGATCCGCTAACAAAAGGCTTACCACCCAGTATTTTTCGTGAGCATGTTGCCGGCATGGGACTACTGGAAGCCTTATGATTCTGGAATAAGAGGACCATTAAAATAAACCACTCCCCAATTACCAAAATGTTTTCCATTTCGAAATAGGCCAGTGTGCTATAAGTGTTGAGGTTCTATGGCATTTCGAGCTATTGTAACACCTCATTTTGGTACACCGTTCCTATGTAGAATGGGCAAATGAAGTTAAGCCTAACGATCAAGGGGGAGAATGTTGGTTGATCTGACGGCTGAAAAACAGGGCCAGATAGATCAGTTAGTCAACAGAAAAAAAAAACAAATGGATAACGTTAAGAGGAAAGGGTCCACGTACCAACGTACGTGAACTCTCGATCAACTTATGCGCCCTGATCGGGGGCGCCCAAAAACCAACTCAGGTTTTGGGTCCCCTGTCGCCAGCGCTATATATAAGGGTACGGGAGCGAGTTGGCAACCTACGCGATCTCAATTCTCGTACGGTCTACTCTCCTCTCGATATCTCACCCCATCCGATCAGGGGGAGTGCTGCAGCGACGGGAAGACCTAAGCCAGCCGCCGCAGCTGTCCACGGGCAGTGCCGGTGGCGTCCTGAAGGGATCAGGACGTTGACGAGATCATCTGCTACCTCTACATCACCCCTGCATCACGCCTGCATCGAGCAGGCGATCATGACCACTCCAGTGACAAGTACAGGAACCCTAAACCCCTCTCTGTTCATGGTCATTAGGTGATCTAGATGCAATCTGATTTTGTTAACGGCATCCATAGATGCATATTTTATCCAACAGCGGTCTGCTCAGACTTCTTGAGGACCTGTTGCTTCATCGGGGTGTTCAAGGGGCTACGCCTTGCGGGAGTAACGGTTTGGGGAGACCGGCGTCAGTGTAAAATAAACTGACACACGCTCACGTTGGCGTGGCCGGGGTGGTTAGCGCCTCATCTTGGCTAGACGCCAAGTATTTGGCGGTCTGCCAACGCAAAGGCGCCGCTTCACAGGGCCGTGGAAAGTGATGTCGCAGAGGCCGCATCGCCTTGGCTGGTACCACGCGAAAGAGTGACCTGTGCGCCGGCGATGCCGTGGACCTGTACACCAAGGACCTGTTCGTCATGGTGGGTGCACCTCTCGAAGGAGGGACCGGTCTTCTACTGCGTCGCTGCAAACTCCGGCTCGGTGAAGGATCTATACGCCATTGACCTATTCGTCGGGGACGTGTGCCTCGTGAAAAAGGAACCAATCTTAGATAGGTCGTTGCGGATATTGGTTCCACCAAGGACCTGTACGCCGTGATGGGAAAGCCGAGTCTCGGGCTGCGCCGCCAGCGAGCTCCGGTTTTCGTCTTCCATGGTGCCTACTTGATGAAGTTGATGGACGGCGTGCGACGGCGGGTTCCGGGTCGCCATCTTGTATGGCGTCCCTCCGGCGTGATGAAGTAGACGGCAGGCTGCACGATGTTGAGCTCCGGTCTTCATCTTCCCTTGATGCACCGTGACGAAGTGGCTGCTAGCGGTGATGGGGACCTCCGTGTCGTCGACCTCCATGGCACTGTCTTGACAATGTCGACGACGGGCGGCATCATGGCAGGCTCCGTGTCGTCGTCTTCTATGGTGTCATTGTGACGAAGTGGACTCAAGCGGCGATGGAGACCTCCTTGGCATCGACTTCCATGGCGCCGTCTTGACGACGATGACGGTGGGCAGCATCTCGGCGAGCTCCGCGTCGTCGTCCTCCACGGCGCCTTCGTGGCAGGCTCGGTGTTGCTGACATCTACGCCGTCGGCTCGGTGAAGTCGACGGTGGAATGCATCATGGCGAACTCCTTGGCATGATGAAGTGGGAGGCGGGCCGCGTCGTCCGTCCTACCCGGTTCGTCCCTGACCAAGAGGAAGGCACGCGATGATTATAGGCTTGAGGCAGACAGGCTCCGGCGACGTGTCCAAATCGTCCCCTGGTCCGATGGCTCCATCTCTGGCTGCTTCCGACATGGTGAAGTGGCCGGTGGCGTGACGGCCAGCTCCAGCAACCTGCGTGATGGCGTGTGGATGTAGCCTGCGGTACGATGCATCGTTGGTAACTCCGACGGGCCATCGTCGTCTTCCGAGGCGGCGCCCCGTATGATCATACGCTGCGAGGGAGCGAGAGGGAGAGACAAAAACGTTAGAGCATCTTCAACAGGCGTCGGTCGCGCCGCGCGCAAAAAAACAGATATGCCGCACGCGCATCGTTCGGTTTGGCGCGGCGCGCAGCGCTGGCTCCAGCTGCCGCGCTAAAATGCAGCGCGCGCAGCTTCAGCAGCGCCCCAAAATGCAGCGCGCTGCAATTCCACAACATTTTTTTTTAAATTGCATAGATATAATAAAAAACGATACAAAGATATTTTACATCGGTGCAACTAGATAGATAGTTCGAAAGCATAGATAGATAGAACTACGGTGTAACTAGATAGAAACTACTACGACATACATAGATAGAAACTACTCCAAGTCGCTACCATTATCATCATCATCATCCTCCTCGGTGTTGTCCGAGGTATCGAGCCACATGTCGTCCCAACGTTCATCGTCTGATGTGAAGATCGACCTCCCACCCGCTGCAACGATATCGCACTGCGCATTCGCCAATGCCTTCCGCTGACGCCGGTCCGCCCGCTCCGCGCGGCGCCTTGCCGTCCTCTCCGTCCAGTAGGCACGCTCGTCGGTGACGTCCTCCGGGTAGCGACGGCGCCACTCCGCCATGGCTCGCTCGTCCTCCTCGGCGATGAGGAGGCGGCGCTGCCGCCGAGTGTGCTCGACACGGTCCATGTCGGTGATGAGACGCGGCGGAGGGGCGAGGCGCTGCGCCTGCTCGCGCGTGGAGACGTCTCGGAACTTCAGCTGCGACCAAGGCCTCTCCAAGCGCCACGCCGCCGCGTCGTACGCGCGGGCCGCCTCGTGCGCGCTCCGGAACGACCCGAGGGCGAGCCGGACGTCGCCGGACCGGATCTCGGCGGAGTACCAGCCGTTGGGGCGCTCGCGGACGCCGCGGTAGCCCGAAGAACCCTGGTAGCGCGGCGGCATGGTGGCGCGGAAAGCGGCGAAGCGAGGAGAGGGCGCGTGGATGTGTGCTGTGCGCGTGGCGAGCGCGGGATTTTATAGGCGCGCGCGAAGCGGCGCGCCAAATCTACCGTGCCGCGTACCGCTTTCTCCCGCGCGCGGTAATTTTCCGCCACCGCTGGAGCGCGCGAAAGCAGCCGGCGCGCGCTAAAACCCGCGTCTGTTGGAGATGCTCTTATGCTGTGGTTTTAGTGTGAGGAAAGGCGAGCATCATCTCCGTGGCCTCCTGGTTGTCCAATCCGTCCACCGTCGCCACGTGCGCCGCTAGTACGGCCTTTGTACTTCTTTTCCTAGCTTGCTGTGGTGGATGGGTGTCGCCTGGCTTCACGTACTTCGCCAGTGCAAGCACCTCATGCGGGATGCGATCGACCTTCCTCCGACGATCTGTTCTTGTGGCTGCGTCTTGCTGGCCTTGTGGGTGCGGCTGCGGCGTACATCCCCGGGGCTCTCCTCGTGTGCCTTTAGGCATCCTGCAAAATGGTTACGTGCGTGTTTTCCCGCACGTGTGTTTCCGCGGCCGGCGCGTACGCATGCCTGCCGTTGCACCGACCTCTCGTCCTGGACGCCGCCGGCAAACGGGCGCGTCTTCTTCCGCGTAGTTTCCCCGGCTGCCTGGATGTGCTGGCTGATGGATGGATGTGTGTGGCCCTTGCTCCCTCTCTGGCCGTCCGGTCTGGTAGTCTGTGTACCCATGCGCGGCATATACGTGCTTCATCAATCTTCATCGATGGGCCATCTGCAAGCTAGAAGATAGTAACACCATATAGATAGTGAGAGGGTCGACATGCATTTCTCGCGAGCTAATGGCATTGCTCGCTTGTTGGTGAGCGTTCTGGATATCGAGCTGGTGCCTTTTTTTGTGAGATGGTACTATGCTGGTCTACCTGGAGTCTTGGTTCGCTTATTGGTAAAACTGAGAAGGTCGACATGCCTTTCTCGCGAGCTAATGGCATTGCTCGCTTGTTGGTGAGCGTTCTGGATATCGAGCTGGTGCCTTTTTTTGTGAGATGGTACTATGCTGGTCTGATGTACGAGTTGGAGATCGAGATTGAGCTTGAGAGTTCTGTTCTCGCTCAGGCGGCTGATGGGAATGGAGACACTGATATGACGGATGGGGATGAGACACGTGGGGCACGAGAGTCGGCTGCAGGGGCGCCGGCTATGCCTGGCCAGGCTCCGACTCAGGATCAGCCTCAGCAGTCCTCCGGGAGCTCCGGAGGGAAGGGGGAAGCTCCCCCAGCTACCTCTCTGCCTGCACTTCGGTTTGGGTCCTTCTCTCTGCCTGCACTTCGGTTTGGGTCCTTTGGGGCGGCTTCGGCCCCCAGTCGTTTGTGGGGCCTCAGTGCCGAGTTGGACGATCCGGTGGAGATGGTACGTCCACTGCTATTGCCGTTGCTTATGGATGCGGATCTATCTGGGGAGGAGGGTATCAGGGGGGAGTCCCCTCAGGTCACGCCAGCTCCCACCATTCTGCGTCGCGAGGGCACCATGGAGGGTGGTGCGTATCGGGATGCGTCTTCTGAATCTGGAGGTCAGATTTCGAGTTTTTTGTTACCCGCTTACGATGAGTTAGCTAGTGCTACTGTTTCTAGCCCGAGTGTGGTTGTTTCTGCAGATTCGGCGCCACGAGAGGAGTACTCTTTGTTGGCGCATGGGGCTGCCCCCGAGACACCCGCGGCAGGAGGCCCCGGCTCTCTTGGTCTGGTTGGTGGGGGTTCACTGGGACCTTCAGTGGGAGGCCTCTCACCGAGTGGACCCTCCACCGCCGATATCGTCGCCTTCGGAGGGATAGTGGATCCCGTTTCCGAGGGACGACGCCTCAGCAGTCGCCTGCAGGACCAGCCGGATGCGGATGCTCTGCAGATGGGCCGTGCAATGCGGCAGGCCAAGCTGCGGGACATTGAAGACTCGACTGGTATGTCAGTCTGTATTTCCAATTCGATATTGCATTTTTCTGCTGATGATGTTATTAATAATGCAAATCAATTGGGGGTTTCGTTGGGCGGAAATGGGAAGGAGGTTGCTCAATCTGTTAACGACTTGTTTGATCGTGAGGCAGAACGGGCGATCGAGGTTATTACAAACTTAGCAGCCGTTAAGCCTTTAAACAATTCTGATTTTATTGCTCTAGGGGTGAGGGCTTTGGATAGTTTTTGTGCGGACCTTGATCCTGTTAGTGCTCAGTCGGAGGATGAGGGGAATGGAGATGGCCTAGAGGAGTGCCTCCAGGCTGATTCCGCGGTTGCTCAATTACCCGAGCAGGGTTGTGCGGACCGGACAGAGGAGCAATCGGTACACAAGCGGAAATGGAACCGCAAGATCTACCCTGTATCGGCTGTACGGAGGAGTGTTCGGATTCGGACCGCCAAGAAATTCCATGATGAAAAATGAGAGGCATTTTCTGGAATAGCAGAGGTCTGAAAGACTTGGCTAAACGTAGGTTCTTGGCTGAGGCGTCGGTTGAACACAAGCTTGACTTCATAGCCCTTTCCGAAACGGGTAGAGATAACTTCACCTCCCAGTTTCTGGGTACTCTATCTGGAGGGGTGGCTTTTGACTGGCATTGCTTACCCCCGAGAGGAAGATCCGGTGGGATTTTACTAGGGGTAAGAAGGGAGTCTTTAGAAGTACGTAACGTGGTATTGGGTGAGTTCGCCGTAAAATTCCGAGTGAGATCCAGAGTAGATGGATTTCACTGGGCTCTGGTGGCAGTCTACGGAGCTGCACAGCCTGAGCTCAAACCAGACTTTCTGGCGGACCTAGTTCGGATTTGTGGAGACGAGCAGCTACCACTTTTGGTGGGTGGTGATTTCAACATTATTAGAAGGCGGGAGGAGAAGAATAACGATAACTTTGACGGCAGATGGTCGTTTATGTTTAATGCTATTATTGAGAGCTTGGATCTCCGGGAGATAGAGCTTTCTGGCAGACAATTCACCTGGGCCAATTCACTACCGAACCCGACTTATGAGAAGTTAGATCGTGTCCTCGCTAGTGTGGAGTGGGAACAGAAGTTCCCCCTGGTTACCGTTCAGGCCTTGTCGAGGGCTATTTCGGACCATACTCCACTTTTGGTAGATTCGGGAGAGGCAACATATACGGGGAATAAGAATACGTTCTCGTTCGAGCTAGCGTGGTTTGAACGAGAAGGTTTCATGGACTTGGTTGCCAGGGAATGGGCGAAGGGTGAAGGCGGTAGGTCGGCTATAGACAGGTGGCAGAATAAGATTAGGCATTTACGGCAGTTTCTACGAGGTTGGGCTAAACATCTCAGTGGTGTGTATAAGGTTGAAAAGGAGAGGCTTATCAACCTTATTCAAATTCTAGATGTTAAGGCGGAGTCGTCTATCCTTGAGCCTGCTGATTTGGAGGCTAAGGGCTTGGCCGAATCTAGGTTGAAAGAGCTGCTGCGAGAGGAAGAATTGAAATGGGCACTCCGAGCTAAAGTGCGTGAAGTCATCCAAGGGGATGATAACACACAATTCTTTCACTTGATAGCAAATGGTAAACATCGAAAGAAAAGAATTTTTCAGCTTGAGCAGGACGAGGGCACGATTGTAGGGCACGAGAACCTCAAACTCTACATCACTGACTATTATAAGAGGCTGTTTGGACCTCCGGATGATAGCTTCGTGTCTCTGGATGAGAATCGAATTCAGGATGTCCCTCAATTGGCGTCAGATGAGAATGCAATCTTATCTGCGCCGTTCTCGGAGAAAGAGGTGTTAGATGCGATCTCACAGATGAAGAATAATAAAGCTCCTGGTCTGGATGGTTTTCCGGCAGAGTTTTATAAAAGGTGTTGGCATATTATTAAGGATGATTTACTTGCGATGTTCCATGACCTGTTCGATGGACATCTGCAACTATTCCACCTTAATTTTGGTACAATAACGCTGCTTCCTAAGAAGACAGAGGCGAATCGAATAGAGCAATTTCGACCAATCTGTCTTCTTAATGTTAGTTTTAAGGTGTTCACTAAAGTAGGAACAAATAGATTGACGCAGATCGCGCATAGTGTGGTACAGCCTTCTCAGTCGGCTTTCATGCCTGACAGAAATATCCTGGAAGGGGTTGTTGTCCTGCATGAAACTCTCCATGAAATCCACACGAAAAAACTTGATGGGGTTATTTTCAAGGTGGACTTTGAAAAGGCATATGATAAGGTCAAGTGGCCGTTCCTTCAGCAAGCTTTAAGGATGAAAGGATTTGATGCATCCTGGAGAAAACAGGTGGACTCCTTCACTCAACAAGGCTGTGTTGGAATAAAAGTCAATGACGATATTGGTCATTTCTTCCAGACTCACAAGGGTTTAAGACAGGGGGACCCGATGTCTCCTATCTTGTTTAACATTGTAGCAGACATGTTAACAATCCTTATTGGTAGAGCAAAGGAGAATGAGCAGGTAGGTGGTCTCGTTCCTCATCTAGTGGATGGAGGACTCTCCATTCTACAGTATGCGGATGAAACGATTCTTTTCATGGAGCATGACTTGGCTAAGGCGAGAAATATGAAACTTGTGCTTTGCCTTTTTGAGCAACTCTCGGGGTTAAAGATTAACTTCCATAAGAGTGAATTGTTTTGCTTTGGAAGAGCCAAAGATGAACAAGAAGCTTACATGCAGCTTTTTGGATGCGGGGTAGGGTCGTTACCGTTCACATACCTTGGCATTCCGATCCACCATCGGAAACTCTCTAATAAAGAGTGGAAGAGTCTAGAAGACCGTTTCGAGAAGAAACTTAGCTGCTGGAAGGGCAAGCTCTTGTCGTACGGGGGCCGATTGATTTTAATTAATTCGGTACTCACGAGTATGCCCATGTTTCTTCTGTCATTTCTCTTGATCCCAGTAGGGGTGAGGAAACGACTCAATTTTTATCGGTCGCGGTTCTTTTGGCAGAGTGATGAGGTGAAGCGCAAGTATAGGTTGGCTAGATGGGATGTTATTTGCAGACCGAAGGATCAAGGAGGTCTCGGAATTGAAAATTTGGAGGTTAAAAATAGGTGCTTACTCAGCAAGTGGCTGTTTAAGTTACTCTCTGAGACTCAGGCCACATGGGCCCAGATTCTACATAACAAATACCTTACAACCAAGACACTAGCTCAGGTGACAGCTAGACCGACCGATTCACCCTTTTGGAAAGGCCTGATGAAAGTAAAGTCGGCCTTTTTCAACAGAACTCAGTTCTTGGTTGGCAATGGTGGATCCACAAGATTCTGGGAGGATACTTGGTTGGGAGAGACGCCCCTAGCCACCCAATATCCTTCTCTTTACAACATTGCTCAACGTAAAGAAGATTACGTTGCATCAGTGTTACAGTCAACTCCTCTTAATATTCAATTCCGAAGGGCGCTGGTTGGACACCGTTGGGAAGCCTGGCTCCATTTGGTGAGAAGACTGATGGATGTTCAGTTGACTCAACAGGCAGACCGTATTCATTGGAAATTGACTAAGAACGGGATGTTTTCAATGAAATCGATGTATTTAGATTTAATTAACTCCGTGCCTATCCCTAGGTCTGCTCACATTTGGAAGGTCAAAGTGCCCCTTCGAATTAAAGTGTTTATGTGGTTTGTTCATAAACAAGTAATTCTCACTAAGGATAATCTAGCCAAACGCAACTGGGGTGGGTCTTTGCGATGTAGCTTTTGTGACAAGGATGAATCAATTAAACACCTCTTTCTCGATTGTCCTATGGCTAAAGTTTTATGGCGGTCGGTCCATATAGCCTTTAACATCACTCCACCAACTAGTATCACCACGCTTTTTGGGACGTGGTTGAATGGAATCGCGAAAGAATCAGCGAGCCATATACGTGTGGGTGTTTGTGCATTACTATGGGCTATCTGGAAGTGCAGGAATGATTTGGTTTTTAACAGATCAACAAATGTTCATTTTTTGCAGGTTATTCACAGGGCCACTGCATTGATCCGTATGTGGTCGATACTCACTCCGATGGATGCCAGGGAGCGTTTGGTTACTGGGTCTATCCGATGGGAGATGGTAGCTCGGGCTATCTTCAGCCGGTTTGGATGGCGGTCATGTAATAGGCTAGGAGTCTAGGCCCTGTTTGCATTAACGCATCCGATTGTGGGGTACTCACGTTTTTTCTAGCTCAGTCTGAGCATTTTGTACTCTTATTTCGCATACTTTTGGAGACATTGACCTTTGTTTATTAATAAGATGGCCGTATGCATCAGTTTGATGCAGAGGCCGGGGAATGCCCCTTTTCTAAAAAAAAAAAAGATAGTGAGAGGGTGCAGATGCATGGCGTTGCCGCCGCCGGTGTGTCCACGGAGCCCGACACAAGCGCGCCGCCGCCACCGCAACGCCACGGACGCGACCTCCTCCTCCTTAGGGCCCGCACAGGCACAGGACAGGGTTGGGCGGTGAGCGTATCTCCAGGACGCTGCTGCGGTGGGCGCGTCTTCGTCTCCTTGACGCTGCCGCCCTGCGTACTGTTGTGTTGGGCCTGAGGTTTCTGTCGCTGCCGAGCGCCTCCCTGGTGCTCCCCTCTCTGGTCGTGCCTGAACCGTGGTAAAACAACCACAAAGAAAAGGAAAAGGGTGATGAGTGGGTATAGACAAAACACCTACACATGAGGGCCGATTCCGGTTCCCTCGTTCCCTCGTTCCCGCCGCCGGCCGCTCCGGCCACGGCGGCCACTAAACCCGCTCGGCCCGCCATGCCTGACGCCCCCTCGCCAGCACGCTGCGCCTCGCCCGGGGCCTCGGATGATCCGCCCGTCGCTCCCCCTAGCCGGCCGGCGTCGGGGAGCACGGGTGTCGCGGTCTCTTTGGCCGGCGACTTGGACATCCGGCGCGGGCGCGCCTTCAGGCGGGGCTTCCTCGCCGCCTCAACTCCTGATATGCTACGGCGCCCGTCTCCAGGTGGCGACGGGCCGCCCCTGGCGTCTCCTGGCGACGCTCTTCTTCAGTTCTCCATGCTGAACTTCTCTTCGCCGGTCTGCTACCCACTGTCGACGGCGTCGCCGCTGTCTTCTCCTTCCATGGTATGGCTGGAGGTCCTCCTCCCGGCGCCAGCTCCGCCGCCGGCGGCCATCGTCAACCTTGTCAATGGCTGGATTGGCTCTGCCTCGGCCTGCCCGCTAATCCACCAGGTCAGTGACTGTTTATTCTCGTTTACTGTTGCTAACGCCCGCATCGCCCAGTTCGTTCTGTCTCTTGAGGGAATCAATTTCAGAGGTACGGTTGTCTTGTTCCACGCTAAGCCCACTCCCATTAACACCCAGTCTAGACGACTCTTTTTCTCTGCTGCTCCTCTCTCTGACCTCCCGTCCTTGCTCCATGCCTCTGGCTCGTCTGTGCCGGCTGACGCGCACGCAAGCTCGCTTGCTGCGCCTCCCTCTGCGAACCTTGATAGCTGTGCTGGCGCCACCAGCCTTCCCCTCGATACGCAACCGCCCCCAGCCAAATTCGCCACCCCCGCTTTTACGCTCCCCCAGCTCTCTGCCCCC
The DNA here is from genome assembly GCA_902687465.1 of Secale cereale. Classification (NCBI taxonomy): domain Eukaryota; kingdom Viridiplantae; phylum Streptophyta; class Magnoliopsida; order Poales; family Poaceae; genus Secale; species Secale cereale. Next base: position 41,028,314 of record LR738709.1, on the reverse strand, counting down.
TTTGGCGTCAGCCACTCCCGGCCAATTTCGCCTCTGATCTCCTGTAGCTGTCCTCGTGATCCTCCTTCGGTCTCTCAATCTGCCGCGTCAGCCCGGCCTGGCCGCTCCTGGGTTCCGATCCTGGACGTTTGTGGCATGGGGCTCCTCCCCCTTCCCATTGGTCCGCCACGGCTGTTGCATCTGGCCGGGGGCCCATCCTACGCTGCTGCCCCGCATCATGCTGCTCATCTCCCTGCCCTGCCACCCTCCCATGCCCCTCTAATAGAAAACCGAGCCGCGGATCTCCCTGCCCCCAATCGCATGCAGGCTCGTCTGCCCTCCTCGGATTCTAGTCAATCCCGGGTAGACCCCTCCATGCGCTTCAAGAGGCGACGTCCCACGTTGGACTTATGCGCACCTGGTCTTCTGCCCCGTCCCTTGGGCCCGCTCCCATGGTCAACTTCCCACGCCCCCCGGACAGCTGCTAACGACATCCCGGAGACCGAGACACTGCAGATCACGAGCGCTGACCTTGCTGGGCCCGTGCTATCCGCCACCCCTGCCCATCGGCTGTCGCGCTCGCACGCCGGCTGCATGCATGGCAGCCCGTTGGGTTCTTATGCCCAGGCCCTGCTCTCTTCTCCCTCTAGCATGCAGCTCCACTGCCTCCCCCGCCGCTGTGCTTCTGCGCCTCCCAAACAGCTAGACATCATGCATCGTTGTTTCCGCTGCTTGGCCCGCGATCACCATGTGCGCGCTTGCCGAGACCCGGTGCGGTGCCGTCGCTGCTGGGGCTCGGGCCATATGGCTAGAGACTGCCATGCTATATTACCACCCCTTGGCATCCAAAATCCAACACCAGCTCATCTCCAAGCCCCTCCCCCTCCAGTTACCAACGCGCACCCACTCCCACTCCCCTCGCCAACGCCCATCCCGCCCCCTCCTCCTCCACCCCCAGCTCCGATGGCCGACTTCATCCCCTTGCCCAGCTCCGACTCCGACTCCGACGAAGGGATGCACCTCTGCACCCCTCCCACCCAGAACCGCATCTTCTCTTTCCCTGAACAGACGGAGGCGGCGGAGGCTGTGGAGGAGGTTGAGGAAGAAGATCCGGAAGAGATCGAATTTGAATCGGGGGATGAGTCCACCGATTCGGACGAGACCAACGCCGTTTTTTCCTCCTCTCCGCCAAGACACCGCCGCACCTTCTCGAACGTTTTCATGCCCTTCACCCCCATTGAGAACTTCCAAAACCTCGCCTTCGCTATCGTAAACCCCCCTCACCCTTCCCCGCAGGCGTGTATCCGTCGCGCTCTCCAAACTGGGGGAGGAGATCCCCCCGTAGCTATTAGGGCTTCGTCTTATGGGGCCGGCCTGGTAGTGTTCGGGTCGGCATACGAGCGGGAGATTGCTATCCTAAATAGCCCTCTCCGCTGCCCTATCAACTCCGTCGATCTCGTTCGCCACGAGGACTCCGAAAACAGGTTCCTTTTCCGCCTTGGAACTGTCTCAGCCCTAAACATTGAAAACTTCCCCATTGAGTACTGGTTTACCCCCACCATCATCAACTCCATCGTGCCCTTTGCCTGTCCCATTGAGGTCGACCCCGTGTGTCTCACCGGCGTCGACTATTCCGCCGTCCTGGTCTCTGTGAAGAGCAGGAGCCTCACCGACGTGCCGCACACCATTCCGGTGCATGGCTTCTCGGGGCTTGGGGCGATCGCTTCCGTGCTGGTCGTCCGCTCACAGGAGCTCCCCCCTGATCCTGCTTTTGCGGGGCCTGACTCGGACGACGACGACCACCACGGTGGCGGCGGAGGGACTGGTGGGGAAGGAGGCGACTTCCCTGCCGGCATGGACCCAAACCTCTCCACCCTGCCACCGCCGCCCACGGACGCTGGGCACGACGACAAGGTGGTGCAGCTACCTGGGGGTCTCACCATGATGGCCAACCACAAGCCCCTGGTCTGCGCCGTCCCTCTCTCCGCCAAGCCAAAATCCGTTGAAGTGAAGCTGTTCCGCGGCTTCTTCGATGTGCGCGTCCAGGGCGCGAATGGAGAGCGCGGCTTCTACCGCATCCCCATGCGTCCTGCGGGCTCCCCCAAGCTCATCGTCGCCAACCTCGCAACCTGCTCCATCGGCTTCCTCGACCGCGTCGCCACGGTCGGGCCGTCGCACATGCCGCTCACCGACGCCGAGATCTTTTGTCGGGACTTCCGTGGCCGCGCTATGGCCCCGGGGGTGGAGGGTGAGGAGCAGGTCATGGCCGCTATCGCTAGGTTTGACGGCGGCCTGCCCCTCCTCGACTCCTCATCCTCTCCGCCGTTGATCGCGGCCCCGCCTTCCCCCCCGGCTCCGCCCATCGCCGGGCTCCCTCCGCGTGCGGCCGCACCAACCATCGTCTTCACCCGCCAGAGTGCCCGCATTCAAAGCTCCGAGGAGCCCACTCGTCTCACCATGCTCGAGAAGGCAGCGCTCCGCAAGAAGCAGAAGCTCGAAGGCAAGCAGCCCAGGGGTGGGAGGGGTGACCCTCCGCTCCTCCTTCCTGGGGTGGAACTGCTCGAGATCGTGGCGGAGGGTGCGCCTCCTCTGCGCCGCAAAGATGCTCTGCAGCTAGGTCGGGCCTGCGGCGTCCCCGAGCTGGACCTGAACAAGATGACCTCTGAGTCCGATGTGTGATCGGCCTACTCTCTGCATTTGCCTACGGCGCGGGCTCCTGCACGCCTTTCCCTGCAACTTCAACTCTTCCAACATTTTTAGTTGTAACCCTTTTTGTATCCAGCGCCATTGCAGCCACCCCTTAGTTTCTACCCGTAGTTTACTTTCTATCCTCTTCCCTCTCCTCTTCACTTCTATGAACCCTAGGTTCTCTAAGCTTTCGGTCCCGTACCGCTGTACCCATGCTGCCTTGCTTAATCGCTCTGTAACCGCCTGTTCCTTCCTTTATCTAAGTCATGCCTCGTTTCTTCTTTCCGGGAGCTATTATGTGTTTCCATGAATAAACAGCTGAATATCTCGTCTTGGAATGTTAGAGGGCTGGGACGCCACAATAAATGTACAGATGTTAAAGCCGCAATTGCCGCCTCCTCTTGCTCGGTTTTCTGCGGCCAGGAAACTAAGCTTCAGGATATTTCCCTTTTTAAGGCAATTTCCTTCCTTCCTCCAAACCTGCGCAACTTCCATTTCCTTCCTTCCACTGGGACGGCAGGGGGAATCATCACCGCCTGGGACAACAATGTCTGGTGCTGCTCCAAGGTTGAGAAAGGAAGCTTCTCTCTTACCTGCTGGTTCAAATCCTTGGCCGATGATCTGACTTTCACGATCACAAATGTATACGGTCCATGTGACCATACAAGCAAAAACGCTTTCCTTCAACCCCTCTCGGATCTGTCCTTGTCGATGTCTGGCCCTTGGGCCATAATCGGAGACTTTAACCTGACCCTCCGGCCCGCTGACAAATCCTCTAGCGCATTTAATGTTAACGAGGCGCTCATGTTCGCCTCCGCGATTCAATCTATGCAACTTCAGGATCTGCCTCTTCTCGATAGGATGTACACCTGGTCCAATCAGCAGGATAATCCAATCCTTGTACGCCTAGACCGGGCGCTCGTTAACATCCCCTGGTCTCAAAGGTTTCCGGACAGCTCTCTTACCTCGGACACTCGATCCACCTCGGATCATGTTCCTATCAAACTCGCGGCTGCTACGCATATCCCTAAATCAAATGTCTTCCGGCTCAATAACCTTCTTCTCGCCAATCCTCGCTTCAAAGAGCAAATTGCACTCAACTGGGCCAGTCTAGGGCCGCAGCATAGCCACCTGGGTCCGACCGACAGGCTATCCTTAAGGCTCAAACGCACAAGAGCCATGACCAAAAAATGGTCCCAACGCTACCACCTCCCCACAATTCTTGCCCAGAACTGTCGCACGACTATAACCTTACTGGATAAGTTGGAGGAATCTAGAACGTTATCTACCCTAGAATCGGCACTCCGGACGAATGTCAAGCTCGTCCTCCACCGCATCAACTCGGACTTGGCCAGCTACTGGCGGCAGCGGGCCAAACTTAAAGACTGCGTCCTAGGCGACGAGAACTCGGCGTACATGCACGTTTGCGCCTCGGTTAGATTCCGTAAAAACCAGATCAAATCCCTAACGCTCGCACACACTTCTTTCACCTCACACCCCGACAAGGAACGCATTCTACTCAACTTCTTCAAAAACTTAGTCGGGCGGCATACTACATCGTCGATCTCCTTCGACCTTCACAACCTCCTATCCACTTCTTCTCTATCCTCTCGGCAAGCCCACGACCTCATCCAACCCTTCACCATCGAGGAGATCAAAGCAGCTCTATGGAGCATGAACGACAATGCTAGCCCAGGCCCGGACGGTTTCGGGCCCGCTTTCTTCAAATCCAACTGAATCTCGTTAAAAATGATCTTCTCGATCTCCTCTCGGAGTTTCATAGTTGCTCCGGTGACCTTCGCCGCATCAACCATGCTTACATTGTGCTCCTCCCCAAAAAACTCGGGGCCAACAGACCTGAAGATTTCCGACCTGTTTCCCTTCAGAATTGTGCAGTTAAAATTGGCTCCAAATGCCTTGCCAACCGAGCGAAGATCCTAATGCCTGACCTAATCCACCATGGTCAAACGGGCTTTATCAGAGGTAGGGGGATAGCCGATAACTTCTTGCATGCTGCTGATATCGTTCAAACTTGCCACAAAAGAAAAATTCCGGCCATTGTGCTGAAACTTGATTTCCACAAAGCTTTCGACTCAATCTCTTGGGATGCTCTCTCATCTATCTTGGAGGCCAAGGGGTTCCCCCCCTATGGATCTCCTGGATCAAGAACCTAAACTCGTCGAGCAACTCATCAATCCTTCTCAACGGCAAGCCGGGGCCTTGGTTCCCTTGTCGCTGCGGTCTCCGACAGGGAGACTCCCTCTCCCCTTATCTTTTCATTCTAGTAGCCGATGTTCTCCAACGTCTCACCACTCAGGCTTCGGACTCCGGCTTGATCTCCCACCCGATCGACCGCACTTTGCCCTGCCCAGTGCTTCAATACGCTGACGACACCCTCATTGTCCTGCCTGCAGATTCAGTGCAGCTCTCTAATCTGAAAAGCTTGCTGGCCCAATTTTCGGACGCTACAGGCCTAAAAATCAACTTTCATAAGAGCACATTCGCTCCTATCCATGTGGACCAAGATCTATCTGCTGGCCTAGCGGCAATTCTCGGCTGCCCGGTTGCCTCCTTCCCGCAATCCTACCTCGGCTTGCCTCTCTCGACCTCCAAACTAAATCTTTCGGCGTTTTTCTTCATCATCGACAAGGTAGACAGGAGACTTGCTGGATGGCGCGGGCTGCTACTCTCTCTAGCCGGCCGGGCCATCCTTGTGCGTGCGGCCCTTCGCGCACTTCCTATCTATGCTATGAGCGCTCTGCTGCTACCGATTGGGACCCTACAGGAGATAGACAAGCGGTGTCGTGCTTTCTTCTGGTCAGGGCAGGAAAAAACCACGGGCGGGCAATGTAAAGTGGCTTGGGATCTTGTGTGTGCCCCTTTCGATAACGGTGGGCTGGGTTTCTCTTCCCTAAAGCTTCTAAACCTATGTCTGCTACTTAAACACCTTTCCAAACTCCACGATTCAGCCAATCCTACAGCATCTCACTATCTTATTAACAAATACGGTTGGTCCACAACCCATGACCTGGGAACTTGCATGAACTCCGCCACTCCGGTCTGGCGTGACATCTTCAAAGGCCTGGACTTCCTCCGCTCCGTTACCATGGTTTCTGTCGGCAATGGGCAATCCACCTCCTTCTGGGCCGACCTTTGGCTACCGAACTCCGCTCTCACTTTGGCCGCTCGGTTCCCAGCCCTCTTCTCTCACTGCAGCCGTCAGTCTGCTTCTGTGGCCCGGGTGCTGGCTTGCCCGGAACTGAACCTCGACCTCCCAAATCGCCTATCTCATGCGGCTGAGCGGGAACTGGATAATTTGCGGGCTATTATTGCAACTGTACACTTGAATTTGCAGACACAGGACAAGCGGATCAGCCGACAGCAAGGCAAACCTCTCACAACCAAAATGGCATACTCGACGATCTGGCTATCTCAGCCAGCGGACCATCTAGCCCCGGCCATTTGGAGGAACTATGCGCCGAACAAATGCAGGATTTTCATCTGGCTGGCATGGAAAGACCGTGTCTACACGAATGAGCGTCGGTTCCGCCGGTCGATCGCCAACTCCGCGGCGTGCCCTTTCTGCGGCGCTTGTGAAAGCATCACACACCTACTACTACAATGCCATCTTCTGCTACCTCTCTGGGATGAACTACAGAGCCTCCATGCAGGGAGGCCAACCGACCTATTTGATATCTGGTCTGGAACAACCCACAACAAAGTTCGATCGACTGTGCTCATCGCTCTGCTATGGAATACTTGGAAAAGGAGAAACGCTAAGGTGTTTCGGAACGAAACTTGGGGCATCCATTGCATAGCCCGGGACGCGGCCTCTGATCTATCCCTATGGTCGAACAGGTGCAAAAACACCCAGAAGCAAGCCCTGCTAAGAGATTGGGGATCCATGCTGTCCCACCTTGCTGCGAGAATATAGCTATATGTACCTGAGGCTTCGATTTCTTAGATCTTATGCTCTCCCCTACCCCATGTAACCCTCTGCTACTCTTTGTAATTGACCTGTCTTGATAATATATGGTTCAGGCCGGCGTAAGCCCGCCGTAGACGCGTCAAAAAAAAAGGGTGATGAGGGCGTCGTTGCCACTGCCGACGCGCCGGCTAAGATTGGGCAGCTTCGAGTCGTTCTCCCGGGGGCTGCCGCTTCTCGTCGTCTGATCGGCCTCGGCGCTGCCGTAGCCGCATTTTTTATGTACGTCTCCTCCGACAAGATGCCAACTCCGTCGACGCTGCCGCACGGGCGAGTCTTGTCCTAGGTGTCTCTAGATTACTTCACCTGTGGCCGCCCCCCTTCTCCTATAGCACCTGATAGATGAAAGATATATGTAGCAAATAAAATTAGTCAGCGGGGCTTGCTCTGCTCCGGTTTCTTCATCTCGTCGGGTGCGGCGCGTGTGCCGTCGCTGCCATCACATGTGGTGCTTGGCTTGCGCGCATGCAGCCGTCGCCCCTGGGCTGTGTGTCCTCCGTTTGTGAGGTCCCCCCTCGACCCTCGTTGCCCTTGCGAATGACCTTGCCTGTGTATTTATAGGAGGTCTGGATGGCTGGTCTTCGATGTGTAGCCAGGGCTACGGCCATTCTGCCGTTACCGATTTTCTTGGAATAGATTTGCACGGCGCATGTTGATCCTCGCTATCCTTTCGGCTGTTCTTCTTGACGCCTACTCCTGCGAAACAAAGTACAGCTCACCCATATCTTAGGTTTAAGTCAATGGCAAGTGGGTCATTCCATTTGCCAAACACGTGACTTCTACCCTGTCTCGGCAGTTTGTCAATTTCTATTTTATTTTCAACTGTTTGTACGGGTATTCGGGTGTACGCGTGCTTGCCAGCCAGGTATTTTGTACGTAGTTGTATGTTTTTTAGCTTTATTCAACAAACGTGCTCGCTGAACAGTCAGCCATCAGGCTGCTAATCAGGAACGGGGGTAGAGTCTAACCAGCTCCCAGTCACAGAAAGCGTGCAGGCACGCTTCGCACATATATGTGCTGGACCGTTTGCTGATCTCATTACATGTTGAACGGTAAAAGAAGTAAAGCTAAAAGCTAGCTCTCCTATTTCATCTAAGATAGGTGCTATCACCGAGCGGCCAGTGTAGCGAGAGTTCCAGAGGTTTACTGCCTCTAGACAGTCGGTCTCCATGATCACATGCGTGTATCCTCGAAGTGTCGCAAGTAATACTCCCTCCTTGAGCGCTAGAGCCTCTGCAATTAAAGGATCTGTCACCCCCGGGATCGGCTTGCACCATGCACCCTTGAAGCCCGATGCCGAACGAGCGATGCCGCCCGCCCCTGCGTTGCCATCATCAAGATGAGTGGCTGCATCAGTATTGATTTTCATGTATCCATCGTCGGGAGGTCGCCAACCAAAACCAGGCAGCATGGAGACTTGCTGCTTTGGTAACTCAAGTAGAGCAAGATCCTCGCGGATCCGTCTCACCGAAAAGACAGGGTCTATGCCATCCCGGTCATGTGTAAGTCGATTTCGGGATGTCCATATTGCCCACATCACCGTAACAAGGATCGCTCATTCCTTATCCGAAAAACGTTGATCACATAAAATGTCCTTGGTCCACGTATGGGGATGAAGCCTTGGCAGGTTGATGTCGAAGAGCAGCTGGGTTTCCTCCCAAAACCGGCGGGCATGTGAGCAATGCATAAGTGCATGCTCCAGATCTTCTTCCCTTGCCAAACAAACCTTGCAGATGCTAACATGCTTCAGATGGCGACGCTTGAGGGTGCACTCGTCCAGTAAGATCCCTCTCATCACCCGCCACCAAAACACCTTTACTTTAGGGACTACTTTGAGTTTCCAGATGGCATTCCACATATGTTGTTGATCCACTGAAGTGCCGGTACCCTGCCCCTCATCTAGAGCCTGACGCTCTTTTTGATTTTACGAGAGCACGATACGCCGATTTAACAGAGTAAATACCCGATTTCTCAAAGGCCCATGCATAGATATCTTCGCCCCCGCCATGCCGCAATGGGATGTTTAGTATGGCTGCAGCATCCGGCGCGATGAAGATCTCCTGAACTAGCTCCAGCCTCCATGTCCAGTTCGATGGATCAATCAGTTGGTCCACGGTTTGCACCATGGTATTAGCTGGACGTAACATAGGAGACATCTTAATAGTGGAAGGAATCCAATTGTCCTCCCATATTGATATGGACGATCCGTCGCACACTCGCTTCACTAGACCAGCCTGCAATGCTTCACGGCCCGCCACTATTGCTCTCCAAGTGGCAGATGAGGATTTGGGGACTGAAGCATGTAGGAAATCTGTGTCCGGGAAATATCGCCCTTTCATCACCTTGGCACATAGGGAGTTAGGGTTCGTCATAAAGCGCCACCCATGCTTTCCTAGTAAGGCCAGGTTAAACATACAAAGATCGCGGAATCCCATTCCGCCCTTACATTTGGGTGTAGCCAGCTCATCCCATGCGATCCAATGAAGGGATCTTTTGTCTAGGGAGCTCCCCCACCAGTATTTCGCCATGCTGGAAGTTAGTCCCTTGCACACCTTCTTTGTCAAAAGAAAGCAGCTCACGCTGTAAGTAGGAATGGCCTGGACAATGGACTTGATGAGTGCTTCCCGGCCGGCGCACGCAAAAAGACGTTCGGACCAGCCTTGCATTTTCCCTCTTGCTCGATCGCCCAAGTGTTCAAACGTTCCACTAGTAATCTTGCCAACAGAGGTAGGCAGACCAAGGTATTGCTCTGAGAACGCTTCTACTTGGACGCCCAATAGTTGCTTCAAAATTTGCCTGAGACCTGTGGGGGTGTTCGGACTGAAATAGATCGCGCTTTTGCTTCTGTTTACACTTTGTCCGGAGGCATCGCCATAGATCTCAAGAATCTGATTAAGCCTTGTGGCACTTTCCCTATTCGCCTTGATGAAGATAAGGCTATCATCAGCGAACAATAGATGACTCACCCATGGGGCTCTGAAGTTTACTCGTATGCCTCTGTCAACATAGTTGCCATAGTTCTTCAAGAGGGATGAGAACCCCTCGGCACAGAGGAGGAACAAGTAGGGTGATATTGGGCACCCTTGCCGAAGCCCTCGGGATGGGGAAAAATAAGGTAGCAACTCTCCGTTCACCCAGACTGCAAAGCGAACTGAAGTGACACATTTCATGATCAATCTCACAAGATTGGCCGCGAAACCGAGTTTCAAAAGGATTAGCTCCAAGAAATGCCATTCCACCCTATCATAGGCTTTCATCATGTCAAGTTTGATTGCACAGGTGAAATTTTTCACTTTCTTTCTTCTCTTCATCGTATGAACACTTTCAAAAGCAACTAGGACGTTGTCGGTGATCAAACGACCAGGGACGAAAGCACTTTGTTCTTCACTAACTATATCATCCATGCACTAATGCAATTGGTTGGCGATCACCTTGACGGCCACTTTGTATAGAACGGGGCAGAGTGCAATAGGACGAAATTGTGAAATATTTTGAGGGTGACGTACCTTTGGGATCAAGGTGATAGATGTATCATTTATGCCCGTAGGTAGTTCACCACCATTGATAAAATCCAACACTGCCTTGGTAACATCTTCTCCCAGTAGCTCCCAGTGGCGCTGGAAGAAACCCGCCGTGAAACCGTCGACTCCCGGCGCCTTGGATGGGGCCATTTGGAAAAGAGCACGGCGAACTTCGGGTGGCTCGAATGGTTTACATAGGAGGTCATTCATCGCCGGTGTAACCCGGGGAGGAACATGTGATAACAACGCATTAGCATCATGGACGCCTTGCGACGAGTATAGAGCCTGATAAAAGGCTAAAATTTCCTCTTTCACTTCTGTATCCGTAGCACAAGCAGAGCCGTCTGCTCTCGTGAGAGAAACTATTCTGTTGGTACGCTGCCGCTGTCTTGCTTGTGCCTGGAAATAAGCCGTGTTGAGATCTCCATCACGCAACCACGGAACTCGAGATCGTTCCCGAAGCCAAATCTCCTGAAGACGGAGAGAATCTCTTAGTTGGACCACAATTCTTTTCTCTTCGTCTGTTGGGCCTCGGCCAACGGAGTGACGACGTAGCCGGTCTAATCTTTTTTGCAGGTTACGTATCGATTTCGACAGGCTACCAAACTCTCGGGCTCCCCAGTGCTCGAGCTGCTGCTGGAGCTCCCCAAGGGAGTCCATTATTCCTTGCATGCCAGGGTTGTGATCATGGCTGCGCCATGATGTTGTTATAAGTTGATCATAATCCTGGTGTGACTGCCAAACATTCTCATACCGGAATTGTTTCTTCTTGAACGAACGATGTGGAAATGCATGGTGTCTGAATTCTGTCACAACAAAGCAATGATCTGACTCCACTGCACACAGATGTCGTACGCGCGTGTGTTCAAACTTAAGTCTAAACGCTTCATTGGCAAAGGCCCTGTCGAGCCTCGCCTTGACATTTGCATCTCCAGATTGACGGTTCTCCCATGTGTACGAGGCACCTGACCAACCTAGGTCTTGGAGAGCACACACATCGGTTACTTCACGAAAGCTCCTCATCTGCCACTCAGGACGGGCTGAGAGACAAAAATGTTCATGGGGATAGAGGGTTTCATTAAAATCACCGATGCAAAGCCATGCATCCTGGGGCATGACATGCAGGGCACGCAAAAACCGCCAACTATGGTGGCGGTCTGCTGCTTTCGGCGCTCCATAGAACCCCGTAAACCGCCAGCCGGCCGTGTTATCTGCATCTTCCCGCACTAGCACATCAATGTGATTCTTGTTGTAGTTCTTCAATTCCACTTTCACATCATTGGTCCAGAACAGCCCTATGCCTCCGCTCAGACCGTCGATGTCCACACCAAAACTGCCTGCAAACCCTAGAGTATGCCGCAGATCCTCAACTCTCTTGCCTCTAATCTTTGTCTCCATGACAAAAACCAGAGCGGGCCCTTCTTGCCTCGCAATGTTGCGAAGCTCACGAACTGCCTCGGGGTTCCCAAGCCCCCGGCAGTTCCAGCTTAGGCAATTCATTGTGACTGGCAGGGCTGACTAACAGCTCCTGTCGAGTTGTCTGATGTGGTGGGTGTGTCTCTTTTCTTCTTTGGTGCACGCTCCTCTTCCGATTCCACTGAAGTGCCCTCCCCCACTGGCTGTGCTGAACTAGCTGGACCGATGACCATGTTGGTTTCTTGCTCGTGTTCAGTTAATGCCGGCGCAGGCAATGCTAAAGGTCTGTATACCTTCTTCGGAGACCCAACTTTCCTCTTGTTTCCAATCGTGTTCTTCTTCCTGGGAGAGTTGACCTCGGGATCGCCATCTCTGGTTGAACTAGTCTCTGGGGCTGCACTTTTAGCTGTTTTTGCGCGACTCGGGTTCGTCCCCGAATTCTCACCAGAGGCAGCCTTCTTCTTCTCCTCCGGCGCACGGAGGCTGGATGAGAAGGGGAGATCGCCCTTCTCATCTCTAGTACCGGGCGTCGGGCAAACCAAGTCCGGATGGCCGAGACGACCACACGAAAAACAAAAATTTGGGACTTGCTCATATTGGATGTCATACCATTCGCGACTACCACGAGCCGCAGAATCAATGAGGATCCATCTTCGCATAGGTTTCCTGACATCAATTGTTACTCGCGCCCTCAGAAAACCGCCAACGGGATCAAACTGCACGTGTTTAGCATTAGGATCAATCTGCCTGGCCACTGCCTGACCCCGTTTCTCATTGCGCAGATTGAACGGCAGGTTAGGAACCCTAGCCCAAATCTGAAGTTCGTTGAACTGAAGTTCAGATGGTTGCATGCATTCAGAAAACTCCGAGAGGATGACCGCATGCTTGCTGATGTGCCACGGGCTGCCTTCCCAGACGCGATCGCGGTCGCGTTTGGTGGGAAAGTCCGCCACAAACGTATTCTCTCCGATAGAATTGAAACTTAAACCCTTAGGGTTTCCCCAAGCAGGACGGAGGGCGTTGGAGATCGTCTGAATATGGAGCGTATGACGGTGGAGCACCTTGCCCGCCAGCGACCACTTCGTCGGTTCCCCTTCATCGACATCGTCAATCACCAATGGCGTAGCTTCTTCTTCAGTCAGATCTAACTTGCCCATTGCCTCCTCCAGTCTAGCCCGTATCCTTCCTTCCCGTTGCTAGCGCCAGGTTGAACCATCCTAGCGCCGGCCGATTGCGCCGCGTCGATCGAGATCAGCCGCGCGCCGTCGTTTCCCCTCGAAACCCTAGTCGCCTGTCGAGAGTCGCGTTAGGTTTCGGGGAAAAGTTTCAGAAAGGGGTATCTAAGGCAGTGTTCGGCAACCCACCAGCTCCTAAAAATACCAGGAGCTGCGGAGTGGAGAGACTGCAGCTCTGTGCTTTTTAACTGCAGCTCCGCCTGCTCCCGGAGCGGAGCGGCGGAGTGGAGGGACTCCGAACAAGGCTTAAACATACGTACGTAGTTGTATGTGCCGGTCGTGGCGCCCGCCACGTACAGGCAAAGAGGTGTACGTTGCTGCTATACCTGGTCTTCAATGCATGCTTGTAGTACGTAGACATTCCTTTTGTTTTTGCCATGCACCACGTACAAGAATATGCATGCATGCTCCTTGTATACACATATATTCTTCTCTTTATCCTGCACTCGAGAAAAACCTTGTACAATAATAATTCAATCATATGGGTTAGTCATAAAGCGAGAAAAGCGAATCATGGGACGATTCTTTGCACTACAGAAAAACAATATTTGAGTTTTCGGCCGTGATACAAAAAACGCGTCGAACAATATCAAAACATAATAAGTTTCTATTTCTCTTTTTCTGTATCACATATTCATATTCATGGGAGGATACAAATGGATTAAGACCATGGATGAGTACCTGGCGCTATATAGCCACATGTCCCCGCAAAGATAGTACTCCAGCTTGAGCAACCATGCTTCAACTTCCTCGCCATGCCAAAGTCCGAGACATAAGCTTTATAATCTTGGTTCAAAAGAATGTTGCTGCTTTTTATGTCCCGGTGTACAATAGGATCATTCCAGTCATGATGCAAGTAGGAGAGAGCTTGAGCTACGTCCGTCACAATAGCAATTCTGCTGGTCCAGTCCAACTCCTTTGCTAGATCTTGCTCGTGCAAAATGGATGATAAGCTTCCCCTCTCGATAAGGTCGTACATGAGGAATTTGCATTGGGAGTGTGAACAGAAGCCATACAGTTTGACGATGCATCGATGCCTGATTTTCGTCAACACTTCAATCTCAACATAAAATGTTCCCGCGTCATTGAATTCTTCCATTGAATGGTGGAGCTTGACCGCAAAGGTAACCCCGCCTTCAAGCTCAACTCTGAAGACGGTTCCATAGCCTCCAATGCCAATGCAATATTTCTCATCAAAATTTTCTGTTGCACCGAGGATGTCTTCAAATGCGATCTTTCCATCAAAATTCCACATAGAAAGCATATCTCCAGGCTTGCTTTTGATAGTACCACTTTCTGGTTTTCTTCTCCAGGAAATGACGATAATGCTTGCTATTGTGAGCAAGGCAAGAGGGAAGAGAGCAAAAGCAAGAAATACCATACTTGGATGTTTTCTACTTTGGTCTGTTTCAATTATATATGCCATTGCCACACCAATCGCCGCATAAATCCATGTTCCTTCAAGTGAGACAAAGCGTGCAGCGATAAAAGGAACTCTGCCAGCCAAACTGTTATATGACAAATTCAGTGTATACAGTCTGAGAAGATTAGAAAAATTCGTTGGGATGGCACCACTTAAATTGTTTCTACTCAAATCCAGCTCAAGAAGGAAGGCAATAAACCCAAGTTCTTGTGGTATTTGTCCTGTCAATAAGTTGCCTGATAAGAGTAAGAACGATAAAGAGCCGCATTGTCCTATCTGAGGTGGAATGTTTCCTACAAATTGATTGCCACTTAAATCCAAATGTGTGAGAAGAACAAGAGATCCTAACTCTGGTGGTAATTGGCCATTAAGCTGATTGGATCCAAGTGCCAGTGTTGTTAGAGACAATGAATTCAAAATGGTCAAAGGGAAGGAACCATTTATTTGATTGTTCGAAAGATCTAGGTATTGCAAACTCGGCAAATCTCCTATGTTTCCATTAAGTCCATTAGACAAAAGATTGTATGAAAGATCGAGAAAAGTTAGTTTAGTACAATCAGCTATTGATGCTGGGATAGGTCCATCAAGGAGATTGAAGTTTAAATCCAAGTATTGGAGATTGGCAAGAGTGCTTATGCTTGATGGGATTGGGCCCGAGAGATTGTTGTATCCTAGGTCTAGATGGGTCAAGTCTGCAAAGTGAAGAGGCTCATCAAATTCCCTAGTCTTCCTACCATACTAGGCATGATAGAAAAAATGTAGTAATAAAATAGATCAATGGGGGGTAGTTTTATACAGTTACCTAGTGAAGGTGGGATAAATCCATCAAGATGGTTTCTGGATAGATCCAGGTATTCGAGCTTCGCGAGAGTACCAATGCTTGACGGGATTATGCCCGAGAGGGAGTTGCCACTAAGGTCCAAATGGGCAAGATGAGGCAAGTCTGCAAAGTGGAGAGGCTCATCAAATTCCCTAGTGTTTCTACTGTACAAGGCATGGTACAAAAATGTAGTAAGAGAGATCGATTAGGGTTAGTTTAGTACAATTACCTAGGGAATTGGGATGAATCCATGAAGACTATTGTCAGTTAGATCCAAGTATGCTAGCTCGGCTAGAACACCAATGCTTAATGGGATTGGGCCAGAGAGATTTTTGTAACTAAGGTCCAAACGGACAAGATGGGGCAAATCTGCAAAGTGGAGCTTATTGTCTAACCTGCCTCAAGATGGCAACGGGGATGAATCCCATCGGGTTTTGCCTTCCCAAACCCATCCCCACGAGAAAATCGTAAACCCGTCCCCGTCCCCACCACCAGGCGCGTGGATAGTTTTGTGCCCGTCCCCTAAACCCATCGGGTTTCGGGGAACCCGCGGGGAACCCACGTGAAAATCAAAATATTTAAACAAACATAGTGGTGACGAAGAATAACATTTCAGCAGCATAGCTTGAGCAAATTTCAACAAAAAAAAACTATAGTAGATGGTTCAACAGCTATATAGAGTGTATTTCGGCAGCATGATGCCACATTTCAGCAACAAAGATCATCAGATTTCAGCAAAAAGATGATCAGATTTTAGCCATACATGGTACAACAAGATATGCAAATCTTCCAATGCCAAATCAAAGTGCCAAGTCCTATGGAAGATCAAAATTCGCTCAAGCTAAAGTTAAAAATGAAAAAAATATGCAGATTGGTATATGAAATTTGCAAGTACTTGTACTTCACCTGCATTCCCTCTTGAATGTCTTGAAGACAACTCCAAAAGCTTTGTCCTTGTTCATTGTCAGCACCTATGAGAATCAAATAAGTAGTAAGGAAAATAATTTCACGGGTATTGCCGGGTTTCGGGTTCGGGGATTACCGAAACGGGTGTAAACCCACGAAACGTGTCGGGTTATATAATGTGCCCAACAGCAGCCCCGCGGGGATGAAAAGATGCCCATCCCCGACCCCTAATAGGGTAAAAACCCACGGGGACGTAGGTTTCGGGGGCTCGTTGCCATCTTGAAACCTGCCACCAAGGCGACAACGCTTCGGAAGCCAAATTTCCACAATGCAGCCATGAGGCAGCCCGGTGCTGCAGGCAACGCCTGTCCAGTCACACGGGCTGGTTCCCTTTGTCCATGAATCCAAAGGACAGGTTCCGCTTCTGTATAGGCCAGATTTCCATCGGAGAAGTGCCTCAGCCTGCCGATCAAGTGACGAATGCGTGGAATTTGAGGCAGAAGTAAGGCGTGGCAAGGCAAGCAGGAGCAGAAACAGCTCCAAGGCTAGGAGAAGGCTCATGCTCTGTAGGTCTAGTGGTGAAGCTCCAAGGCACACACAGGACATACATAGCCCGCTGATGTAGTTGATTGTTCTAAAGAAAGTGATTGCCAGGCTTGCCGTGTAGACCAAGGCTCCAAGGACCGGGTGCAAGAGCTTCTCACATTATGTTCCACACAAGCATGCATCACTGACCATTTTTTTTTTCAAAATTGAATGAAGACCGTCACTTCTGAGTCCTGAACAGAGCCTGGCCAGGAACAAGCTCCAAAGCCCACACATTACATACATGGATATGTAGTCCGCTGATACCATTGATACTTCAAAAGGAAGTGATTGCCGGGCTTGCCGTGTAGACTATGCTCGGCCAGATCGTGGAGTTGGTTCCTCGAAAGA
The DNA here is from genome assembly GCA_902687465.1 of Secale cereale. NCBI lineage: Eukaryota > Viridiplantae > Streptophyta > Magnoliopsida > Poales > Poaceae > Secale > Secale cereale. Next base: position 41,011,405 of record LR738709.1, on the reverse strand, counting down.
CCGCGTGAAAGACTTTCCTATATTCATCATTGACCATTTTTTCCTCCAAAACTGAATGTCTGAATGATGACCACCAGTCGTGAGTCTGGCTGTGACGCTGGAACAACAAGTCCTCACACTCATGGATGGCAAAAATGTTTGCACTGCAAGATCAAGCCACACAGTAGAGTAGAATGTTCCTCGTAACTAAACCATGTTCGGCAAATTCGGATTCATTCATCATTGGTTTTGGTCTTTCATTTGAACTCGTCAACATAATTTGTTCTAGTGTGTTTGATGATAGGTGTAGTTACTATGATGATAGTACATAACAAAACATAGGGCTGTGCATTTTGAAACCGAACCGAAAAACCATACCGAAAATAAACCGAACCGAACCAATTTTATGGTTTTGGTATGGTATGGAATTTTCATACCGTTTTGAACTTTGGTTTTTATGGTATATACCGAAAAACCGAACGGTTAACCGAATAAACCGAAGTAAAAAATAAATTTATATTTCTTGAGACAAACAACCATACAAATTGTCATTTTTTTTGTACATGAGTCAAATTCACTACTAAGCATGTACATTTTTCTTGTAACATAGGTTTTTTTCTCTTTAAAAGATGCTAAGCACGTCCATAATCATTAAGGGATGAATATATGCATGCATATATACTTATATATATAGTTATATACTATTTATGTAAAATAGTATGTGTTTTGATTGGTTTTGAGTCATAAATTTGTAAATTATTATTAAGTCATTTTCAAATTCGCGTCAACTTTGGTTTTTATGGTATATACCGAAACCATACCGAAATAATTTGGTATGTACCGAAACCGAACCGTATTTTCATTTCATATCGTATTTACCGAAGTATTAATACCGTACAAACCGAAAAACCGTATAAACTGAACCATGTAAACCAAATAAACCGAACGCACAGAGTGAGATCTAGGCATACATGAATTGAAAAAAATAGTAAAAAAAATGTGAAACTTCCTTGGAACAAGCATTGTCCAGTTAATTGTTTACCTATAATTTTTCATGACAAAATGACTTTCGTGGTATTTAGAATGAATAAAATAAAACTGATATTATATTAAGCTTACCATTCACAAAGCTTGTCCGACAAAATTTTACCTTTTTTTTACTTATTTTTTATTTTTTAGGCTAATCAGGTGCGCCTACACCCATGTTCCAAATTTAAAATAATCTTCTCAATGCTAACCTTAATGGTTAACACTATGCAATTGTTCCATCTTTATATGCGTGTATCAATGTTTGAGTGAGATATCTGCAAATTTAGGAACTAAGAAATATCTGCAAATCTAAAATACATGTATGTCTACTTTTCTTTTGGAGGGAAGAACTTCCAACTGCTTATTGTGTTGTTCAGTGCATTCAATCTCGCTAAGAAAAGGAACGGTGTTGATATTTTTGTTTTCTTCTTGTTCCATCTTCTATGTGACTCATATGTTCGACTTTCAAGAAAATAGACGTACCATATATTCTAAAGTAGAGGGAGCATTATGTTTTTTTGTTTACTCAGTTGCTGCCAGGGCCAAACACTTACATTGCTTTTTTTCCGTTTCTTTCCATTTTTCGGTTCTATGTTTAGGTTGCTATGTTCTCTCTCATGGATTTACCATTTTCATTTTTTTTGTTTTTCTTCCTGTTTTTTTATTTTTCTTTTTTCCCTTTGCATTTTTTCTCTGTTCTCTTTTCATGTTTTTTATTTTCCTTTTTTACATTTTCTGTTTTAGTTCTTTGTTATTTCATTTACAAAATATATGTGTTTTATTTTATATGTACCTTTAATACACTCTTAAAATTCCATAAATACATGTTGAACATTTGGTTCTACATGAAGAACATTTTTCAAATAACAATGCACGATGACCATTGTTAAAATAGTGTCTAACAATTTTTAACATTTGTGTAATTGTTTTAATATGCATCAAACGTATTTTAATGCACAAGAACATGTTTTCAAATAATATTTAACATTTTTAACACATGTTGAACATTTTTAAATGCATGACGAACATTGTTAAATATTTTAAGATTGTCTGATACTCCCTCCGTCCCAAAATACTTGTCATCAAAATGAATAAAATGAGGTGTATCTAGATGTATTTTGGTTCTAGATACATCCTTTTTTGTCCACTTTGATGACAAGTATTTTGGGACGGAGGGAGTACAAGATAAACATTGTGTTATATGATTTAAACATTTTTAATACATGTTGAATATTTTTAAATACATGACTAATTTTTCAAATAATGTTGCACAGTTTTTACTACTGTACATGATAAACACTGTTCAAAAAATGCTAAGAATTTTTTAAATAGACTTCGCACATTCTGCCCCCACCCTTTTATTTATCTTTTTCTTCCTCTTCTTCTTTGACTTTTTCCTTTTTCATTTCAAGTTTTATTTCATATTTGTTTAGTTAGTTTCGAGGTTATTTTTTTTTTCCTTTTTATTTATAAATATTTTTTAATGCATGTATATTTTTTAGTACACAATGAACATATTTTTGAATGCATAACGATCATATTTTAAATAAAGAATGAACATTTTTAATACACGAAGAATAATCCTGAAGTGCATATGATTTTTTTTAAATATATGTTGTGTATGTTTTAATACATGATGAAGGTTTTGTAAATACACACCTAATGATTTTAAATACCCGATGAAAGTTTTCTAAATACTGGATAACATTTAAAAAATGAAGAGCTATATAATTAGTATACAAAGAACTATAATTGTTTTTTGAATTATGAAATATACCTAAATGGGGAAACCAAAAAAGTGAAACCTCCTGTTGGTGTCTCTTGAAACATTTTAAAAAATTGGGAACGTTTTGTATGTAAACATTTTGAAACTTTTGGTCATGAATCATGATGGTGTCTCTTGACAGACAATAATGTCTACTGTGTTGTGAACATCGAGATCAGTAATTTGTGTCCCATGTGTTGATGAGTGAGTGCTATAATGCGGCTGCTACCTGCTAGGCTAGCATACACTCTGGAGTCTGGAAGGTTTGAGGGACACGTAATTACCATCTGCCATTGACAAGACACAAGAGTGATTATGCATCATTGACACCGCATGCTTGCAGGAACAATGCCATGGCAGTGGCTATGTCGTCGATCAGTGCACGTGTGCTGGTAGCTCTTGATGAGTTCCACGGATGGTCACTCCATTTCAGTTTACATTGTTCATCGCCATCTCCTGGGATCCCTTGATCTCTGCGTTGCTTTGTTGATCTTTGTGTAGCTCTTGATATAATCGGCTACTATTAATTATATTCTTGATGATAGAAGCCTTCGTGTTCCTTCATAAGAACAGAGCTAAGTTCGGATCCCTTTTCCTGAAGGACTCTCCACAAAATGGCAAACGGAAAAAGACATTTAGAGCCTGTTCGGCACTCGACCAGCTCCGCAAAATACGAGGATCTGCAGAGTATCGATTCGCCCGCTCCATAATTTTCAACTGCGGCTCCGGCCACTCCGCGAGCGGAGTCGTGGAGCAGAGGGCCTCCGAACAGGCCTTTAGTTTGGTAATTTTCAATGCCTTACTTTAGCCCCAACGAATGTTATTTTACAGGGACAGTGTGGCACCTTGATTCAGGGGAAACAGAGTGCAAAGTCTAACTTGTACTCCATGTTACGAACAGTTTAGTCAATGGGCCTGGCACATTTCTCGCAAGAGAAAACGATTCTGACACCGACCCGCACACAAGAATTACTCGATGCAACAATGTTCAGGTACTTGTTCATACATTTAGTATGTTTTTACTGCTTTTGCAAGCAATAAGATTGTTCCTTACAAAGCACATCTACACATTTTGAGAATCGATTATTTGGCTTCTGTAGATACATCTCTAATGTTTCTTCTTTTTACATCTTCTTTGCGAGGATAACTCTGACTTGTGGGAGGCATGCTTCTCTAAACTCCATCAGCCAGACAGATGAGAGGCCTGTTACTTTCAGTCCTGGAATTTTTTTTCAGAAGTGTGTAACCTGACTTTCTCTATCGATATTGCCCTCTTCCTTCCTCTTCTCTACTGACTGACGAACCAAACTGATCAGCATGACAGCGAGCAATGCCTGAAGGCCTGATTAGATAGCAGTAAATTGTTAATGCTAGACGTGGCCCTTGTATATGCACACGTATATGCGTATTAATCTTTAGCCACAGGTTTTAATCATGTGAATTGCATGCTTGTTCATGCTTTTCCACATAGCTGTCATGTCTACACGCTAAACTCATTTGCAAAACTAGTGATCTGTAGCATCTATGCTAAAAATTGCTACTGTCAACACAAGGTAAAATGAGTTCAGCGTAGAAATATACCATCTATGCTGAAAAATACTGAAAATTGTTGAAATCTGACAAATCTACTATCGGTGCTAGGGAAGTAGACTTGCATTTGTTCAGGCAAGATGACAAAGGAATTTAGTTCCTGGTAGTTCTTTCTACACTTGTTGATTGAATTATAAATCAAATCAAGTTCTGATAAGTGTGGAGAAAAGACACCTAATCAATCTTCAACCATCCCTTTCGGTCCCACGATACATAAAGCCATAATAATTACCCCGAGAGATGCTAACAGACCACACAACACTCTACAGCAGATCACTCTAAACATATCAAGTGGCACGAAATGTGGTCAAGATTAATGAAGAAAGTGTACCTGGACCACAACGCAACAACCTTTCCTGAATTTGGTGAACTCCAGAACCTTCAGAGAATAAGATTTGAGCGAATTTGGTGGACTCCAATGTCTCAAAAAAAAAAATATACATAGGTCGTAAATTTGTTTCCTAACTGGGACAGATGCATATCAATGTGATGTCAAACATGCTTATGCAGCTCCATCTTCGCCGTCCAGCCACTGTATATATAGATAGTTTCCATTCTCTTTGGGCATACTATTTTCATTTAGGCTGCATGTATTGAATATGAGTTGATCATTCAGTTACAATGGGTTGTTGCCTGCAAACACAAATTTTAATACTCCCTCCGATCCATATTAATTGACGCACACTTAGTACAACTTTTCGGAGGGAGTATTTGTGGTTCCGTTAGTTCAGTAATTAGTTACAATGGCTTATTGACATAGGTTGTTGCCACTGGCAATGACCCTCGCTCCGACTGGCGTGTCACAGAGAAGCCTCAGCTGGCGTGTACCAAGGAATCATGAGCCTCCCTCCGACTGAATGTCTAGAATGTGGTTGCCAAAGGTTGCTCTCAGTCTTGCACTTCTCTGAAACCAACCAATTTTTGGGGGAAATGCCCAACGAATGTGAAGGACAAAAGGTTGTTCCTCTGTGTTTTAATGTTCAGAGTCAAAGAAAATTCAAAAAAAAAAAAGTTCAGAGTCATGTATTGTGTCATATGGTTTTCCTGATGTTTGGTTCAAGCAAGTTGCTGAACTTCGTATGTTTTGGAAAGGTCAAAGACTGGCGTTTCTCCATGTGGACAGGTACTTGGACATGGTTGAGAAAATTTGGATGATAAATGTGCTCATCATGGGCAATGCGACTCTTCGTAGCGTGTCACGAGAAATGCAGCGACGCAGTGATGCTACGAGAGCTAAGATTCGTGCTATGAAAGCTCAAAATTGATGCTATTAGGGTTGAGAGTGCATCGCTGGGTCGGCGTATCGTGAAGGTGGCCGCCCAAAATGTGAAGCTTCAGGTTTTAGTGTACTTTCTTTTCGCCATTCCTGTTCTACTGTTGCTAGTGAAGCTAGTGAAGTAGGATGTCCGTGCAATTGATCGTGGCCGCCTTTCTGTACGAGGCGGAGATCCCTGCTGTCGAATGGGACGAACAGGTTGGGCTGGTTGGTCCTGCTGAGCTTTGTAGAGTTTTTGGAGAGATTGCAAGTTTGCCGAAGAGAGGGAGAGCCAGCCAGCATTCAGAAACTGCAACCAGACAAGGATGGAAATTAACTTCAGTTATGACCCCACGCATGTTTGTCCGAAGCAAATGTTCTTCCTTCCATGCTGGGCAGTGGGCACTACATTCAGAGTTCAGTCTGCAGCTTCAGCACCCTCTGGAGTGTGAGAGCTACTGTAAATGGAACATTGTAAGAAAAGACGGAGAATAAAACAGGTTGAACTTGAGATCTGCTACTAATAACATGATACTATCAGTAAGGCCGACCTGCGCCCCGCCCCCTAAGAAAAAATAAAGCAATGCAGATATGTACTCCCTCCGTCCCAAAATTCTTGTCTTACATTCATCTAGATAGGAAAGTATCTAACACTAAAACGTAGCTAGATACATCCGTATTTAGACAAATTCAAGACAAGAATTTTGGGACGGAGGGAGTAAGTGGGATCATCACAGCTATAAGTTATAGAGGCTAAAAAGCCTCGGTCCTTTCAGGTTTTGCCTGTTAAACATCCAGCCTGTTACATAAGTTTCGACTAAGACATACTGTGTCTATTCCTCTTTAATTTTTTTGAAAATTAGAAACATAACCATATGGAAAAAGAGCTCCTTTACGGTGATTGGGGCAGTACTGGGAGTACTTTCGGGTAATTGCCCCTCCGATTTTTATTAGCCGTCCGATCTGGTGGGGGGTTAAAAAGAATAAAAATAATTTAGTTTAATCAGAAAAGGGCATAATGGTCCAGGGTAAAATAATATGCTTTCAACCAATCACGTCGACGAGACCACGACCAGAACAGGTCTAATAGATCCAGAGTCCTCGTTCTCACCCCCTTCCTCCTGTCCGATGAGCCGGCGAGAGGAACCAATTCACCGTCGTCGGCGTCGTCCTCGTCCGCCGCCTCGCCCCCTTCAATACAAAACACGTGCCCGGCAGCAGGAATAATAATAGACATCTGCGGCGGCAGTGTCAGCGGCGGCGCTATAGGAACTCGCCCCCACCGATCCCATCGCTGACGGGACTTGCATCCTAAGGTATAAATCGCCCGAATCTCAACTTACTTTGATTCATAGCCTGCACTTCCTACTTAGATTTGTGTAGTCATCATCGTTTTAGGTTTCCCTAGTGCATGCAATTTAGGGCCTCTTTGATTCGTAGGATTTCCAAAACGCATGAATAGGAAAAACGTGGGATTGGGGTGGCATGTCATCTTGAATCCTATATGATTCTATGAGTGTTTGATCGTGCACAGGGAAAAAGTAGGATTCTTTCAAAGAGGTTAGAGTGGATTGAAAAATTCCTATGAAATCTAGTGCAAATAAATCCTATGGAAAAGTTCATATGGTTTACAATCCTATGAATCAAAAACCCACATAGGGAAAAAAAATCCTAAGGAATTGAATCCTTCAAAATTCCTTTGAGAATCCTTTGAATCAAAGAAGCCCTCAATTTAGAATTTTTCATTATCCATGGTCACTTCACTAGTTCATGGGGGGCCAAGTTTATGGAGGCTGGATCACTTGCCATAACATGTGCATAGCAAAGTTTAAAATTCCACGCAAGATTTCGTACTGAGTTTTGCATGCATTTTTTTGTCCTTTCTGATTTTTTTCAGTGGTTATGGCGGATGTAAGTCATGAGACAATGTTGGAGTAATATCATATTGCCAACAAGATGTTTAATAATGAGGATGAAGGTTATACATTCTATAACAAATATGCGCTTGAGAAAGGTTTTAGTGTCCGGAGAAGCTATGTCGAGTGGGATGGATCCAACTGCCAAATAATTGTAAGGAAATTTGTGTGCAGTCGTGAAGGGGTTCGTGAAGAGTAGCACATGAAGAGGAAGATTGAAGATAGAAAGAGGAGGCCACGGAGTATAACTCGTGTAGGGTGTACAACTAAATCGGTGATTGCAAGACAGAAGGAAACATGTCAGTGGTTTGTGAAGGATTTCATCGATGAACACAACCATCATGTAGCCTCACGGGATCTGTCGTGTCTTTTGCGTTCACCCAGAAGAATTAGCGATGAGCAGAAAGCAGACATTGCAGACATGAAAAAATCTGGGATTAGAAAACACCATATTATGGATATTATGTGCATGCAATACGGTGGATATGATGAGGTTGGATGCATTATGAGGGTTTACAATTTCTGCCATGCTAACAAGCAGGAAACAATTTCTTCCGGGGATGCTCAAACCATGATCAATCACATGATGGCAAGGCAAGAGCAAGATTCAGATTTTTCTTCTTCAGGTACTTGGTTGATGAATATGGCCATCTGAACGGACTGTTCTGGTGTGATAGTCAATCCCGACTTGACTACGAGGCTTTCGGAGACGTTATTATTTTTGATAGCGCATACATAACCAATAAGTACAATATGGCATTTGTGCCGTTTGTCGGGTTGAATCACCACCGTAGCAGCATTATTTTTGCATGTGGTATCATTTCACATGAAACAAGCCAGGCATATGAGTGGATGTTACGAAACGTTTCTGATGCTGTGGGACAGAAGCATCCTATATATGTGATCACTGATGGGGACCTTGCAATGCAGAGAGCAATCAGGGTGGTGTGCCTAACTCAAACTATAGGCTCTGTATATGGCACATTCAGCAAAACATTGTACGCCATCTGCATGATGACGTGGTAAAGGAGGAATTCATATCTTTCATATATTGTACATCTTCCATTGAAGAGCATGAGAGAAAATGGTTACACTTACAACGGAATAAAGTAACAAGTGAGGACTCCTGGCTGCATCAGATGTATAAGATGAGAAAACGGTGGTGTGCTCCATATCTTGAGGGCCATTGTTTCCTTGGATGAGTGAGAGTTTAAACTCGATGCTACATACGCATCTTGAGGCTAAGATGACGCTGTTTCAAATGCTAGAGCACTATGAGCGTTGCCTTGCGTCGCGACGCTTGAATGAGGCTCTCCAAGACGTCGAGGCCTTGCAGTCCGTTCCTTTCACAGAGGAAAATGCTTCAGTTCTTGAGAAACACGCCGCGAAAGTTTTCACTCCTGCTGTGTTTAAGTTGGTCTTATGGAGCATAGATGATGTCAAAAAATGTGAGATCAGAGAGGTACTTGATGCAGCAGAGGTTACCACATACGTTGTGTCTAAGAAGGAAAGAATGGATAAAAAGATCGAAGTGCGCACGGAGTCGAAGGAAGGTCTGTTTCGCAGTATCAGTTGTTCTTGCCACAAATTGGAATGCGCAGGCACACCATGTTCCCACATATTTTACATATTGGGAATTTTACAAGAAGAAACAATGCCCATGTGTTGTGTTCCCACTAGGTGGACAATGAGTGCAAAATGTGCATTTGCAACGACCAGAAAGAGCGAGATGTATGCATAATCTGCAGCCCTACAAAGGTACCGTAAGCTAAGGAATTTTAGTCACGCAGCATGTTTCAAGGCATGCCACTCTGATGAGGCGTTTCAGCATCTAAAAAGGGTTTGGAAGGACAAGATTTTTGCAAGGGACCAACAAGTGAACAAGCTGATAGCAAGGGATCAACTAATGCTCAGGGTAACAACATTAGGTTTGGCCCGTTGATGCCACAATCGGCTAACCTTGATGGTGAAGGTTTCGAAAAGCTTTTGGATCCCGTGCATGTGCCAGGCCGAGGTGCTCCAAAGAAAAGGCTACAGGAAAAGATGAAGAAAACAAGAACAAAGGGTAGACGTAGCTATTGTCATGAGGCAGATGGTCACAGTCCACGTACGTGCGCCAAATTGATAGAGGTACCTTATGTCGTAATTTAATGTTTTCATGTGTCCAAATATATTCCATGGCATTAATAATATCCTTATGTGTAGGATCTCAAAGCAGAACTATGATAGCTACAACATTGTGCGCACGGTCGGACAACAAGTACGTCGACGATCAAAACTTAATGTTGGAGTGTGCATTGTTGTCTATGTCTAGTATCGTGTGACATTTTCTCTAACAAAATACTTCCACTACAAAAAAAAAGACACATCCGTGACATTTTGGGCCGAACGAAACTTTTTTCTGTCATACTTATGACACTTCTATGACGATAATTGTGACAAAACCTGGCATCATCATAGATGTGGTGGGGTCCTACTTCTATGACAAAAAATCAGGACAAAAAATGGGCTTTTCGTCCTGGGCGGGCCGGAGACGCAGCTGCATGACATTCTTTGGGCCGTCCATGACGGGAAAAACCGTGGTAGAAGCGAGGGCGAGGAAAATATCGGGGCATTCCCGGTTACGGTGGGTGGTCGGGGCCGAGCGATACGCGTTTCTCTCGTACACGCACGCGCGTGGGTGCGAGGCGTTGGGCTCTAACTGAACCCAAGCGATTGCACTGCTGGCTACGCGTTACTGAACCCGAGCGATCGATCGATGGCTGTTAACTGAACCCGATCGAGCGATTCCTTCGCTACAGCTGCTAACTGAAGCCGATCGATGCTGCCTCTGCATGAACAGTGAGCGTTGCTGGGGGGTTTGGATGAACAGTTCCCGGCGGGGGTGGCTGAATAGGACCCCGTGGTGTTGCCTCTGGATGAACAGGACCTCGATCGATCGAGCCAGTTGGGGCTGCATGAATAGGACCCCGTGGAGGGCTGGGTGAACAGTAGAAGGTGGAGGGCTGGATGAACAGTAGCCCGTGGAGGGGTGGTTGAACAGGAGCCCGTGGAGAGGGCTGTTTGAAAGTAGCCGATGGAGTAGCGCGCGGTGAAGGCTGAACAGTCGCAGGTGGTGGCTGGAGGAGGTCGACGGTGGATGAACAGTAGCCCATGGAGGCTGGAGAGGGTCGACGGTGGTGATGAACAGTATCCCCTGGAGTCCCGTTTTGTGGTACGCCACTGATGGCTTCTCGCCCCTCGTTGGTTACCCCAAGTGGAAGGTTTGAGATGTAGCGTAGCGGCAAATTTCCCTTGGCAAAGATACCAAGGATCGAATCCCGTGAGACTCCGAGGGTCGACAAGAAGGTGTCAATAGCGTCAGAAACTTTTGCTTTGACAGGACCTGCACACAGATACAAATAACTTTGCTCCCAACGAGTACAGAGAGGTTGTCAATCCCTCCGGCCTTGTCGTTTACAAAGGATCAAACGCAAGAGATAATAGTGATAGGTATGACTGCAACTAGGAAATAAGAACAGGAAATAAATAGCGGGTGTGATCAGTGATGGTAATATGGACCGGAGTCCCATGATGTTCACTAGTGATGTCTCTCTCCCAAAAGACGATAGAACAGCTAAGCGAGGTAAACAAATTACAGCTGGGCAACTGACTGGATTATGTGCGCAAACCAATGCTAACTATGGTGTAAAGAAAGGTAGAGGCTCAAAAGCATGGGCGGTACGCCAAGGCAAGTAGACCGAAATCCATCTGCATCTACTACTAATCATCCACCTTGAGATATCTATCCAGAACATCTCGCTGGTATTAAGTTGCGAGTCCCACCCAAACTGTAAACTCAAAGCAACAGACAACTGCATTAAAAGAACTTTGCGTAAAGTAAACAATCCTTGCACCCGCAAGTACAAGCACCGTTGTTTTCCCCCTTGTGGCAACGACACATCCCATAGACTCATGTTTCTGTCACTCAAACTAGTCATCGAGGGGCATGAACCCACAATCAAGCATAACGTTCCCTCTTGGAGTTACTACCTACTACTCGGCCAAAGCAATAAACAACAACGGAGAACATGCAAGAATTACTCAAGAACATAAATATAAAAGAGGTGAATCAAATATATTACTCACACACAATCTGAACATAATCTCATAATCCATCGGATCCCAGCAAACTCAGCAGAGCAACAGCATAAAGATTACATATGTGCCTCGATCATGTAGGGCAGCTCACGAGGTCTAATCGATGAAGAACAAAGAGGGGAGGAGAACATCACATAGCTACTGGTCATGGACCCATGGTCCAAGGGAGACTACTCACAACTCATCCGGGAAGCGTCCATGGTGGTGGAGAAGCTTCCGGTGGTGGTTCTCCCCTCCGGCAGGGTGCCGGGAAGAGTTCTCCTGGTGCTCCCGATCTTGGAAGCGCGGCGGCGGCGGAACAGAGATGAGATCGCGAAAAAGGGTTCCGTCCTCGAGGGTTTCGGGACGCGTGCAATATATATGCCAAAGGGGGTCAACAGAGGCGGAGGTGGGGCCCCAGGTGCCCCCCTGGCGCGGCCAGGGGTGGGGCCGCGCCGGGTGGCCGCCTGGGCCACCCCAGGCTCCCCTCTGGCCCTGCCTTAGTTTTTCCGGAAGCTCCCGATACGCTGTTTTTTCCTGTATTTTTCCCGGAATTTTTAGGGCACTTTTAATATGGGGGAAACCTGAAATAGAAAAACAGCAGAAAACAGGAACTGGCATTGTGGTGCACTGAGTTAATAGGTTAGTCCAAATATGATCAAAAGGTGTATGGAAGTGCATAAATATCATAGCAAAAGCACACAAAAGAGGCATGGAGGAAGCAGAAATTATAGATACGTTTTGGACGTATCAACATCCCCAAGCTTAATTCCTGCTCGTCCTCGAGTAGGTAAATGATAACAAGCATAATTTCTGTGGTGACATGCTATCAACCATATAAGAACTTTTAAGAAAGCAATCAAGGCATGTAATTCAATTCAAGTCATAACAAGCAAGAGTCTATATTAGCATTGTAACAAGTAACATAAGAACATAAAGGTGCAAGAGCTCTCGCTGTCCACGACTCGAATGTCTCCAAATGGTGTTTGCGTGCAAGAAAGGGGATAGGGATATATGAGAGAGTAAAACATAGTTTTTGTATTGTTGAGAACCTAATCTACTAAAGTTTCACACTTGGTCTTCTTTGGAATCTTATCTTGACTCATCCCCAGACCGTCAGCCAGGTACAAGTCGAAATGATCCACTCCCTTTCGATATTTTGAGCACTCATGCAATGGATGAGCGTAAGCAAGAAAGTCGACACTTAGGATGGCAAAGAGAGAAATGATAGAGGGGGAAGACAAAAAAGGTGTGAAAGGCTCACATCAATGAGGACAATCATCGGTGAGAGAAAGCCAAATGATAGATATGATGTGAGGAGTAGGGATTGCCATGCAACAGATGCACATATGAGCCAAGGTAAGCTCTCCAATGGAACTAGTGGGGGTGCATCCAACTTGCTTGCTCAAGAAGACCTAGAGCTCTTTTGAGGAGGCTCATCATTGGAATATACAAGCCAAGTTCTATAGTGTAAAGGTCCCCACATAGCTATATGCATGAATGATAATCTCTATGGAGCACAAGGTATAAGATGGAGTACGAGTGTGGATCTCTCAAAAGGAAATAGTAGTGTGCCCCCTTCTCTCTTTTTATTTCTTTTTCTCTTTTTTTTCTATTTTTTTATATATTTTTTGTGGCCTCAATGGCTCTTTCTATTTATCTCTCATTTGTCCTCTTTGGGATCTTTTGATTTTGTCCTCTTAGGGATCTTTTGATTTGTCCTCTTTGGGATCTTTTCCTCACTTTAGGGGCAACACTCTATGTATTACAAGAAGTATAGAAGATCTTTCACACTTTACAAAAATACTCAACATAAAGAAAATGAAACTATCATGATGTATATATGCAAATGTATGCCTCTGCCAGTGTAGCAGGATATGCAATGATACTAGCGCGTCATGTAGCAATGATTAGGGCAAGGCCCAACTAGCATGCGGCTCATCGATCAAGCAAAAAGCATGTATGACATGAAGATCAAGTCATGAGAGGATGGATGTTGCATGGCAATGTATCTCGGAAAGGCTATGGAAATGCCTTGATAGGTAGGTATGGTGGCTGTTTTGAGGAAGGATATAATGAGGCTTATGATGACAGAGCGTATCGTGCCAAGGATTTGGATGCACCGGCGAAGTATGCGCCAACTCTCGAGGTGAGAAAGGGCAATGCACGGTACCGAAGAGGCTAGAAAAATATGGATAGGTGGAAGTGTCAACCTTCGAATACTCACATTAGTCCGAAGAACTCATGCACTTATTATCGGTAACTCTCAATCTAATTAGGAGGTTCACAAAGAGACAAGTACCCCGAGGAGGTGTGTATGGGGGTTTGGTTACCCTTGCGCATCCTCGACCCATGGTACGTGAGTGTACTCTAATATTCGATCCCTCCAAAGATTAGTGATCCATTTAGTAGCTAAAGTTCTCAACTATTTTGTAGGTTTTTGAAAATAAACACGGATTGCCCAAAATACGACATCTATCACTAATAGGCTAAAGCTCTTGACACCAAAAGTTCAGACATTACTCATGGCAATACCTCAAAACTATTGCAAGTTACTACTAAAATTAAATAGCAACCTCAATTACCTATTTTAAGTTAAGACACACAACTCAGTGCAACAGACAAACTCTCTTAACAACATAAACATGAAAACTCAAGAGAGTTCAGCAACCAACTAAACAAAAGCTCTTTAAAAAGAAAAGCATGAAAACTAAGAGCTAAACATGACAGTAGCTTATTGAAAGACAAAGAACATACACAGCAAAGATAAGCATGAAAATCCTATGTTGTGTTCTAGGTTGAAGTGGAGCGTGTTTCTCTCCCACACAAAGAAAGCTGGGTTCTAACTCGTTATGAACAGCAAGCAAAGCTAAAGAAAACTAAAAAGGAAACTAAAAGCAAGACGCTCCAAGCATAGCACATAACGCATGAAGTGATTAAAATATAGTGGAACGAAAGACGAACTGATAATTGTTGATGGAGAAGGTGATGCACGGGGGCATCCCCAAGCTTAGACGCTTGAGTCTTCTTGAATATTTCTTGGGGGTGCACGGGGGCATCCCCAAGCTTGAGCGTTTGACACTCCTGAATCTTTTTATCATCTTCCCTCGCACACTTGAAAACTCCCTTCATACATAACTCATCATAATCTGATTAGCGAGGTTAGTACCCATAATAAAATAACTTTTCCTTGCTGGAAATAAGGATAATCTTGAAGAGCTACTGTTTATGAAGATTGCCAAAAGGTTTTTGCAAAGAAAAAGCAAGCTCAAGGTTTGCAAAACGAAGAAAAGGCAAAACAGGACAGAATCTGTGAAAAACAGACCAGCAGGTAGTAAATAATTTTTTCGGGGCACTTCTGCAACTCAAATCAAAAAACTCAGAACAGACGCCCGAAAGCCAATTGTATAGAGCACGCTGTCAAAACAATTCAGACCAAAAAGATGATCTGGTGATTTTATACGAATTTTTCTGTCCAAGGACATAATCTGTTTTCTGGACTGCACGTCACAACTTTTGAACTTTCTTGCAATCGGAGGCTAAACTTGGCACAAAGCTGAAAAGAAAAGATACAATGACGATGCTACTGTAGTAACAAACATCAAGACACGACAAAAGCAAAATAAAATTTTATTCGTTGTGGGCTGCCTCCCGAAAGCGCTTTCTTTTATGCCTTTAAGCTAGGCATAATGCAAAAGGAGAAGATCAAGTTTTATCAAGAGTAAAAGAATAGCTAGCCCGTATAACGGACTCAAAAGGCAACTTAATCTTCTTTCTAGGGAAGTGTTCCATTCCTTTCTTGAGAGGGAATTGGAATCTTATATTCCCCTCTTTCATGTCAATGATAGCACCAACGGTGCGAAGAAAAGAACGTCCCAAAATAATTGGACAAGAAGGTTCACATTCAATATCCATAATAGTAAAATCAACGGGAACATAATTGTCATTGACAATGATAAGAACATCGTCGATCTTCCCCAAAGGTTTCTTTATGGAAGAATCAACAAGACGAACACCAAAAGAACAAGGATCAAAAGGTTTCAATTTAAGCATATCATATATTCTTTTGGGCATAACGGAGGTACTAGCTCCAACATCACATAAAGCATAGCAAGAGAAGTTATTCAACTTGATTTTAATCATAGGATCCCAACCATCTTCTAGCTTTCTAGGTATGGAGGCTTCTACCCTAAGCTTCTCCTCCCTATCTTTGACAAGAGCATTAGTGATATGCTCCGTGAAGGCAAGGTTAAGCGTGCTAGTGTGGGGGTCTCTGGACATCTTGTGAAGAAAACTAATAACTTCAGAAAGGGTGCAATTATTAAAATCAAGGTCACTACTATCAAGTAAAGTGGTAGTGGTGTCCTTTAGGCTCACTTGTTTGGTAGCTTCTACGGTCATAGGAGTTTCTTCTTTTACGGTTGAGGTCATAGCATCACCATTAATAGGTCCAATGGGACCAGGAGTGCATTGGGTGCTAAGAGTTTGGATATCCTCAATAACTTGGATAGTAGCAACAGTGTGGTGGGTAGGAAGGCTCTTAATTCTATCTTCTTCCTCCTTTTCTCTAGCGCATCTCTCTTTAAGTTTAGCCATCATCCTAATGTTTTCATTAATTTGCACTTGAATAGCATTCATAGGAGTGGTCTTTCTCTCCTCAAGAGGGGAAGTTCTGATTTTAAGCAACTCTACCTCATGGGCTAAATTGTCTACCTTCGAAGAGAGATTATCTAGTTTGGCTAGTTTTTCTTCTACACTCTTATTGAAGGCTTTTTGGGTAGTGATAAAGTCTTTAAGCATAATCTCTAGTTCAGAAGTGGAGTTCCTGGTGTTAGGATAAGCATTGTTGTTCCCATAGGAATTAGAGGGGAACGCTCTAGGGTTGCTACCAAAATTACTCCTATAAGCATTGTTATTGAAATTGTTTCTAGATATAAAGTTCACATCTACTTGATCTTGAGCAATCAAAGAATTTAAAGGAACATCACGAGGATCAATAGGAGATTGCTTGGAAAGTAGAGGCATGATCAAGTCAACTTCTTCATTTAGGGAGGAAATCTCCTCGACAGAGTTTTCCTTCCTACCTGTTGGAGCGCGTTCGGTGTGCCATTGGGAATAATTGGTCATCATCTCATCGAGAAGCTTCGTGGCAGCACCAAGTGTAGTTGACATAAAGGTTCCTCCCGCGGCCGAATCTAACAAGTTCCGCGAGGTAAAGTTCAAGCCTGCATAAAAAGTTTGGATAACCATCCAAGTAGTCAAACCATGAGTAGGGCAGTTCTTGACAAGAGATTTCATACGTTCCCAAGCTTGGGCAACATGTTCATTATCCAATTGTTTAAAATTCATTATGTTACTCCTTAGTTGGATAATTTTAGCAGGGGGATAGTATTTCCCAATAAAGACATCCTTGCACTTGTCCCAAGAATCTATACTATTTCTAGGCAAGGATTGAAACCAGATTTTAGCTCCTCCTCTCAAGGAGAAAGGAAAAAGCTTAAGCTTAACAATATTACCATCTATTTCTTGGTACTTTTGCATATCACAGAGTTCAACAAAATTATTTAAATGCAAAGCAGCATCATCTCCAGCACCGGAGAATTGATCTTTCATAACTAGGTTCAGTAAAGCAGGTTTAATTTCATAAGAAGGTGCTGAAGTGGCAGGTGTAGTAATAGGCGTGCAGATAAAGTCATTGTTGTTATGACTAGTGAAGTCACACAACTTGGTGTTCTCGGTGGAACCCATAGCAGCAACAAGCAAGATAACTATTTTTGTGATTTTTGGTAAAGGAAACTAAAGCAACAACTGAAAGGTAAACTAACAAGACTAAAAAGCAAAGATAAAAGATAGCGTGCAACTCCCCTATCTTGAAGAGTGGAGTCCCCGGCAACGGCGCCAGAAACTTGCTTGATGGCTTCTCGCCCCTCGTTGGTTACCCCAAGTGGAAGGTTTGAGATGTAGCGTAGCGGCAAATTTCCCTTGGCAAAGATACCAAGGATCGAATCCCGTGAGACTCCGAGGGTCGACAAGAAGGTGTCAATAGCGTCAGAAACTTTTGCTTTGACAGGACCTGCACACAGATACAAATAACTTTGCTCCCAACGAGTACAGAGAGGTTGTCAATCCCTCCGGCCTTGTCGTTTACAAAGGATCAAACGCAAGAGATAATAGTGATAGGTATGACTGCAACTAGGAAATAAGAACAGGAAGTGAATAGCGGGTGTGTTCAGTGATGGTAATATGGACCGGGGTCCCATGATGTTCACTAGTGATGTCTCTCTCCCAAAAGACGATAAAACAGCTAAGCGAGGTAAAAAAATTACAGCTGGGCAATTGACAGGATTATGTGCGCAAACCAATGCTAACTATGCTGCAAAGAAAGGTAGAGGCTCAAAAGCATGGGCGGTACGCCAAGGCAAGTAGACCGAAATCCATCTGCATCTACTACTAATCATCCACCTTGAGATATCTATCCAGAACATCTCGCTGGTATTAAGTTGCGAGTCCCACCCAAAGTGTAAACTCAAAGCAACAGACAACTGCATTAAAAGAACTTTGCGTAAAGTAAACAATCCTTGCACCCGCAAGTACAAGCACCGTTGTTTCCCCCCTTGTGGCAACAACACATCCCCTAGACTCATGTTTCTGTCACTCAAACTAGTCATCGAGGGGCATGAACCCACAATCAAGCATAACGTTCCCTCTTGGAGTTACTACCTACTACTCGGCGAAAGCAATAAACAGCAACGGAGAACATGCAAGAATTACTCAAGAACATAAATATAAAAGAGGTGAATCAAATATATTACTCACACACAATCTGAACATAATCTCATAATCCATCGGATCCCAGCAAACTCAGCAGAGCAACAGCATAAAGATTACATATGTGCCTCGATCATGTAGGACAGCTCACGAGGTCTAATCGATGAAGAACAAAGAGGGGAGGAGAACATCACATAGCTACTGGTCATGGACCCATGGTCCAAGGGAGACTACTCACAACTCATCCGGGAAGCATCCATGGTGGTGGAGAAGCTCCCGGTGGTGGTTCTCCCCTCCGGCAGGGTGCCGGGAAGAGTTCTCCTGGTGCTCCCGATCTTGGAAGCGCGGCGGCGGCGGAACAGAGATGAGATCGCGAAAAAGGGTTCCGTCCTCGAGGGTTTCGGGACGCGTGCAATATATATGCCAAAGGGGGTCACCAGAGGCGGAGGTGGGGCCCCAGGCGCCCCCCCTGGCGCGGCCAGGGGTGGGGCCGCGCCGGGTGGCCGCCTGGGCCACCCCAGGCTCCCCTCTGGCCTTGCCTTGGTTTTCTCGGAAGCTCCCGATACGCTGATTTTTCCTGTATTTTTCCCGGAATTTTTAGGGCACTTTTAATATGGGGGAAACCTGAAATAGAAAAATAGCAGAAAACAGGAACTGGCATTGTGGTGCACTGAGTTAATAGGTTAGTCCAAATATGATCAAAAGTGTATGGAAGTGCATAAATATCATAGCAATATCACACAAAAGAGGCATGGAGCAAGCAGAAATTATAGATACGTTTTGGACGTATCAACCACACCCCTCCCGATGAACAGGACCCCCGTTTCGACCGTAGCGCTCCAACATAAGTCCGTTTCCTCCGTTTTGCGGTACGCAACACCCCTCCCGATCATAGGACCCCCGTTTCGCCCGTAGGAGTTCCGTTTCTTCCGTTTTGTGGTATGCCGGACCCCTCCCGATGAACTGGATCCCATTTCGAACGTGGCCGGTCGAACACAAGGCCGTTTCCTCCGTTCTGCGGTACGCCAGGCCTCGTTTCCATCGGCTGTTCCGTCCAAGCCCTTCCGATGAACACGATGACGCATTCCGTTCCGACCCATCCGGTTGGCTCCCCATGAACACGACGACGATGTTGTTTCTCCGTTCCGACCCAGCCATGTACACGAGCCCTGGACGTACGTATGCGCGAGTAGACGTTCGAGACCCTGCCCGTATGTACGTACGTCGTCATATTTTCTTTCTTGCATACTGGCCGATGTGCGTACATGTACATGCTACGTGCGCGCCTCTACTATGACACGTGCACGCCTCTACATCGACCAGTATGTACGTACACGTTCGCGACGAGAATGACAATGCTACGTACGCTTCGACCAGGTGGGTCCCGACTGTCAGGCACTTCCTTGCATGCGAAGATGTAGCTGGTGGGTCCCAGCAGTCAAGGGGGCGAATCGTTTTTTTTTGCCCGGACGCACTTCCTTGCGTGCGAAGATGTAGCTGGTGGGTCCCAGCAGTCAGGGGGAAATGTTTTTTCGCGAAATACGGTGGCCCGTCCGGTGGCCCGTCCGGTGGGTCCCCGCTGTGAGGTGGAGGAATAATTATTTTGCGCGTAATAAGGAGGCACTTCCTGGCTGCGGCCGTGGACCCAGCTGCCAGCCTCTCCACGTCCAATCCACGTCCGATGGAAGCCGTTTCTTGACCACGTTGACCACGCCACGCCGAGAACACCAGGGCGGTGAACGACGGCGAGGCCTAGGAAGGAGACGACGCGGAGCCGAAGAAGACGCGGCATTGGATGCCCATGCGTAGAGGAGTACGAGGGTTCACTAGTTCGCTGCGGTGTGAGGCTGCCGTCGTCGCAGAATAATAGGGGGTGTGGGTGAGTAGAGGGATGGCCTAGCCAGCGGTGGAAATAGTAGGGGGCGGTGAGGCCTCCGCGGCAGCACAGCCGGCCACGGGAGGCAGGAGCATGCGGCACGACCGGCGCTGCTTTGGGCGACTAGAGCAACAAGACCAGAGGTTGAAGAAGCAGTACGACCGTTGGATGGACATCGTACGGTCACTGGAGCTAGAATCGTTCATATTGACTAAGTTGCCAAAGCACTCCGTCCCCGTCAACTTAGTAGGCCCATAAGTCAGCCTCCCACCACGGTGGGTCCCAACTAGCAGGGGAGTATTCATTTTTTTGTGCGTAATAAGGAGGCACTTCTGATGGGTCCGAGCTGACAGCGGGGGGAACGGTTTTTTCACGAAATACGGTGGCCCGTCCGGTGGGTCCCAACAGTCAGGAGGGGCGTTTTTTTTCGCCAAATACGGTGGCCCGTCCGGTGGGTCCTTGCTGTCAGGTGGAGGAATAATTATTTTCCGCGTAATAAGGAGGCACTTCCTTGCGGCTGCTGTGGACCCAGCTGTCAGCCTCTCCACGTACAGTACTCTTCCGATGGAAGTTGTTCCTTGACCTCGTTGACCATGCCGCGCCGAGAGCAAGGGCGATGGACAATGGCGAGGCCTAGGAAGGGAACGATACGGAGGCAGGGAAGACTCGGCAGTTGTTTCCCAGGCGAAGGGGAGTACGACTGTACGAGGGTTTACTGGTTTGTCTGCCGTCGCCGAAGAATAACAGCAGGTGTGGGTGAGTAGAGGGATGGCTAGGCCAGCGATGGGAGTACGGTGGGGCGGCGAGGCCTGCGCGACAGCACAGCCGGCCGTGAGGAGGAGGGAGCAAGCAGTCCCGCCGGCGCTTGTTTGAGCGGCTGGAGCAGGAAGAACAGAGATTGAACAAGCACGACGGCCGTTGGGTGGACATCCAACAGTCAGTGCTTGTGCGTCAACCTTTTTTTAGGAAAGCCTCAAATCTGTGGAAAACATCATACATCCCATCTGCCATTATTTCTAATAATTTACAGCCCATTTGCTAATTCTTAAGGTTTTTTTGGAGCCCGTATTCTTTTTGTTAGCATTACAGCCCATATTGTGGCCACGGTTAAAATATTATATGAAATTTTGCATATTTCAGTGCGGTCCGAACTGTTTTTAATCCCGAAATTACGAGTCACATTCAAACTGATTTTTAAAATAAATGTATATCAATATAAAATCCAACAAATTGTCCACGCATAAAAATCAATGCAATTTAAAATCTTGAAATGAAAAGAAGAAATTTGAAACTAATTGCCGGTTTGATGTGTTTTAAAAATGTACAGCTCATTTCTCATTACTGATAGGCCATTTTCTCGGCCAGCCGAATGAAGCTCCCCTCGTCTTGAAAGATTTGCAACCCAATAGGCCTGACAAAGCGACTTACTTGGCAAATCACAAAAAAACTGGGCTGTGCCCGAGGACCCAGTTGCCAGCCTCTCCACGTACAGTACTCTTCCGATGGAAGTCGGTTGTTGACCACATTGACCCACTAGTAGATAAAGGGAGATCAGACCCGGTTTGTTAGGGCCTTTAGCCTCGGTTCCTGAACCGGGACAAAAGTGTCGGTACTAATGCTCTGACCCTTTAGTCCCGGTTCGATCCAGAACCGGGGCAGATGGGTGTCCACGTTGCCTGTGCGCTGAGCCCAGGCAGGAGGGGCTTTGGTCCCGGTTGGTGGCACCAACCGGGACCAAAAGGCATCCACGCGTCAGCATTTCTGTGGCTGTGGTTTTTGTTTTTTTTGAAAGGGGAGGGGGGGTTGGAGGTTTTGGGGGGTTAATTTAGGTGTTTCATATTGTGTTAGCTAGCTAATTAATAGAGAGAAGTGTCCTCTCTTATGTCCATGCTTGGTCGACGCTACGTACTACACATACGTATAGAGAGGACTAGACACGCTAGCTAGCTAGCTAGCTAGCTAGTAAGCAAACGAAGGAAACAGAAGATCGTATAATCAACATATATATATATATATGCATACAGAGAGAAGTAATATCGACCACCTCTCCTTCTCCGAGAGATTGGTCGAACAACAAGTTCTCGTATATCTATCTGACACTACCGGGTACATATATACAATAATTATCTCTTACAAATTTAATCTCCTATACGATGGACGCATGGTCCACATAGTATTCTCCGTCTGGCGCGATCACGTGTTCAAGGAAGAATGCCGCCAATTCCTCTTGAATTGCTCGCAGACGATCTGGTGTTAGGAGTTCATCCCGCATCCGAAACATCTAATTTGAAGAAGGGGGTCAATACATGAAATGATGCTATAAAATTGTGAATATTATTAATTGCTTACGCACTTCAAATTGTGCTTCAGAGTAGCCCCGCTCACAGGTCGTGTAGCGGATGGACTCGCAAATGTAGTATCCACAGTAATCATTCCCGGGTTCCTGCCACAACCACTTTACAAGAAATAGAAGTCAATCAAACTGATAAGCACGAATGCCAAATGGTATTGATGAAACTAGCGCTTGAATCAAGATATAGAAGATGCGCAGAACATGCTACTATATAGTACTTACTTTCGGGTGTCTAAATTCTAGCTTCTTCGGCAGTCCCGAAGCTTTTTTGGTGAATTTTCTCCAAACCCTGCCAGACAAAGAAAACAATTACTTGATATCAGAAATGAACAAAGTTGCTGATATGCATGGTGGATAATATTGATCGATTTAACTTACCTGTCGAGCATTTGAGTCATGTCCGCATACTCCTCGGGATCTTTACGTTTAGAGTCCAAGACAGTTACTACTCCCTTCTCAAGCTTAATATCTAAGAGAATATAGTGGAAGCTGCGCACGCATGCATGAACTCATCAATTACATTACTATAACCTTGACTGATATATAAGGGAAACCAAATATGCACAAGACAGTAACACTCACTTGAAGTTGTAAGGAAAGAGTATTATATCTTTGTTTTCATTTACCACCAACGATCGTAGCACGTTGGTCTCGGTATCTGAGGGACGCCATTTAACCTCGGTTGCATCTATGAGGTATGTGTTAATGAACCCAATATCACCTACTTGTCTTTTCTTCAATTCGACGATCTTCAATCTGCATAATATAGTGAGGATAATTATAAATACATGCAATGAAAGAGATCAGCTATATAGAGAGACTTAATGATAGAAGTAGTACTACTTACAGACAGTAGCAGGTGACCGTTGCTTTATCGAGGGCCAATTGATTGAAAAACTGATAGAACTCCTCAAATGGAATAGGCAACAGTTCAATTCCAACGAGGTCATGCTCTGGTTTAACTCTCACATACAAGCTATCCCTCCCCCCAGACTCTCTGGAGATTTTCAAGTACCAATCATGCAATCTTCGCATATTCGTTGATAGAGATCTTTCATTTTTGACGAGAGGCTTCCCGTTCTCGTATCTTTGTATCTG
Source organism: Secale cereale (assembly GCA_902687465.1). Classification (NCBI taxonomy): domain Eukaryota; kingdom Viridiplantae; phylum Streptophyta; class Magnoliopsida; order Poales; family Poaceae; genus Secale; species Secale cereale. The sequence continues at coordinate 40,987,657 of LR738709.1, read as the reverse complement.
CACGTCCAAGAAATCATATTGTACATCGTCGGACAGGTAATCTCCAGGATTTCTATAACCGGGCACCATCCTCGGATCATTAGCGACCATGTCGCTAGACACCTTGAGCGAGGGGCACGATTGGTCCGCTTGTTCGCCGAGCTGGGCAATTTGTTTCCCAGCTCGTCCTTCTGCTAACCTTTGATCACTTTTAGTACTTCCCGACCGCTTCGCTGCTTGAAATGACTTTTCAATCATGCGGTCATAGTTGTCCTTCGGCTTACTTTTCGCTGGTTGCTTCAGGGCAGTGATACGTCCAAAACGTATCTATAATTTCTGCTTGCTCCATGCCTCTTTTGTGTGATATTGCTATGATATTTATGCACTTCCATACACTTTTGATCATATTTGGACTAACCTATTAACTCAGTGCACCACAGTGCCAGTTCCTGTTTTCTGCTGTTTTTCTATTTCAGGTTTCCCCCATATTAAAAGTGCCCTAAAAATTCCGGGAAAAATACAGGAAAAATCAGCGTATCGGGAGCTTCCGGAAAAACCAAGGCAGGGCCAGAGGGGAGCCTGGGGTGGCCCAGGCGGCCACCCGGCGCGGCCCCACCCCTGGCCGCGCCAGGGGGGCGCCTGGGGCCCCACCTCCGCCTCTGGTGACCCCCTTTGGCATATATATTGCTCGCGTCCCGAAACCCTCGAGGACGGAACCCTTTTTCGCGATCTTATCTCTGTTCCGCCGCCGTCCCGCTTCCAAGAACGGGAGCACCAGGAGAACTCTTCCCAGCACCCTGCCGGAGGGGAGAACCACCACCGGGAGCTTCTCCACCACCATGGACGCTTCTCGGATGAGTTGTGAGTAGTCTCCCTTGGACCATGGGTCCATGACCAGTAGCTATGTGATGTTCTCCTCCCCTCTTTGTTCTTCATCGATTAGACCTCGTGAGCTGCCCTACATGATCGAGGCACATATGTAATCTTTATGCTGTTGCTCTGCTGAGTTTGCTGGGATCGGATGGATTATGAGATTATGTTCAGATTGTGTGTGAGTAATATATTTGATTCACCTCTTTTATATTTATGTTCTTGAGTAATTCTTGCATGTTCTCCGTTGCTATTTATTGCTTTGGCCGAGTAGTAGGTAGTAACTCCAAGAGGGAACGTTATGCTTGATTGTGGGTTCATGCCCCTCGATGACTAGCTTGAGTGACAGAAACATGAGTCTAGGGGATGTGCTGTTGCCACAAGGGGGAAAACAACGGTGCTTGTACTTGCGGGTGCAAGGATTGTTTACTTTACGCAAAGTTCTTTTAATGCAGTTGTCTGTTGCTTTGAGTTTACACTTTGGGTGGGACTCGCAACTTAATACCAGCGAGATGTTCTGGATAGATATCTCAAGGTGGATGATTAGTAGTAGATGCAGATGGATTTCGGTCTACTTGCCTTAGCGTACCGCCCATGCTTTTGAGCCTCTACCTTTCTTTACAGCATAGTTAGCATTGGTTTGCGCACATAATCCAGTCAATTGCCCAGCTGTAATTTGTTTACCTCGCTTAGTTGTTCTATCGTCTTTTGGGAGAGAGACATCACTAGTGAACATCATGGGACTCCGGTCCATATTACCATCACTGATCACACCCGCTATTTATTTCCTGTTCTTATTTCCTAGTTGCAGTCATACCTATCACTATTATCTCTTGCGTTTGATCCTTTGTAAACGACAAGGCCGGAGGGATTAACAACCTCTCTGTACTCGTTGGGAGCAAAGTTATTTGTATCTGTGTGCAGGTCCTATCAAGCGAAAGTTTCTGGCGCTATTGACACCTTCTTGTCGACCCTCGGAGTCTCACGGGATTCGATCCTTGGTATCTTTGCCAATGGAAATTTGCCGCTACGCTACATCTCAAACCTTCCACTTGGGGTAACCAACGAGGGGCGAGAAGCCATCAGGCAGCAAGAGTGCGCTTTGCTTTCACCGGATCTATCTTCTCCTCCGGAGGTGGATGTCTCTGTGCTTTCAACCCTTCAAGCCAGTCCTTCACTTCGCCTTGAGCGATCTTCGTGTTTTCCTCGTCGGACCTCTCGTATGGTAACTTCTCTACAGGCATGAGAGAAGGACCGAATCTGCATCGCCTCCCGCCTCTGGCTGTACTGCTAGACGTCGCCAGACCAGACGAAGCGGTTGTCTTCTTTCCTTGCTCACGCACCGGAGCAGGAGCAGCCGGAGCGGCGACAGGTCTCTTCTGCCCTTGCTGACTAGGCGGAGAAGGAGGAGCAGGCTGGCTGCTCGGGCGCGCCGGCGCAGGCGGAGAAGGAGGAGGCTGGCTGCTCGGGCCCGCCGGCGCAGGCGAAGGAGGCGGAGTGTCGCCACGCGCCGGAGAAGGAGCCGGAGTGCCCTGATCGCCACTCGCCGGAGGAGGAGGCGGTGGAGGAGGCGGAGTGCCCTGACTCGCCGGAGGAGGAGGAGGAGGAGGCAGAGGCGTCCAGTTGAGAATGTTGATGAGGTCCTTCCTCCATAGGCATGGATTCTTCAGTGAAGAACCCAGCCGAGTCTCCCCTTCACCGGTAGGGTGGTCAAGCTGGAGCTCCTCAAATCCCTCCGTAATTTCATCCACCATCACCCTAGCATATCCTTCTGGAATCGGCCGGCAGTGAAAAGTGTCGCCGGGTCCAGTAGGAAAAACAGAGCCAGCAGCCGCCTTGACCTTCAGATTTATCCACTGCGTCATAAGGTGGCAATTTTGTACCTCCGTGATAGCATCCACGGGATACCTGGCAGTAGCCGTCAAGACATGCTCCGGCTGAAGCAGCTCGGTGGAAGCCACGCTGCTTCTCCGCTGAGATGGCGGGGTAGCTTCGGGGGAAGCTTCGGCAATTCTTTTGTCCCGATTTGGTTCCCGTTCCTCTATCGCTTGTATTCTGGCCCGCAGCGCCTGCAGTTCGGTCAGCTGCATTTTCTTCCTCCTCTCATGGCATTTGTAGCCACCTGCGTCCGGAAACCCAGCACTCCACAGAAGGGAGCCTGGCGTGCCTCGTGTCCGTCCAGGGTGCTCAGGATTCCCGAGGGCCATTGTCAGCTCGTCGTTCTCTCTGTCGGGGAAGAACGTCCCTTCATGCGCTGCTTTGATATACTGCCGAAGCTTCCTGAGTGGTATTTCCAATTGCTTGTCCGTCCAAATGCACCTCCCTGATACAGGGTCCAAGGTTCCTCCAGCCCCGAAGAACCAATTCCGGCAACGGTCTGGCCATTGCATTGTCTCTGGTTCGATCCCTATCTCAAGCAGATCATTCTCAGCCTTGGCCCACTTAGGCCGGGCTCTGAAGTAGCCACCTGACCCCGTGCGATGGTGATGCTTCTTCTTTGCAGCATTTATCTGGTTTGTCGCCGACATCTTCTTACTCTTTTCCGATGTCTTATAGGCCACAAATGTGGGCCAGCCATCTTTGATCTTCTCATATATGCCCACGAATTCTGCAGTCTCTTTATCGCGGACAAACTTATTCAGTATTTTCTTCCATGCCCTGAATTTGTCTGCCATCTTCGAAAGAGCAGCAGACTTGATTAATTCCTCTTTAACTAGATTCGCCGGATCATCCTCTGGCGGTAGGATGAAATTTGACTTCAGCTCAGTCCAAAGATCTTCTTTCTGCATATCAGTGACATAAGACACCTGAGCGTCTTTTGCAGCCGACTTTAACCATTGATGGATGCTGATGGGGATCTTGTCCCTAACCAGAACCCCGCACTGATTAACAAATGCGTTCTTTGTCCGGATGGGTTCAATCGGCTCGCCGGAGCGCGAGATTTCTGAGATCTCAAACTTTTCATCCGGCCTCAACTTTTTCTTCGCGCCTCGTCTCTTTACCGAAGATTTGCTCGATCCGGAGGGCTAGAAAAAGGAACAAAGACGAGAGTTAATGAATGCATCAATTAACTAGTCAACACGGGCTTAACTAACATATATACCTCCTGGCCGGACTCGGTTCGGTCACCGGAGCCAGCATCACGGTCTCCTTCTTGCACCGGCATTGGGTCACCGGAGCCGTCCTCACGGTCTACTTCTTCCATGTGCATTGGGTCACCGGAGCCATCAATATCATAGCCTAGATCTTCCAGCTGCAGCTCTCTTTCCACCAGCTCATTGGTGTCGTTGAGAAACGACAAGACGACATCTTGTCCTTCTGCGATTATGTCCATCAACATCGCTTCTTGTGCTAGGTCTCGGGTGTTGTCGTCCATAGTTTCTACAAATATTTACAACATGCCAATTATTATTCAAACATGTCAGATGGATATATTAATGGCAAACGTAGAACTAGCTTCGACCCTCGACCCCTGGACGACCCTCGACTGCTCGGCGATCCACAACCCTAGACCCCCTCATGTCACATTTTGTCTAGTGTCAAAGGATTCAACAAAACCAATACTTCATCATTAGGCGAAAGTAACAGTCGCATGATGGTACGAAGCTCTCCAAAGTTATTTTGGAACGGAGTCCCAGATAGGATAATTTGTAACAAAAGACGGATTATCCTATCAGGAACTCCGTTCCAAAACAACTTTGCAGAACTTCGTACCAACATGCCCCGATTACTTCTGGAAAATGATGAAGTCATGGATTTCTTCAATACTTTGACACTAGGCAACCTCTCGACCCCTCGACCCTCGACTGCTCGGCGATCCACAACCCTAGACCCCCTCATGTCACATTTTGTCTAGTGTCAAAGGATTCAACAAAACCATGTCTTCATCATTAGGCGAAAGTAACAGTCGCATGATGGTACGAAGCTCTCCAAAGTTATTTTGGAATGGAGTCCCAGATAGGATAATTCGTAACAAAAGACGGATTATCCTATCAGGAACCACTACTAGGAAAAGGCCTACTAATGGCGCACCTAATTTGGCCATTAATGGCGCATTAGTGGTGCGCCATTACTAGCACGCCATTAGTATATTTTACTAATGGCGCACCTCTGGTGCGCCATTTGTATCTGGTATACTAATGGCGCACCGCAGATGCGCCATTAGTATGCACAATAGTGCGCCATTAGTATGCCTCCCAGGGGCCATGTGTACCCAGGTGCTTTGGCATACTAATGGCGCACTCCAGCAGGATGCGCCATTAGTAATGTCTGCATAGTAATGGCGCACTGGCTGGTGATGCGCCATTAGTATCCTTTGGCATACTAATGGCGCACTGTGTTGTGATGCGCCATTAGTATGAATATTAGGTTTTTTTTTAATATTATTTTTCTGTTTTTTTGCATATATTACAAAATGTATAATTGCACAGAATATAGACATCACACATCAACAACAAATTCATCGAATACAATAGAAGACTAGTCTCTGAATACAATTCATCATATTAGTCTCCGAATACAATTCATCATATTAGTCTCCGAATTGAAAAGACCGAACAAAGATAGAACAATATATTACAAGTCTCGAGACCGCGAGTAGCGAGTTTGTCTTCACATTACAAGTCGATATCGATCATCTAAACTACCATCACATAGAAGAGAGTTGCGGTCATCACGATGAGCATCATCACGATGAAACTCGTCTTCATCCGGTTCCTCCAACGCTCCCTCCCCTCTCCCGCTAGATAGCGAGCGTATCTAGATTCAGCCTCGGCCCTAGTGGTGTACCCTTTGTAACTGTTACCGCTGAATCGGTAAACCTGTCTCCGACACTCCTCCCAGTCGTCGTAGACTCCGGGAACCTTACCCTTGTACACGACATACGACGGCATCGCTATATATGCACTAGCCAAACGGAACGTTAGTACCAATTCACAGACAATTCATGAGCAATATATAAGTATGCAACAGAACGATCGAAAGAGAAAAGCAAGACATTAATAGCATCGATTACATCTAAGTTGAACGACTCTCGAAACCAAAGAGACATACTACAAGTTCATTAAAGTTTAATTACAACATGAGCCAATCGATGTTTCAGAACTAGACACAGCATCACTGCTTTCGACTCGACTCAAGGGACCGGAGCGTGGATGAAGCCGCCGTCTATCGTGGGAGTCATGAAATCACGGGCGTTGTCAGCCTGCATTTGTAGCATTGTGTCGATGTCACTGTTCGACGGTTGATTTCTGAGGTAGAACTGCCCCGAGGTACGAAGGACATCTTGATGGATTATTTCCGCAAACTCCGACTGGATGCAAAAGAATTCTTGTCTGATGTCCGCGTCCTGGATTGCCGACACGCTCGCGGCCCAATCTTTGAGTTTACTCGGTAGCAGAAGTTGATGATGGTCCCGTACGATCGCCCGCATGTGATGGATGGCGTAGTAGGCACCCTTCTGACCGCCAGGCGGCTGCTTGACGCAGCAGAACGTCGTATTGTGGGAGAACACGTGCTTGCCGTACTTACGAATAGGCCTGGTGAAGGTGCCTCCAGATTTGGCGTAGCCGGGGAGAACATCATCAAGAACCTTCTTGACATTTGTGTAGTCTACTTTTGACTGATGGTCCGGGTCGAAATACGTGGCCATGGAATATTTGGGGCTTAGGAGGATGAGCGTGCACTGTGTGTCATTGCAGAAAACACGGAATGTTAAAAGAAGAACGATCGAAATCTAAGAATTCATATGTTACGGGGCGGTTGAGGCGGATGACTTACTCGGGAAAGTAAGGCACGAGGAAGTTATCCTTATCTCGGTTTGCCAGAATGACGCCTTCGAGGTAAGAACTCGCGACTTGCCGGTCCCCAGTGCTGCCCAAGATCTTGGCACGCATGTAGAAGGGGTCGACTATCACGATGTCCGGGGTCTTGTCGCGAATGATCCGCATCTCCATACTCAGCGAAAATAGCCGAACGAAGGTGTAGTGCATCGGAAGAAGGTTCAACATAGCGTGGATGTCATCAAACCGCAGGACGATCGTACCCCCGATGGATTTATCCACAAAGCCCTTGCCCTCTGGCACCTTGGCCGCGAAAACCGGGTATGCCACATCCTTCTCTCTGAGACGCCGCTTCTCCAAAGAAAGAACACTGTCATGCAGACTCCGCATAGCACCGGTTGCAGCATCGAGCATATTTCTCGGTAGCATCGGCCTACCCGCCACATGCACCCTCCTCATTACATCCTCAGGTGAAGGTGGCCCGTCCTGAGCACGGATCGTACTCGGTGCCGGCTGGCTCGCACCCTTGTTAGTTTTTCTTTTGCATGCCTTCTTCTTGATCTCCTAAATTGGGACCGAGTTCTGCTCAGAGACCGCCTTCTTGAGTGTGTTGGGGCTGATAATATTTCGCACCTCACCTATCTGAGGCTCGGTGAAGTCGGCAGCTGGAGGCGTCTCCTGAGAGCTGAACGGCAGACGACGCCTCTTGCAACTTGGCTTCTCCGCGGTACCAGCTAGATCGCGCACGTCTTTTGTTGGGTTGGGTTCTTGAGAAGGAGGCCCCATGAAGTCGTCACCGTACCCATGATCGGCAAAGTACTGATCGACGTTGGCAAATGTATCGTCGTCGTCATCGCTCTGATCCTGTGCCATATGCATGTTTGGATCCAGTGGCATAGGGATTTCCGGCACCGTTGCGGCGGTCTTGCCATGGGGACGACTTGGCGCCGGCATGACTGGCGGTGTTGTCTTTGGGGTGGTGTCCCCCGCCCCCAAATGAATCTGGCTCTTCGGCCAAAGCAGGGGCCAGCTCAGGCAGGCGCTGAGGGTCATCACGTCATCATCGTCGGCCCCGACGGGTCGAATCAGAGGTAACACCTCGTCGCAGCCTGGCAGCACCCGAACCAGTTGAACCCTAAACAAGTTGGGTGGCATCTGGGTACCGTGGAACAAGGGGTTGCCGGGTTGAACGATTTTGCCCTTGGCGACATCGACCAACTCGTTGTTCACGAAGTGCAGGAGAGTGCACGGAACGTCGGCGGCGCCCTGCAAAAACATGTAGGGCGTCAGGGATGCCCAGTCAAAGGCAAGGAGATGAAGTCCTCGGCCGAGAGAGGCTTAATTAGTTACCGTGATGATGGCGTCGAGCTCGGCTAATGTCGAGGCACCGTGAACGGCGGGCGTGCAGTTGACGGAGGGGCCGCTTGCTGCAGAGGTGCCGGCCGGCGTACACCCGGGTGCATTAAGCTCCCGTGCCGGCGTCGGAGACACCAATGCCGCCTCCGCCGGAGACACCAATGGCCCCGCCATCGCGTTCTGCGAGTTGCTGGCCGTGAAGCTGGGAATCGGGGGCGGCCCCTATTGGCCACCCGCAATCCACGCCTGCAACCCCTCGATCAAGCTAGGCACAATGGCGGTGATCGTCGCTCCGAGCTGTTGTTGCACTTGCTCTTGGACAATCTCCGGAATCCGCGCCACCTGTGCCTTGAGTTCTTGAACCTCGCGCGCCTGGCTTTCCGAGCTGGTCTTTTTCTCCTTTCGCCCACCAGCGTTATAGTATGATGACCATTTTGTCGACAAGCCTTTGCCGGCCACACGACCAGCTGACGTCGGCTTCTCGAGCTTATCCTTGTTCTTCATTACATTCAACGCCCTATTTAGAGTCGTGTCCCAAGGGCTGCTCTTAGTCGACCCCGCGCTACTGCTTTCAGTCGCCTGCGGAAGGAATGTGAATCATTTAGAAATTTGGCTTCATTAATTAGAATGCAACCATATGGAGCTAATTATGCGGGGGTGTATTCCTTACCAGAACAGCCTCAAGCGCCCTGGTCTTCGGATCCGTGGTAAGCTCCTTTGTTTTCGGGTCCTTCTTGTACCGGGCCCTGACAAAGTTCCTGGTCTGCTTGTCACCGTATTTATCGAAGAGGGGCGGTAGGCCTTGCTCGGCACGGTCCGCCTCCTCCTTGTCCCATATAGGCTCCGCCACTCTGTAACCGCCGGGACCGAGTGTGTGTTCCCCTAAGTTGAGCTCCCGCATTTCTTTCCCCCACTGACTTGATTCGGAGTGTGCGGTGCTCGAGCAATTGATCCTGAACTCGTTGTAGTCATCTTCGGTGATCGAAGGATTTTTCTCCTTAATCTTCTCATAACTCTCACCTTTCTCGATCATTCTCTTCACATTGGTTTTCCAAGTAGATAGGGCCTTGCTCATCCTCGTGAGGGCAGCACTGTTCACTTTATTCCCTTTGAGGCTTGTGTTATCAAATTGAGCGGGGAACTTGTATCGTTCGTGCAGCTTCGTGAAGAGGAGGTTGCGCAAATTCCCTCGGTCAGGATGCCTCAGGTTCTCGGTGTTGATCGAGACGGTGCTCCGGAGAATGCACCCGAGCTGAAGCGAGTACCCCTTGACTATTCGTTCGGGCGCCGTTGGATTCCCGTCGGAGTCCACTTCAGTAACTTCCTCCTTGAGGGTGCGGAGCACGGTCGGGCGCCGGTCCTTCCGTTGCCTCTTCGGTTGGCTGCCATCTGTGCGTGCGCCGCCATCATCAGTGGTGGCATCCTCGGCGGCACCATCAGTGGTGGCATCAATGGGGTCATCCTCGGCGGTACCATCAGCGGTGTTAGGATCGGTGGGAAAGGCGACGTCCTCATACAAGTGAGGTTGTTCCTCCATCTCCTGGGACAGCTCCCAGAATGCCTTCCCGCCCGAACCGCCGGCCTCATCGTTGTTGGCCATGTTTCTCTCTAAATAGGAACAAAGTTTGGTCAAAAAGTTGGTTATTGTCAAGGAACAAGATCATGGTCTCATCATTTAGGGTTTGTCGACACCGAGGCATCCTAAAAGCTAAGCTTTTATAATTGAGGGTTTTTCGACGCCGAGGCACCCTAAAAGCCTAAGCTTTCATCATTTCGGTTTTTATCGACACCGAGGCACCCTAAAAGCCAAGGTTTCATAATTTATGGTTTGTCGACACCGAGGCATCCTAAAAGCTAAGCTAGGAAGGAGAATTCTAAGTTGGGCCTAATCACTTGGCTCTATTGCCGTCTATGGTTTAATGCAGCTAGAATAAAGGTGCACTTGATCCTACTTAATTAACTACTAAGATACCCCGGCCCATGCATTAGTCACAAGTACCCCATATGTCCTATTTTTTAGCAAAGTCATGCTAAAATTCACGGAAAATTTCAGCATGACCTTTGCTGAAAATAGGACATATGGAGTACCCGAATTTGCCGGAACGGAAGTTAATCGACATTCCAGCAAACTCAAGGGCCTCTCGGGGTACCTGCAAAACTATCACAATGTGATCACAAGTCTTTCTCAATGTGATCATCATCTTTACAAGTCTTTCTCAATGTGATCACAAGTAATTCAGAGGCATCCCAAGTAATTCAGAGCATCACAAGGCATTAGTAGTTCAGTACATGAACAAGTTTTACCAAGCACATCAATATGTACTGTATTTCATTGTGGAGTGATATACAGTATGTTACAGCAAAGAAACTGCTTAATCCACACGCCTCAGCTTATCAACAGTCATTACTTGTCAAATACAGAAGAAGGAACAATTTATTTGTGACATAGTTACAAATGATGACAGAATAAAGCAACACCCTGTACTAGCCTAAAAACATATAATTAGAGCAACTTCATATTGTGTAGGAAATGATAGAAAAACTGGCTTGGCCTAGTGTATGTTCTGCAGTTACTGAAAATTCAGTTACTGTAGTTGCTGCCACTTGTAGTTACACTAAGGATCTGATCTTAGCACTGGTTATAGTAAGGATTTGGTCTCTGAACATTTGGTTTCAGTAGCTTGCTTAGATTTTGTTTTCAGTAAGGATCTCAAGTTCTCAATTATGACAACATTTGGTTTTCAGTAGTGAGTCTAAGATCTTATTTCCTGAATCTTTAGTTCAGATGTTCGTTTACCTTTGTCAAAATCATGGAGTATAATTGTGCCTACATGGAGTATAATTATTTCCTAAATATTACCTTCAAGTCCTACACTAGTGAAACTACTCCAAGTCCTACACTAAACTACTGAAACTACTCCAAGTCCTACACTAAACTACTGAAACTACTCCAAGTCCTACACTAAACTAGTGAAACTACTGCAAGCAAACAAGTAAAGAAGAGAGAAGAGAGAAGAAGAAAGAAGGTTTCAGTTAATTAATTTAAGGAGTGTACACTAAACTAAGCAAGTACTACTGCTTGCAAGTCCTACACTAAACTGAAAATGTTTCAGTTAATTTTAATTAACTGATATTTTTCCAGTTAATTTTAATTAACTGAAATTTTTTCAGTTAATTAAAGTTTCCTTTCGATTTAGAGTTAAACACTAGCACTACCTGACATGAGTAAGCACTAGCAATATTGACAGGAGTAAACAGTACCACTGATATACTCCTAAAACTGAAGTATGTACTGGAGTAAACAGTAGCACAAGTTCCTGGGGTATGTACTGAACTGTTTCAGTAGCACAAGTTCCTGGAGTACAAATAGATTGCTCATGATCTAATCCAAAAATCAACTAGAGATCAATTTATGTTGAAGTCACATGAGGTAGATCCATTATGGTTTTTACAAAAATGATGAAGGCTTTTTTTTATTTGTTAAAATGTGGAACAGCAGGAACAACACTGACAGCAGCACTGAGAGCAAGTTGTGATGCATGTGGAGACTTGAGGATATGTATCTGTCTGCTCCTCCGCCTTCAACATGTCGATTACATGTGAGGGCTTTTTTTTCTTTCCCCTTTTTACTTTTTATGCAAGTGGATAAATATTTTAGGTTGTGTGTCCTCTCTTTTCTTATAATGCTCAGGTGTGTCATCTTGCAATGGAAGATTATCCATATTGGCAGCTCCTATTTTTTATGTGTGCTTTACTCTTCATGATAGGAGATTCAGACCAAAAAAAAAGTGCAGTGGGACTAAATGTTACTCCTATTGAAGGACTTGCATCACCTGCTTCCGGGGCGATCGGAGTTAGCGAAGCGCTCAGGAAGTATCCACGTCACCCCCTGCAAGTCGTTCAAGCAAGCATAAGCATTCTTGTTTCCTACTACTATAATGAAGCAAACATAAGCAGAAGCAAGCATAATGGAAATTCGTAAATAACAATGGGAAATCAAATTAATCCCCTTGTGTGGTTTGCCAAGGCCAGGAGGATCCGGGAAGCAGCCAAACCTTCACGAATTCGCGCAAAACCGACACGATTGAACCTGCCCCAACCACAATCAGAACCCCAAATCGGCGGATTAAGGATCACGAGCCCCCGCGGAGCGCAGGAGGCGGCGCGCGTAACGGAACGAGGAGGAGGAGAAGCTGCTCGGGGCAGGGAGGGTTACCTTGGCGGAGCAGCGGAGGAGCAAGGCGGGGTGGAGAGGATAAGGCTGCGGCCTTGGGGGGAGCCACCGACGAGGTAGGGCTTGGGGGGGAGGCCTCTTCCTCCTTCCTTGATGAGGCCTCTTCTTCTTCCTTCCTTGATGGGGTGGCCGAGTGATGGTCTTGTCGGAGGCGGCGGAGGGCGCGGGTGGCGGCGCTCTGGGGGGAGGCGGCGCTCAGGGGGA
>LR738709.1:40857501-40967995 GCA_902687465.1 Secale cereale | reverse complement strand
ATATATACACACATACAAAATATATATACAGCAACTATATATACACATAAACATATACAGCAACTATATATCACATACATCAACTATACATCTCATACAGCAACTATATACAAATAAACACATACAAATAAACATATACACAAAAAAATCTCCTCACATCGCGACGGCGCGGGGCGGGGCGACGGCGCGACGGCGACGGGGCGGCGTCGGGGGCGACTGGGCGACGGCGCAGGGCGGGGCGACGGGGCGACGGGGCGACGGCGAGCTCGATGTGAGGAGGCGTCGGGGCGGGGAAGAAGAACTGAACGAAATTTCCGCGAGTGTTAGTTTATATAGGAGGCGTATTAGTCCCGGTTGGTGGCACAAACCGGGACTAATACCCCCCTTTAGTCCCGGTTGGTGCCACCAACCGAGACTAAAGGTCCCTTTTCAGCAGCCCAAAGGGCGGGAAGGAGGGGCCTTTGGTCCCGGTTGGTGGCACCAACCGGGACTAAAGGGGGGTATTAGTCGCGGTTTGTGTCACCAACCGGGACTAATGCGCCCCTTTAGTCCCGGTTGGTGCCACCAACCGGGACCAATGGCCTTGCGCTGGCGCTGCGGTGGGAGTTTAGTCCCACCTCGCTAGTTGAGAGCGGCCAGCACCTGTTTATAAGCTGCGCTGCCTCTCTCCTCTCGAGCTCCTCTGAAATGCAGGCTTACGTGCCTAATTGGACACTGCAATGCCTGTGGGCCTATTGGGCCTGCTGCGGGCCTGAATCCTGGCCCATGGTTGGGTTTCTAGTCGTATTCAGGCCGTGCTGGCCCAGTAGGTGGCATTTGTTTTTCTTTTTTCTATTTATTTTTTCATTTCTACTTAGAACTAAATACTTATAGTTTTTTAGTGATTTCTTTTTTCTTTTAGGTCACAAAAATTATAAACTTTCTTTGTTTTCTTTGTTGCTTTATTTATTTTATTTTGTTTCTACTTACAACAAAATACTTATTGTTGCTATTTTTATTTTTTTGCAAGTTTTTTTGTTTTGTTTTCTGCATTATTTATTTTCTTTTGTTTTTTGCTTTATTTTTTAATTCTTTCTGGTAAAACCAATTACAAGCTTTCTGTTAGTGCAAGTAGTATTCAAATTTGAATAGTTTAAATTTGAAATTATTTGTTTTCTTTGTTGCTTTGTTTATTTTATTTTGTTTCTACTTACAATGAAATACTTATTGTTGCTATTTTTTATTTTTTTGCAATTTTTTTGATTTCTGCATTATTTATTTTCTTTTGTTTTTTGCTTTAAATTTTAATTCTTTCTGGTAAAACCAATTACAAACTTTCTGTTAGTGCAAGTAGTATTGAAATTTGAATAGTACAAACGGACAATGGTATCATACTCGTCTGTTACAAACTTTCTTCACTTTTTCTTCGCTTGTGTCATTTGCTTATTGCGCCGTAACCATGGATAATCTTCATCGTTTATCAGGATGCTTGGGTCAGCCTTGACTTTGAAGGGAGGAATTTCATGAAACTTTTCATAATCTTCGGATATGTCTGTCTTGCCCTCCACTCCCAGGATGTCCCTTTTTCCTGAAAGAACTATGTGGCGCTTTGGCTCATCGTATGATGTATTCGCTTCCTTATCTTTTCTTTTTCTCGGTCTGGTAGACATGTCCTTCACATAGATAACCTGTGCCACATCATTGGCTAGGACGAACGGTTCGTCAGTGTATCCAAGATTTTTCAGATCCACTGTTGTCATTCCGTACTGTGGGTCTACCTGTACCCCGCCTCCTGACAGATTGACCCATTTGCACTTAAACAAAGGGACCTTAAAATCATGTCCGTAGTCAAGTTCCCATATGTCCACTATGTAACCATAATATGTGTCCTTTCCCCTCTCGGTTGTTGCATCAAAGCGGACACCGCTGTTTTGGTTGGTGCTCTTTTGATCTTGGACAATCGTGTAAAATGTATTCCCATTTATCTTGTATCCTTTGTAAATCAATACAGTCGAAGATGGTCCCCTGGACAACAAGTACAACTCATCACAAACAGTATTGTCACCTCTGAGACGTGTTTCCAACCAACTGCTGAAAGTCCTGATGTGTTCACATGTAATCCAGTCGTCGCACTGCTCCGGGTGTTTGGAGCGCAGACTGCTCTTGTGTTCATCGACATACGTGGTCACTAATGTAGAGTTCTGTAGAACTGTGTAGTGTGCTTGAGACCAAGAATATCCGTCCCTGCATATTATTGAGTCCCTTCCAAGCGTGCCTTTTCCAGTCAGTCTCCCCTTGTACCGCGATTTAGGGAGACCTATCTTATTAAGGCCAGGAATGAAGTCAACACAAAACCCGATGACATCCTCTGTTTGATGGCCCATGGAGATGCTTCCTTCTGGCCTAGCGCGGTTACGGACATATTTCTTTAGGACTCCCATGAACCTCTCAAAGGGGAACATATTGTGTAGAAATATGGGCCCCAGAATGACAATCTCGTCGACTAGATGAAATAGGACGTGTGTCATGATATTGAAGAAGGATGGTGGGAACACCAGCTCGAAACTGACAAGACATTGCGCCACATCACTCCTTAGCCTTGGTACGATTTCTGGATCGATCACCTTCTGAGAGATTGCATTGAGGAATGCACATAGCTTCACAATGGCTAATCGAACGTTTTCCGGTAGAAGCCCCCTCAATGCAACCGGAAGCAGTTGCGTCATAATCACGTGGCAGTCATGAGACTTTAGGTTCTGGAACTTTTTCTCTGCCATATTTATTATTCCCTTTATATTTGACGAGAAGCTAGTCGGGACCTTCATACTGAGCAGGCATTCAAAGAAGATTTCTTTCTCTTCTTTCGTAAGAGCATAGCTGGCAGGACCTTCATACTGCTTCGGAGGGATGCCGTCTTTTTCATGCAAACGTTGCAGGTCCTCCCGTGCCTCAGCTGTATCTTTTGTCTTTCCATACACGCCCAAGAAGCCTAGCAGGTTCACGCAAAGGTTCTTCGTCACGTGCATCACGTCGATTGAAGAGCGGACCTCTAGGTCTTTCCAATAGGGTAGGTCCCAAAATATAGATTTCTTCTTCCACATGGGTGCATGTCCCTCAGCGTCATTCGGAACAGCTAGTGCGCCGGGGCCCTTTCCAAAGATTACGTGTAAATCATTGACCATAGCAAGTACGTGATCACCAGTACGCATGGCGGGCTTCTTCCGGTGATCTGCCTCGCCTTTGAAATGCTTGCATTTCTTTCGACATTGATGGTTGGTCGGAAGAAATCGACGATGGCCCAGGTACACATTCTTCCTGCACTTGTCCAGGTATATACTTTCAGTGTCATCTAAACAGTGCATGCATGCGTGGTATCCTTTGTTTGTCTGTCCTGAAAGGTTACTGAGAGCGGGCCAATCGTTGATGGTCACGAACAGCAACGCCTTTAGGTCAAATTCCTCCTGTCTGTGCTCATCCCACGCACGTACACCGTTTCCATTCCACAGCTGTAAAAGTTCTTCAACTAATGGCCTTAGGTACACATCAATGTCGTTGCCGGGTTGCTTAGGGCCTTGGATGAGAACTGGCATCATAATGAACTTCCGCTTCATGCACATCCAAGGAGGAAGGTTATACATACATAGAGTCACGGGCCAGGTGCTGTGATTGCTGCTCTACTCCCCGAAAGGATTAATGCCATCCGCGCTTAAAGCAAACCATACATTCCTTGGGTCCTTTGCAAACTCCTTCCAGTACTTTCTCTCGATTTTTCTCCACTGCGACCCGTCAGCGGGTGCTCTCAACTTTCCGTCTTTCTTACGGTCCTCACTGTGGCATCGCATCAACTTGGCATGCTCTCTGTTTCTAAACAAACGTTTCAACCGTGGTATTATAGGAGCATACCACATCACCTTCGCAGGAACCCTCTTCCTGGCGGGCTCGCCGTCAACATCACCAGGGTCATCTCGTCTCATCTTATACCGCAATGCACCGCATACCGGGCATGCGTTCAGATCCTTGTATGCACCGCGGTAGAGGATGCAGTCATTAGGGCATGCATGTATCTTCTGCACCTCCAATCCTAGAGGGCATACGACCTTCTTTGCTGCGTATGTACTGTCGGGCAATTCGTTATCCTTCGGAAGCTTCTTCTTCAATATTTTCAGTAGCTTCTCAAATCCTTTGTCAGCCACAGCATTCTCTGCCTTCCACTGCAGCAATTCCAGTACGGTACCGAGCTTTGTGTTGCCATCTTCGCAATTGGGGTACAACCCTTTTTTGTGATCCTCTAACATGCGATCGAACTTCAGCTTCTCCTTTTGACTTTCGCATTGTGTCCTTGCATCGACAATGACCCGGCGGAGATCATCATTTGGTTCCTCTTGATCTTCAGCAGCTTTACCCGTTGCAGCATCATTGGGCACATCGTCTGGTTCCTCTTGATCTTCACCAGCTCCCCCCATTGCAGCATCACCGTATTCAGGGGGCACATAGTTGTCATCGTACTCTTCTTCTTCGCCGTCTTCCATCATAACCCCTATTTCTCCGTGCCTCGTCCAAACATTATAGTGTGGCATGAAACCCTTGTAAAGCAGGTGGGAGTGAAGGATTTTCCGGTTAGAGTAAGACATCGTATTCCCACATTTAGTGCATGGACAACACATAAAACCATTCTGCTTGTTTGCCTCAGCCGCATTTAGAAACTCATGCACGCCCTTAATGTACTCGGAGGTGTGTCTGTCACCGTACATCCATTGCCGGTTCATCTGCGTGCATTATATATAATTAAGTGTGTCAAAAACCATTACAGAACATCATAAATAGATAATTAAGTGACCAAATTAATAAAAGTTCATCATCACATTCAAACCAAAGTACATACATATATAGTTCTCATCTAACAACATATAGCTCTCCATACACATCGAAACTATGTAAAACATTTCAATGCGAAAACAAATGCGATCATAATCGCAACCAAGGTAACAATTGATCCAACGGCATAATGATACCAAGCCTCGGTATGAATGGCATATTTTCTAATCTTTCTAATCTTCAACCGCATTGCATCCATCTTGATCTTGTGATCATCGACGACATCCGCAACATGCAACTCCAATATCATCTTCTCGTCCTCAATTTTTTTTTATTTTTTCCTTCAAGAATTTGTTTTCTTCTTCAACTAAATTTAACCTCTCGACAATAGGGTCCATCTTGATCTTGTGATCATCGATGACTTCCGCAACATGCAACTCCAATTCCATCTTCTCCTCCTCCATTTTTTCCAATTTTTTCTTTAAGGAAATGTTTTCCTCTTCAACTAAATTTAACCTCTCCAGAAGAGGGTCGGTTAGAATTTCCGGTTCAACTACCTCCTAGACATAATAAAACATCTATGCATGTCAGGTTGGTCGGCATAACTATCATAAACACTAAAATAAATAGTTATAAATTAAAGATAATATACCACATCCGAATCGTAGACAGGACGAGGGCCCACGTGGGCGGATATCAAAACCATCGCACTATATAATAACAAGCAATAATAAACGTAAGAAAATTAGACAAATATCTATCTAAAGCAATAATAACAAGAAATAATAAAAGTAAGAAAAGCATGGACATAATAAGAGGCTCACCACGGTGGTGCCGGTGACGAGATCAGCGGGGGCGATCGACGGCGGCGAAGACGGGGACGGGACGTGACGGACCGCTAAACCTAGACAAATCTCGGAGAAAATAGAGCTTCGAGAGGAGAAAAGTTTAACTAGTGTGGCTCGGGCATTCCATCGAACACGTTGTGTGCATAGGAGGTGAGCTAGAGCACCACTAACCCCTCTCCCCCTCGGCCAGAAAAAAAACAGAGCAGTGTGCTCTGCTCTTGAGTGAGGGGGTATGTATAGGCACCTCATTGGTCCCGGTTGGTGCTACAAACCGGGGCTAAAGGGGTGCCTTTGGTCCCGGTTCATGTCACCAACCGGGACCAATGGTGGTGGGCCAGGAGCAAGACCCATTGGTCCTGGTTCGTCGCACCAACCGGGACCAAAAGGTCCAGACGAACCGGGACCAATGGCCCACGTGGCCCGGCCGTCCCCCTAGCCTCACGAACCGGGTCCAGTGCCCCCATTGGACCCGGTTCTAGATTGAACCGGGGCTAATGGGCTGGAGAGGCCTGGACCAAAGCCCCGTTTTCTACTAGTGACCACACCGCGCCGAGAGCACCAAGGCGGTGGACGACGACGAGGCCTAGGAAGGGGACGACGCGGAGCCGGGGAAGACGCGGCAGTGGATGCCCACGCGGAGAGGAGTACGAGGGTTCACTGGTTCGGCTACAGTGTGAGGCTGTCGTCGCCGCAAAATAACAGGGGGTGTTGATACGTCCAAAATGCATCACTATTTTATATCGTAATTTATCCTTATTCATTGATATATTTCTTTTTTTTTGACTATGAATTCATTGATATATTTCACGTTACGATGATGTTCTTATGTTGTTTTGGCCTATTTTACACAGTTTGCAACTTTCCGGTGCCGAAGCAGCAGACGCAGGATTCAGCAGTAAAAAGTGGACGCTGAGTTGCTGAAGAAGAATACCTCCAAATTACCTGAAAATCGACGGAGGGTATTTTCTAGACGGATCACGAAGGCACGCAAAAGGGCAACCAGAGGGGGGCCACCGGGTATCCAGGCGCCCTGGGGGCGCCCCCCTGGCCGCGCCGGGGGGGCGCCTGGAGCCCCTGGCCCACCTCCGGCTGCCCCCTTTTGCCTATATACTCTCCGTTATCCAAAAACCCTAAAAACGAGAGTTTTTACGGAGTTCCGCCGCCGCTCCGTGGCGGAAACCTACAGAGAAGAAAAAGCCATCTCCGGTGGGCAGATTCCGCCGGGGAGATCACCTCCCGGAAGGGGAGATCATCGCCATCGTCATCACCATCGTCACGGGCATCATCGAGATCATCATCAACATCATCCCCAACATCAGCACCATCTCCGTCTTCATCCAAATCTCATCTCACAACTGCAACTTGTGTTGTACCCCGTACTATCTATCCTCTCTACTCCATCGGTGTTGATTACTGCTTTGTGGTGAATGCTATTGAGTTTTGTTGGAGAAATATTATTATGTCCAGATTGTTTATCATCCATTTATCTCCACTGATCATGATCTCCTTTATGTCTTGTGAGTAGTTACCTTAGTTCTTGAGGACATGGGAAAAGTCTTGTTGTTAGTAGTCATATGCTGTTGAAGTAATATGTGTTGTTTGATACTTAAGTTGCGTTGTCATTCTACTAGTGGTGTTGTGTGATTCAAACACTCAACACTTCGCCTTATTAAGGACCTAGGGGAATACATTGTGTACAAAGAATGCTTATGGTGGGTTGCCGGAGTGACAGAAACCTGAACCCCAGTTCGCACGCTTTTGCACAAGGGAACAATGGATCATCGATCGTATTGCTATGGTTAGGCTTTTGCCTTAAATACTATCTTGTATTTGCGGATGCTTACAAGGTGTTTAATCATAAGAGTGCATTCATCTTAGTCTAGAGAGTGTACTAGCATAGATCAACCCACTCAACACTTATCAACACATAACATAGTACCGATACGGGATATGGCGAAAGCACATGACTACCTCTCCCGTGTGTCCTCAGGAACACTTTAGCCTTTATAAGTTTAGTTGCTAGGCCTCTCCTTTGCTCAGAAAGGATTGGGCCAATTGTTACTCTCAGTGCCTTTTACTTTACTTGCTTTTACTTTCCTGTTGCTTATATCAAGAAAACCCCTAAAAAGTTATCTTTCAGTGCTTGCAGTAATTCCTCGCTCAGAATCGCTTATCAATACATTCTGCTCCTCGTTGGGTTCGACACTCTTACTTATCGAAAATGTTGCAATAGATCCCTTATGGTTGTGGGTCATCAAGTACCGTTTTCTGGCGCCGTTGCCGGGGAGCGTAGCGCTATTGGTAAAGTGAAACTGGTAAGGAAGTTTTTATATTTCTGTTTTATTTATTTTTGCTGTTGCTGCTCTTTGTCCTTATGGACAACCTTGCTATTGGATCGTTGCTTGTGGGAAGACGCCCCATACCTGTGGTGGTTGCTCCTCCCCCTACTGAAATTGTGCCCTATAAAATACCAGCTGGTATTATCGATTATGTTTTGGCTAATCGTTATGCAGGAGACAGACATCCCGGTGAACACTTGCTATATCTGTCACAACTATGTTCATTATTTAAGCTTGCAGGTGTATCAAGGGAGTTTGTCATGAGGAAATTGTTCGCCGTATCACTTATAGATAAAGCTTCAGATTGGTATAAGCTTCTCGATAACTCGCACTTGCTTGACTTGCAAGAGCTTATGTCTCTCTTTTATACTAAGTTTTATCCTCTTCATGAAATTAATCGAGACAGGAATTATATCTATAACTTTAGGTCTCGTGACGGAGAAAGCATTGCTCAAGCTTGGGGGAGATTGAAGTCCCTAATTCTCAAATGTCCTATTCATGAGCTCCCCAAGGAAATTATACTTACAAATTTTTATGCCAGGCTTCCTCGTCAGGATAAGGAGATGCTGGATGCCTCCTCTAGTGGGGTATTTCAGACGAAGAGTGTTGAAGAAAGGTGGGATCTCATTGAGAGGATCCAGAGGAATACCGAAGATTGGGAAATCGATAAAGGTATTGAACCCACTATAAATTATGAACATGATTATATTGAGAGCTATGTGAAAACTGATTACTTCGATACTTTTTGCTCTAAGATTGGTCTTGATTCCCATCTAATGATTGATTTCTGTAAGAATTTTGCCTCTCACGTTGATTCTTTTAAAAAGAAAAGAGACCAGCATCACGAACCTTTCAAAGAGCTACCTGTTGATATTCATGTTGCTGACCCTATTTTGCCTGCAGTTATATATGAAAAACCTCCTTTTCCCGCAAGGATAAGGGAGCACTCTTTTGTGACAGGCGTAATAAATAAAAGTGAGAGAAGAATTGATGAGCCTGAGGACCAGATCAGGGTCGATCCTCAAGTTGCATTGATTAAAGACCTTGTTACTAATGATGTTTTGGATTCCAATATAAATTTTTGTGCTGTTTCCACTAACCTTGTCACAGCCAAGAATAAAGGCCCAATTTCAGGTACTCCAGTGGTATCTGTTAAAATAGGGGATCACAATTATTATGGGCTATGCGGTTTGGGATCGAGTTCTAGTGCTATCCCCTATTCACTTTATGAAGAGATCCTCGGTGAGATTTCCCCTTGTGAACTTGAAGAAGTTGATGTTACCATTCATCTTGCAAACAGAACAACTATCTCTCCTATCGGAATTGTGAGGGACGTTGAAGTCCTATGTGGAAAGGTAAAATACTCTACCGACTTTCTAGTACTTGATTCAGAGAGGGACAATTTTTGCCCTATTATTTTTGGTAGACCTTTTCTTAGAACTTGTGGAGCTATAATAGATTGCAAGAAAGGTAAAGTTTCTGTTGAATTCAATGGTGAGCCATATGAATTTAATTTTTCTAAGTTCTCTAAGCAGCCTCGTGGTACCGATTTACCTAGTGATGATAAAATTATTGAAAGTATTGCTTCTATTGCTATTCCCCCTAATGATCCTTTGCAGCAATATATGGAGGACCACGAGAATGATTTGCATATGCAGGAAAGAAATGAACTAGATGAAATAATCTTGAGGCAACCTGCTATCCTGAAGCACAACCTCCCGGTTGAACCTTTGGGAATTTTATCAAAACCGAAAGAAGACCCGGTGTTCGATCTTAAACCTCTTCCCGATACGCTCAAGTATGCTTATTTAGATGAAAAGAAAGTATATCCTGTTATTATCAATTCTAACCTTTCAGGATATGAAGAAGAGCGACTATTGGAAGTACTTCGTAAGCACCGAGGAGCAATTGGCTATACCCTTGATGACCTTAAGGGGATTAGTCCATCTATCTGTCAACATACTATCAACCTTGAGCCTGATGCTAAACCAGTTGTTGATCATCAACGACGGTTGAACCCGAAGATGATGGATGTTGTAAGAACTGAGATTCTCAAGCTTCTAGCCGCAGGTATTATCTACCCTATAGCTGATAGTAAGTGGGTAAGCCCGGTACATTGTGTTCCTAAGAAAGGAGGTACAACTGTGGTTCCTAATGATAAGAATGAACTAATACCTCAGAGAATTATTATTGGATATAGAATGTGTATTGATTACAGGAAGCTGAACAAGGCAACCAGGAAGGATCACTACCCGTTGCCGTTCATCGACCAAATGCTTGAAAGGTTATCCAAAAATACCCACTTTTGTTATCTTGATGGTTATTCTGGTTTCTCTCAAATTCATGTTAACACTGCTGATCAAGAGAAGACCACTTTTACTTGTCCCTTTGGTACTTATGCTTATAGGCGTATGCCTTTTGGTTTATGTAATGCCCCTGCTACTTTTCAAAGGTGTATATCTGCTATCTTTCATGGTTTCTGTGGGGATATTATGGAAGTCTTCATGGACGATTTCTCCGTCTATGGAACTTCCTTTGACCATTGTCTCCACAACCTTAATAAAGTTTTGCAGAGATGTGAGGAGACAAATTTGGTACTCAAATGGGAGAAGTGCCACTTCATGGTTAACGAAGGAATTGTTCTTGGTCACAAGATTTCCGAAAGGGGAATTGAGGTGGACACTGCCAAGATCGAAGCAATTGAAAGGATGCCCTACCTAAGGGACATCAAAGGTATTCGCAGTTTTCTTGGTCATGCTGGTTTCTATAGAAGATTTATTAAAAACTTTTCTAAGACTTCGAGGCCCCTCACTAATCTTCTCCAGAAGGACGTTCCTTTTGTATTTGATGAGGATTGTAAGGAAGCTTTCGAAGTTCTTAAGAAAGCTTTAATAACCGCTCCTATAGTACAACCACCTGACTGGAATTTACCTTTTGAGATTATGTGTGATGCTAGTGATTTTGCTGTTGGAGCTGTTTTAGGACAAAGAGTTGATAAGAAATTGAATGTTATATATTATGCTAGTAAAACCCTTGATAGTGCTCAAAGGAATTATGCTACTACTGAGAAGGAATTCTTAGCTGTAGTATTTGCTTGTGATAAGTTTAGGCAGTATATTGTTGATTCCAAAGTTATTATTCATACTGATCATGCTGCCATTAAGTACCTTATGACAAAGAAGGATGCCAAGCCAAGGCTTATCAGATGGGTACTCCTTCTTCAAGAATTTAATTTGCAGATTGTTGATAGGAAAGGAGAAGACAATCCGGTGGCGGACAATCTTTCAAGGATGGAAGATATACCGCATGATCCCATCCCAGTCAACGATAGTTTTCCAGACGAGCAACTTGCCGTTGTAAAAGTACAATCTCTTTCCGATCCTTGGTTTGCAGATTATGCTAACTTTATTGTTGCAAAGTATTTGCCTCCAGGCTTAACATTTCAGCAAAGGAAGAAGTTCTTTCATGATTTGAGGCACTACTTTTGGGATGACCCACATCTTTTCAAAGAAGGCCCCGACGGGATAGTGAGAAGATGCATACCGGAACATGAGCAGAAGGACATTCTCAGACGGTGTCATGATAGTCCCTATGGAGGACATCATGCCGGTGAGAGGACTGCACATAAAGTTCTTCAATCAGGTTTTTATTGGCCTACTCTCTTTAAGGATGCTAGAAATTATGTTTTAGCCTGTGATAAATGTCAGAGAGTTGGTAACATTAGTAGAAGGAATGAGATGCCTATGAATTACTCACTAGTGATTGAACCTTTTGATTGCTGGGGTTTTGACTTTATGGGACCTTTTCCTTCTTCGCACAAGTACACGCACATTTTAGTAGCTGTTGATTATGTGACCAAGTGGGTTGAAGCAATCCCCACTGAATGTGCTGATCACAAGACATCTTTGAAAATGCTTAAAGATGTAATTTTTCCTAGGTTTGGTGTACCTAGGTATCTCATGACTGATGGAGGATCACACTTCACGCACGGAGCTTTTAGAAAAGCTTTAGCCAAATACGATGTCAATCATAGAATTGCTTCACCATATTGATGTCTACACACGCTTCTACTCTTGTAGACTATGTTGGGCCTCCAAGCGCAGAGGTTTGTAGGACAGTAGCAATTTCCCTCAAGTGGATGACCTAAGGTTTATCGAAATCAGGGAAGTAGAGGTTGAAGATGGTCTCTCTCAAGCAACCCTGCAACTAAGATACAAGAAGTCTCTTGTGTCCCCAACACACCTAATACACTTGTTAGATGTATAGGTGCACTAGTTCGGCGAAGAGATGTTAAATGGCAAGTGATATGGATGGCAAAACAAAGTAATATAAATCTGTAATAAAAAGTGCAGCAAGCAAACAAGTGGTAAACGTGAGCACAAATGGTATTGCAATGGTGGAAACAAGGCCTAGGGTTCATACTTTCACTAGTGGCAACTCCCAACAACATTAACATAATCGAATCACATGATATTTCCCATAAAACATGCAATGGTGACGCACCCGGAGGTCATTCCTTCGTGGTCAAGAGAGGACGAGAATTATGTAGGGCTACAAAAGCACACCTCAAAGTTCGTAGTTCTCAATCTAAGGATTTCCCAATGTCACCGCGGCCATCCAAAGAGAGTCCCACAATCACCACAACATATCTAAAGGATAGTCAAAGACAAGCACCAAGAGACTCTCAATCCTCAATCAACACACAAGAGAGGAAATCACTCATGAAAATATTCTTCTAATCCATGTCCAATAGACCGCTGTCACCTTGGTCTCGGAGATTATACTAGATAAAGACAAGTGAGTACATCAATCCAATACATAGAGGAAGGGGAAATATCATGGGATCACCCTAGATTAACATAGCCTATGATCACAACGAAGATCACATCATGGGAGAGAGAATTGACCACATAGCTACTGGTAAGAACCTCAGCCCAGAGGAGGAACTACTCCTGCATCATGGAGGGAGGAAGCAACGTCGATGGAGATGAATCTGGGGGCACTTCCCCGTCCCGGCAGGGTGCCGGCGCAGGAATTCTGGTCCCCCGAAGCTTGATGGCGATGGCAGCGGAGATCGGAATCGCGTCTGGAGAAAAGGGGTCCGGAATCAGGGTTTCCTCGACGGATGTTAAATATATGCCAAAGGGGGTCGCCAGAGGAGGTCAGGGGGGCCCAGGCGCCCCCCCGGCGCGGCCTAGGGGGGGCGCCTGGAGCCCCCGTGGACCCCCTCCGGCCCTACTTTGGCCGCATGGAAGCTTCCGGAACGCTGATTTTTTATATATTTTTCCCGGAATTTTTCTGGCAATTTTCGTAATGGGAAAACCTGAAATACAAAAACAGCAGAAAACAGAAACTGGCACTGGGGTGCACTGAGTTAATAGGTTAGTCCAAATATGATCAAAAGTGTATGGAAGTGTATAAATATCATAGCAATATCACCCAAAAGAGGCATGGAGCAAGCAGAAATTATAGATACGTTTTGGACGTATCAACATCCCCAAGCTTAATTCCTGCTCGTCCTCGAGTAGGTAAATGATAACAAGAATAATTTCTGTGGTGACATGCTATTAACCATATAGGACTTTTTCATAGTCACATGACAAAAGCTTACTGAGACAATGAATCTGTAGTAATTAAGTTGCCTCATGAGAAAATCACAAAGAACTAAAAGTTTTACAATATGATACTGAAACATCAAATAGATTTGTAATGAGCATGGTGTGCAAATATGATAAAGTGATATCTCGCTTGCCCCCTTTAGTGAAGCAAAACATAAATGCAGGGGCACCTCCAAGGTTTAAGTGATGACTAGATACAATAATTTCAGAATAAACGATATCACAATCATGCAAAAGACAATGCTACTTTGGGACAATGCACATTACACTCAGAATGACAATCATGCTCTCAGTAGTTGGTGCTTTAAAAGAAGGTGGAGACTCTCGAACCGTGGCTTTTGTTGGCAAGGTTGAAAACCCGTAGTCGGAAACAAAGACAAAACATGTACCAGAGCTCTTGGTTTTAAAAACAGAGGTAATAAATATATTTTTTAGATTATGCATGTTTCGTCAACGAATGCTAGCGGACAATTCAATCACTTCTTGAGATGGACAAGTTTCGAGGAACGGCTCCCGAATGAGGACGATCACATCCTCTTAATCTCCTTTGTTTATCACTGCCAAAGTTTTCTGATTTCTCATGAACAAAGCGTGAAGGAGGGTTTGTTTGTTATATTATTTTTGAGCCGGGCGCACTCAATGCCAGTTCCTTCTCGTATTATGGGTTTGCACATTATACATGCAATCCTGGGGTGAAGCTTGTCCAACTTAAAAAGATCATGAATTAACTACTACTTCCTCATGAACTTAAAACAGAGGCACAAAATAAGAATGCTTTTCTTTGAATAATTTCGAGATGGTACATGCAAGTCTCCGTTAGGAATGGCGGGTAAATACCATGTAGGAAGGTATGGTGGACTCATATGGCATAACTGGTTTAAAAGAATTTGGATGACAAGCAGTCAGTCCGCTTAGTACAGGTGGAGGTTAGCAAAAGACTGGGAGCGACCAACTAAGAGAGCAATGACGGTCATAATCATGCAGAGCGACAAAGCAACATTGAATCAGGCATGGAAGTTATATCGCTACTCAGAAATAAAAGATCATCAAGGCTTGACAGACTTTCTTTACAGTCTTAAATATGCGTGAGCATACGCCAAGTCAATCAAAATAAATTCTTGAAGGAAGATATTACTAAACCATACCACATCATAGGCAAACAAATCATGTTGGTACTCTAATAACACATTGGGAACCCCCCCCCCCCAGCTATTTGAGACTAACCATAAGAAAACATGAACTACTAAGCACCATTATGCACGTAGCATTTTTATCATAGACATATCAACCAATGCAACAGAAGCAAACTCTCTTAATGAGATAAGCATGGTAACTAAAGAGAGTTCAAGCAACCAACTAAACAAAAGCTCTTTAAAAAGATAAGCATGAAAACTAAGAGCTGAACATGATAGTAGCTATTGAAAGACAAAGAACACGCACAGCAAAGATAGACATGAAAATTCTATGTTATGTTCTAGGTTGAAGTGGAGCGTGTTTCTCTCCCACACAAAGAGAGCTGAGTTCCGACTTGTTATGAAAAGCTAAAGAAAACTAAAAAGGAACTAAAAGCAAGACGCTCCAAGCATAGCACATAACACATGAAGTGATAAAAATATAGTGGAACGAAAGACGAACTGATAATGTTGATGGAGAAGGGGATGCACGGGGGCATCCCCAAGCTTAGACGCTTGAGTCTCCTTGAATATTTCTTGGGGGTGCATGGGGGCATCCCCAAGCTTGAGCGTTTGACACTCCTGAATCTTTTTATCATCTTCCCTCGCACACTTGAAAACTCCCTTCATACATAACTCATCATAATCTGATTAGCGAGGTTAGTACCCATAATAAAATAATTATTCCTTGCTGGAAATAAGGATATTCTTGAAGTTCTACTGTTTCTCAAGATTGCCAAAAGGTTTTTGCAAAGAAAAAGCAAGCTCTAGGTTTGCAAAATGAAGGAAAGGCAAAACAGGACAGAATCTGTGAAAAACAGAACAGCAGGTAGTAAATGATTTTTTCGGGGCACTTCTGCTACTCTAATAAAAAAACTCAGAACACACGCACGAAAGACAATTGTATAGAGCACGCTGTCGAAAAAATTCAGACCAAAAAGATGATCTGGTGATTTTATACGAATTTTTCTGTCCAAGGATAGAATCTGTTTCCTGGACAGCACGTCACAACTTTTGAACTTTCTTGCAATCAGAGGCTACACTTGGCACAAAGCTGAAAATTAAAGATACTATGATGATGCTACTGTAGTAACAAACATCAAGACCACTAAAAACTGAAAGAACAAACTGAAAGTAAAGATAACAAGGGTTGTCTCCCTAGAGCTCTTTCTTTATAGCCATAAAGATAGGCTTAAGACTTTAATGATGCTCTCGTAGGAATAAGAGTTGAAGAACAAAAGAGAGCATCAAGAAGCATATATAAAACATATTTAAGTCTAACATACTTCCTATGCATGGAAAACTTGTAAGAAAATAATTTATTGAAGCATAAAGCAACTAGCATAGGAAGACAAAACAAGTGCAGCTTCAAAACCTTCAACATAAAGAGAGGGAACTTAATATTATTGAAATATCTATAAGCATATGTTCCCTTCTCATAATAATTTTCAGTGGGATCATGAATAAACTCAACAATATAAGCATCACATAAAGCATTGTTACCATGATCCACATGCAAAAAGTTACTCTTACTCTCCACATAAGCATAATCATTCTAATTGGTAATAGTGGGAGTAGGACTATCATAAACAACTTGAACACTATAGATTAATTGTGTATTAGGAGGATGGTGTTCAACAAGGGAGTAATTCCCTCCATGATTATGACAAGTTTCATAAGGATAATTTCTCCTTATGTCATAGGTACCTTTATAATCACTATAGATTGGAGTTATAACATCATCATGGTAGAGAAGAGCATTATCATTGCTAGCAACTATATTTGTAATCATGTTGTCTTTATTCTTACTAGCAAAAGAATTATCAATTGTCACATCACTAGTGGGTAAAGGATTTGCAATCCTATCATCCCCAAGCTTAGAGCTTTCCATATCATCACTTTCAGAGTTGGTACCAAAAAGATTTTCAAGATCATAAGTAGCATTATCATCATTTTCCCAATCACAATAAGTAACATGCATATCATAATCAAAATCATCTTCAATAGTACCTACGGACGTATCATCAAGATGATAATTAAGGCAATAAACTTCACCTTCTTCTTTAAACTTACAGCCGTTAGGATAAAAGTTGATGGGAGGAATATGCTCAGGCCAGGTTGATACCCATTCTTCTTCCTTCTTGCTCCTCTTCCTCCTCCTCTTCTTTTTCTTCTTCTTCACCTTAGGAGGGGGTGGTTTGAGATGAAGCTTCTCCACATATCCTGGTTTATCATTAGAAACAATAGGGGAAACTTGGGAGAAACTCTCCTTTTTATCAGCAGAAATATAAGAGACATTTTTATACTTTGGTAAAGTTCCCTCCTTTCTAATCTTACTTATGTAATCATTTTCATGGCAATTAACAACACAATAGAGATGGCAATTTTGCAAAGTGTTTTTTATTCCTATGGCATTAACATCTAGCCAAGAAGTCTTTTCTGATAACTCTTCACACATCAAAAATAACATAAGCTCATCATAAAGATCAGAGGTGATCATGTTATCACACAACTGGTTAACAGTTATGTTTTGAAAGTTCATGCATTGAAAATTAAAGTGACCCTCTATACGGCAAAGTTCACAAGTAAAAGGATAAAGGTCACACAATTCTCTAGCAATTTCATTTAAATCTCTAACCCAAGTGATTGTTCTTTCATGCTTATGTTGCTTACAATACTTCTCTTCTTCAATCATAGGCCTTTCACAATGTCTATCCACTCCACAAAAATTAACATGCTTATATAAAACTTCATTTTTAGGAATTGGATCATGCATGTTGCAATCATCATGAACAATTTCATTTTCTTAGCAAATCTCTTCAAAAGGTTTATGATGCTTGTTCCAATCCTCCTTAGGCATATTAAGATGTGAAGCAAAAGATTTGAGGAAATCAACAAGGAGTTGAGAATCAAGCCCAAACTTAGCACCAAACTTATTAAAACTTGTAGTTTCAACAAAGGACTTAATGCAATCATACTCATAAATTATACCTGACTCTTTACCTTTGTCGATCTCCCAATCTTCAGTGTTGCGTTGAATTCTTTCAAGGAGTTCCCATTTAGCATCAATCTTTTCGTTTGTGAAAGAACCCATAGAGGAAGCATCGAGCAAATCTTTATCCTGTCGAGAAAGCCTCGCATAGAAATTAGTAATAATCATATCTTTGGGGAACCCATGGTTAGGACATTTTCGCATTAACGTTTTCAGTCTCCCCCAAGCTTGAGCTATGCTCTCTCCGTCATGAGGATAGAAATTATAAACATAATTCCTATTCTTATGGACTTCATGAAGAGGATAAAACTTGGAGTAAAAGAGAGACCGGATCTCTTCCCAATCAAGCAAGTGCGAGTTATCGAGAAGCTTATACCAATCTGAAGCTTTATCTATAAGTGATACGGCGAACAATTTCCTCATGACAAACTCCCTTGATACACCTGCAAGCTTAAATAATGAACATAGTTGTGACAGATATAGCAAGTGTTCACCGGGATGTCTGTCTCCTGCATAACGATTAGCCAAAATATAATCGATAATACCAGCTGGTATTTTATAGGGCACAATTTCAGTAGGGGGAGGAGCAACCACCACAGGTGTGGGGCGTCTTCCCGCAAGCAACGATCCGATAGCACGGTTTTCCATAAACATAACTAGTGAAATAAAAACAAGAAAAAAAAAGATTTAATTGCAAGATCTAAAGATATACCTTCAAGCGCTCACCTCCCCGGCAACGGCGCCAGAAATAGCTTGATGTCTACACACGCTTCTACTCTTGTAGACTATGTTGGGCCTCCAAGCGCAGAGGTTTGTAGGACAGTAGCAATTTCCCTCAAGTGGATGACCTAAGGTTTATCGAACTCAGGGAAGTAGAGGTTGAAGATGGTCTCTCTCAAGCAACCCTGCAACTAAGATACAAGAAGTCTCTTGTGTCCCCAACACACCTAATACACTTGTTAGATGTATAGGTGCACTAGTTCGTCGAAGAGATGTTAAATGGCAAGTGATATGGATGGCAAAACAAAGTAATATAAATCTTTAATAAAAAGTGCAGCAAGCAAACAAGTGGTAAACGTGAGCACAAATGGTATTGCAATGGTGGAAACAAGGCCTAGGGTTCATACTTTCACTAGTGGCAACTCCCAACAACATTAACATAATCGAATCACATGATATTTCCCATAAAACATGCAATGGAGACGCACCCGGAGGTCATTCCTTCGTGGTCAAGAGAGGACGAGAATTATGTAGGGCTACAAAAGCACACCTCAAAGTTCGTAGTTCTCAATCTAAGGATTTCCCAATGTCACCGCGGCCATCCAAAGAGAGTCCCACAATCACCACAACATATCTAAAGGATAGTCAAAGACAAGCACCAAGAGACTCTCAATCCTCAATCAACACACAAGAGAGGAAATCACTCATGAAAATATTCTTCTAATCCATGTCCAATAGACCGCTGTCACCTTGGTCTCGGAGATTATACTAGATAAAGACAAGTGAGTACATCAATCCAATACATAGAGGAAGGGGAAATATCATGGGATCACCCTAGATTAACATAGCCTATGATCACAACGAAGATCACATCATGGGAGAGAGAATTGACCACATAGCTACTGGTAAGAACCTCAGCCCCGAGGAGGAACTACTCCCGCATCATGGAGGGAGGAAGCAACGTCGATGGAGATGAATCCGGGGGCACTTCCCCGTCCCGGCAGGGTGCCAGCGCAGGAATTCTGGTCCCCCGAAGCTTGATGGCGATGGCGGCGGAGATCGGAATCGCGTCTGGAGAAAAGGGGTCCGGAATCAGGGTTTCCTCGACGGATGTTAAATATATGCCAAAGGGGGTCGCCAGAGGAGGTCAGGGGGGCCCAGGCGCCCCCCCCCCCCCGGCGCGGCCTAGGGAGGGGGCGCCTGGGCAGGCCGCCTGGAGCCCCCGTGGACCCCCTCCGGCCCTACTTTGGCCGCATGGAAGCTTCCGGAACGCTGATTTTTTATATATTTTTCTCGGAATTTTTCAGGTAATTTTCGTAATGGGAAAACCTGAAATACAAAACAGCAGAAAACAGAAACTGGCACTGGGGTGCACTGAGTTAATAGGTTAGTCCAAATATGATCAAAAGTGTATGGAAGTGTATAAATATCATAGCAATATCACCCAAAAGAGGCATGGAGCAAGCAGAAATTATAGATACGTTTTGGACGTATCACATATCATCCTCAAACTAGTGGGCAAGTTGAACTCACCAATAGAGAGATTAAGTTGATCTTGCAGAAGACAGTAAACAGAAATAGAAAAGACTGGTCAAATAAGTTAGGAGATGCTTTGTGGGCGTATAGAACTGCTTACAAAAACCCCATGGGCATGTCCCCCTATAAGATGGTGTATGGCAAGGCTTGCCATTTGCCATTAGAGTTAGAGCACAAAGCTTTCTGGGCTGTTAGAGAGCTTAATGCTGACCCAAAATTAGCTGGTGAGAAGCGTCTCATGAACTTGACTTCTCTGGATGAATGGAGAAGTGAAGCTTACGAGAGCGCTAAAATGTTCAAGGAAAAGGTAAAGAAGTGGCATGATAGGAGGATTCTGAAACGTGAATTTAATGTTGGTGATAAAGTTTTGTTGTTTAGATCCCGTTTCAGGTTTTCTCCAGGCAAACTACTTTCCAGGTGGGAAGGGCCATTTCATATTGAAGAAGTTTATCGGTCTGGTGCAATTAAGATTAACAATTTTGAAGGCACCAAACCTCAAGTTGTGAATGGGCAAAGACTTAAGCATTACATAGCAGGAGACCCTGTCAATGTTGATGTGAATATAATAAACACAACAACTCACGAAGAACATGTTGCAGCCATGTTTCAGACGCCAGCAGAAGCAGAATAAAGAAAATGTATGTATTACGGTAAGGAAACATCACGAACCGCCATAAAAGTTCCATATTATGAGTTTTTGCAAAATTAGTAAAATTCTGAGCCTAAGTGGAGCCGGAGACAAGCTCCAGGGGGTCCAGGCGCCCCCCTGGCGCGCCCTACCTCCTGGCCGCGCCGCCAGGGCGCCTGGACACCCGGGAGTCCGTCTCCGACCCCGCTTTAGCCTGTTACCTTCCTTTCTGTGCATAAATTTTTGCTATATATTTGCCCGGATTGTTCTGGCAACGTATCTCGCGATTTCGTGTGTTTTCTTTTCGATCTGTTTCTGCCAGGAATCTTTTAGCTGAATCTAGGTGCCATGGCTTCTCCAAGTTCCCCCAAGGACAAGTTCGTCGTCAACGTCATCAACCCCTACCTCGCTGAGGTGAAGAAGCACCCTCAGGTTGTTCGGATGGAAGACGGTGTCCTCCATCAAGAAGATCTGAATGGACCTATCAAGGAGGGGAGCATCCAGGCCAGGCTGGAAGAAGTGGAGCAAGAAGTCTTCAAGTACAAGAAGATGATCGAGCGTGGTGTTAAAGCTAACTTTGACATCATCAATGAGCTGAAGACCTACTTCTCGAGGGAGATGAAGGAGATGTGGGAAAGCATCACCGCATCTGAAGAAAGAATTAAAGAGCTCCAAGGGCAAATTTATGATCTACATCGCCAGAACTGTGAGTATGAACTAAGGTTTATGCGCATGGGTATGGGTGCAGCATGCAGGATTCAGGAGACAAACTTCTCATATGAGACTGGAGAACCCCTTCCATGGAAGCGCTTCGCCGAGGACTACGTGATCAACGCCAACAAGGATGAGGAGTGAAATCTCCTTGGGTAACGGCATTCCCTTGGTTTGTTCCAAGCTTGGGGGAGTGCCCGGTATCTTTATCTTTATCTTTTGTCTTTTAGAGTCAAGTAGAGTCGTATCATGTCTAGGGAGGTTATTATATGAAATAGGTGTGTGCATTGAGGTCTATCACTCCTTCGGTGGAGAGATTGTATCCGTGAGTGTGGAGTCGTCTATGAAGGAATATTAATGAGAAGTCTATTGGTTCCTTTGCTGCACTGGGTATTCTCTTCGCGCAATCGACCTTATACGATGATTCTTATGGGGAGTATTGACCTTATATCAGGTATGGCTGTGAAAACTTTATTTAATCTTGGCAAACATAGCTTTGGTCATAACAACAAGCATGATTTTCTTAAAGTATCGACATAGCCAAAACCTTTATGTTATTATGCTTGAAGTGTTATGCTGACAAGGAAGACAACTTGATGTGTTATGATTATTTCAATGTTTATGCTTTATATTGCTTTGCATCCTAGTCATCATCAATTGTCTGTTCTCTCAAAACCTTTGCTAGCCTAACCCTGTACTAAGCGGAATTCTGCTTGTGCATCCATACCCTTAAACCAATACCTTCCATATGAGTCCACCATACCTTCCTATTCGTGGTATTCCACTACCACCTCCTAAAGTATAGAATTTATGTGTTATCCTTAAATGTTCAAAATCTTTTATTTTGTGCCTCTGCTTTAGCTCATGAGGAAGTAATAGTTAATTCATGGTCTTTTTGAGTTGGACAAGCTTCACCCCGGGATTGCATGTCTAATGTGCAAACCCATAATACGAGAAGGAACTGGCATAGAGTGCGCCCGGCTCATTAAAATATATACAACAAACAAACCCTCCTCCACGCTTTGTTCATGAGAAATCAGAAAACTTTGGCAGTGATAAACAAAGGAGATCTAGGGGATGTGATCGTCCCCGAATGGGAGCCGTTCCTCGAAACTTGTCCAGCTCGAGAATTAATTGAGTTATCTATTAGCATTCGTTGACAAATCATGCACCTCTCAAAACTTGTTTTCATTCTGTTTGATTTAAGGATAGCACATGAGTTTTCCCTACTTCCCTAGAGCAGGGCCTATCTTTTAATTTTTAGATTGAGTCAGTTATTCCTACTTCCTTCTATTTCTTAAAGAGAGCAGACATTTGATTTTGACAAGGATTCATTCATATAAAGTTGCATTAAGATTTGTCATATCATATCCTTGTTGACATTATCATTTGATAAGTAAGTTGTTTGTCAAGCCCAGCTAAGGCAAATATCTTCCTTTGTGTTAACACTTTTAGTTCTTGCCTGATAACATGTTCTTTCAAAAGCTTCAATTAATCTCATCAAAACATAAGAGAAAGAGCGAAAGTTAAAGCTATTTGTTGTTCTTTGACAAAAGGACATGTTTGCCATGATTTGATGAGTTTCCTTAGCCCTACTTCCAAATATAAGTGTTACCACTCTTTTATAAGGGCCTTATGAATTGAAGATTGCTGTTGAGGATATTTGAGTTGGTGAGGAAACTGTGATGCTTCTTGTTCGTATTCTATTTATCGACACTTCACTCTCTAAACTTGTGGACAGGTTTACCGAGCTCAGTATTCGCTTGGGGACAAGCGAGGTCTAAGCTTGGGGGTGTTGATATGTCCAAAATGCATCACTATTTTATATCGTAATTTATCCTTATTCATTGATATATTTCATGTTACGATGATGTTCTTATGTTGTTTTGGCCTATTTTACACAGTTTGCAACTTTCCGGTGCCGAAGCAGCAGACGCAGGATTCAGCAGTAAAAAGTGGACGCTGAGTTGCTGAAGAAGAATACCTCCAAATTACCTGAAAATCGACGGAGGGTATTTTCCAGACGGATCACGAAGGCACGCAAAAGGGCAACCAGACGGGGGCCACAGGGTGTCCA
The DNA here is from genome assembly GCA_902687465.1 of Secale cereale. NCBI lineage: Eukaryota > Viridiplantae > Streptophyta > Magnoliopsida > Poales > Poaceae > Secale > Secale cereale. The sequence goes on along the minus strand of LR738709.1, from coordinate 40,944,560 downwards.
GGCGCCCTGGGGGCGACCACCCCCCCCTGGCCGCGCCGGGGGGGGCGCCTGGAGACCCTGGCCCACCTCCGGTTGCCCCCTTTTGCCTATATACTCTCCGTTATCCAAAAACCCTAAAAACGAGAGTTTTTACGGAGTTCCGCCGCCGCTCCGTGGCGGAAACCTACAGAGAAGAAAAAGCCATCTCCGGCGGGCAGATTCCGCCGGGGAGATCACCTCCCGGAAGGGGAGATCATCGCCATCGTCATCACCATCGTCACGGGCATCATCGAGATCATCATCAACATCATCCCCAACATCAGCACCATCTCCATCTTCATCCAAATCTCATCTCACAACTGCAACTTGTGTTGTAACCCGTACTATCTATCCTCCCTACTCCATCGGTGTTGATTACTGCTTTGTGGTGAATGCTATTGAGTTTTGTTGGAGAAATATTATTATGTCCAGATTGTTTATCATCCATTTATCTCCACTGATCATGATCTCCTTTATGTCTTGTGAGTAGTTACCTTAGTTCTTGAGGACATGGGAAAAGTCTTGTTGTTAGTAGTCATATGCTGTTGAAGTAATATGTGTTGTTTGATACTTAAGTTGTGTTGTCATTCTACTAGTGGTGTTGTGTGAGTCGAACACTCAACACTTCGCCTTATTAAGGACCTAGGGGAATACATTGTGTACAAAGAATGCTTACGGTGGGTTGCCGGAGTGACAGAAACCTGAACCCCAGTTCGCACGCTTTTGCACAAGGGAACAATGGATCATCGATCGTATTGCTATGGTTAGGCTTTTGCCTTAAATACTATCTTGTATTTGCGGATGCTTGCAAGGTGTTTATTCATAAGAGTGCATTCATCTTAGTCTAGAGAGTGTACTAGCATAGATCCACCCACTCAACACTTATCAACACATAACATAGTACCGATACGGGATATGGCGAAAGCACATGACTACCTCTCCCGTGTGTCCTCAGGAACGCTTTAGCCTTTATAAGTTTAGTTGCTAGGCCTCTCCTTTGCTCAGAAAGGATTGGGCCACTTGTTACTCTCAGTGCCTTTTACTTTACTTGCTTTTACTTTCTTGTTGCTTATATCAAGAAAACCCCTAAAAAGTTATCTTTCAGTGCTTGCAGTAATTCCTCGCTCAGAATCGCTTATCAATACCTTCTGCTCCTCGTTGGGTTCGACACTCTTACTTATCGAAAACGCTGCAATAGATCCCTTACGGTTGTGGGTCATCAGGTGTGGGTGAGTACAAGGATGGCCTGGCTAGCGGTGGGAGTAGTAGGGGGCGGTGAGGCCTCCGCGGCATCACACCCGGCCACGGGAGGCAGGATCACGCGGCACGACCGGCGCTAGTTTGGGCGGCTGGAGCAAGAAGACCAGAGGTTGAATAAGCACTACGGCCGTTGGATGGACATCGTACGGTCACTGGAGCTAGAATCGTTCATATTGACTAAGTTGACAAAGCCCTCTATCCCCGTCAACTTAGTAGGCCCACAAGTCAGCCTCCCACCAAGGTGGGTCCCAGCTAGCAAGGGGGGTATTCATTTTTTCTGCGTAATAAGGAGGCACTTCCGGTGGGTCCGAGCTGACAGCGGGGGGAACGTTTTTCTCGCGAAATATGGTGACCCGTCCGGTGGGTCTCAGCAGTCAGGGGGGAAATGTTTTTTTTTTGCAAAATACGGTGGCCCGTCCAATGGGTCCCTGCTGTTAGGTGGAGGAATCATTATTTTCCACGTAATAAGGAGGCACTTCCTTGCTGCGGCTGTGGACCCAGCTGTCAGCCTCTCCACGTACAGTACACTTCCGATGGAAGTCTTTCCTAGACCACGTTGACCACGCCGCGTTTGGTTGCATGCATGCGTCCATGGGTGTGGTGCGTCTCCACTGTCAGCCTCTCACGTATAGTCATCTTTCGATGACTCTCGGTTGTTGACCACGTTGACCACACCGTGCCGAGCGCACCAAAGGCCGGTGGACAACGGCGAGGCCCTAGACTGGAACGACCTAGAGATGGGGAAGATGGGGCAGTGGAGTCACAGATTGAAAGGAGTGGGAAACTTGACTGGTTCGGGTGCGCGGCAGCACAGCCGCGGTGCCACCCACGGGTGACAGGAGCAAGAATAGAGGTTGAAGAAGGAGCACGGCTGTTGGATTAACATCCAACGGTCCAGCTGCTAGAATCAAATGTTGATTAAGTTGACAAAGCCCTGCGTACACATCCGCTTAGTAGGCCCACAAGTCAGCCACCAAATCTGACGGGTCCCAGCTGTCAACGGGAGGAATATTGTTTTTTGCATAACAAGGAGGCACTTCCTTCCGTGCGAAGATACAGCCAATGGGTCCCAACTGTCAGGTGGAGGAAACATTTTTTTCAGCTTAATAAGGAGGAACTTTCCTTGCGTGCGACCATGGACCTCGTGGGTCCCAGCCGTCAGGCTCTCCACATACAGTCCTCTTCCGATGACTCTCGTTTGTTGACCACGCCGCAGTGAGCGCAGCGAGGCGGTGGACGACGGCGAGGCCCCGGACGCAGGAAATCCCCTTTTAACCGACGGTTAAATTACCGTCGGATATTTTAGTTCACCGTCGGATATCCCAATAATTGACGGTCCACCGTCACCCATCTCCCATCGGCTATGCTTCGTCGGCCATTACACTAATAGCCGACGATACAGTCGGCTAATACATTTGCCCACGGTAATAAGCCGACGGTGAGCCGTCGAGTATGTGTTGATCTCCAGGAGGCTCGCAATAACTGGACGACGCTTATAGCCGAGGGTTACCCGTCGGGTATATCATCCCCGATAGTAATTGCACACCATCGGTTTTCATAATGGTCGACAGTATATTTTACCTGATGGTGTTTGTTATTACCATGAGGAGAACCAAGCCCTCAACTAATATATTTGCCAACCGTGGATACACCCCTTTGGGGATTCTTTTATTTGAGAGTCCGGTGAACACTATCAATTTATTATCCACGTATGGTATTAGTGATCCCTCATGTATTGCTTTGACCGAGGGGTGTTGCACAATAGGGAAGTGAGATTCACAATAGTAGCATTTCAGAATATTGGCTTTACAAATACATCTCATAAGTACACAAGCGCACATCACAAAAGACCATAATATATATTTATTTAGCATAGCCTCAGAAAGTATCACATGCCTAATTAGTTGCATCCAAATTACACTGACCATAATGATCCATCTTGAAATTGAAAAATACAAAACGAGATAGTAACTTGTACAAACATTTTGCATAAGCTAAATTTGCCACGAACTTCAGAACTTCTCTTTGTTGCATTATTTGAAGAGAACATCAAGTTCATCACCGTCATCGCCATAGTTATCATATTGCTCATTACCACATGGATCATCATCACCCTCCACATAGATGTCATATGCCACTTTGCCACCCTCCAGTCTTGCTTCACATTCCCTAAGAAATGATAATACTAATAGTTGTAAGAGGGATGAAGTATAATGTACTGAAATTGAAATTTAGTTGACCTATAAGAACCAAACTGAATTGCTCAAATTTAAGTGAATGTTGCTTGGTGAGCGAAATACCAACATGTAATGTATATACAACTTCGAAATAGGAAGAGACTCGATGTTATACCTCTAAGCTCAGGTAAATTAACAAAATCATAATTAGTGCTATATTTAGACCAAAATGGCCAACTGATACAGGTACAAAAATCCTTATCTGAAAGATAATCGTTGTGTGGATAATCAGTTCATTGGCTTTAACTGGAAAAGATTTTATCGTACTGTATGCTTTAACTAGTACAACTACTAGCATGGAGATAATTAATTGAAATCCTGAAACTTGCAATTTTGTGCCGTGGCTTAACTAAGGTGTGAAAGTCCTGGCCTCAGAACATGAAACTCTTGCTGGCACAGTAATACCTGGGATGTGAAATTAAAACAAACACTAGGCTAACATGTTTATTTCACTATGCAGTATAACCTGTGCTGGTTTTCTACAGATCTAGCTCCTCCTCTAAAACTAGAATTTTTGTTACTGAAGTACAGCTCTCCTGAAAAATACCGATCATGTGTGTATTGCTGATCTTTAAAAGATAGCAAGCTTCAGTTTAGTTCCCAGTAATCAATTTCTACAGACATTTGTAGAAATGTGCATATGCAAATGGAATAATTGATTTTATCATTATGGTCAAAGTAAGGTGCAACAAACTGTGGTTAGCACGACGACATATGCTTTTAATAAAGTGCAAGAAGCCAAGCACGTCATTATGCTCAAAGTAAGATGCAACAAACTGCAGTTTAGCTCCCTCATAGTTACCTTGCATTGCTACTGCAAGATCTGAAGAAGAGAAACTACAGAGTGGGGTTTCAACATTGCTGCAAGCCAGTTAACCTACAAGAGGTTATTCACACAAGATATGCAGAACAAACCATAAATATTTCAATAATTTTCTGCTATATATACACAGCAGAGTGAAGTGATGTGAACTTGGCAAGTGATATAATGAAAGCATCACTTTGAGTCTTCATCGACATAGCTGTGGTGACATGTAGTGTACAGCGAATCCCTGGAGGCACTGCCATGTAGCCTTCTACCTGCTGCTTCACATATGACTTGTCCATCTAATTCTGGATGGATGACCCAGGGCAGTGGAGAAGAGATGGGAAAGGTAAGGGATTAGTAACATGATATTAATCATGGTCAGAGAAGAGTATAAATGATTTGCTAGCAAAAAAATTGATTGCTGACTGCACACTCTGAACTATACACGTTTGAAAATGAATTAGACTCTTGCTCTTGGAAGTTTAGAGCTACTACATTGTTGATTTGTAAATAGACATGCTCACTTTCTGGTTTTATTTAGGTGTGTGTAGCAAAAGCTAAAATTGTACCACAATCTCAGGTTTAGGGATGCACATGCATGGTCACTGATCACAAAATGAATTAGAAACAAGTGCAACTCTGTAATTTTCAGCAAAAGAAAGATTAGTATAGTTAGTTGTTTCAGATTTTAAGAGACACTTCAGCCATATTTCTGATAACTTGGAACTATTGTAGCATTCCTCTTATATACGAATATCATGTTTCCATGCTTGTATGGATAAAACAAAAATTGTAGAGAGGAACTAAACCATGGTACTCATAAATCAAGGAGCAAGAAACAACAAGGGTTAGTTTCCTGTTAGAGTAATAGTTGATGTATATTATGGGACGGAGGGAGTAGAAGTTAGCCTCAGGGTCCACGTGTTTTAGATAGCAAGCTAATTTGAAGCCTCCACATTATGACACTACTTGTTAGTATGTGCTTTGACTGGCTGTACAAGGCTACTTACATATTTCTGAACTGAAATATATTAAAGTTCATATTCCTGCTAGCATATGACATATATGGTTGCCTTGTGAAATAATAGTTTTTTCTTCTAAAAAGCTAAGGGTGCTTACCTCAAATGTTCCTTTTACAAGACATATTCAAGCATTCTACTTCGGAGATTGGTGACACGAGACAATATCTCAGAGACGAATTTGGAGGCAATCTGACTATTTGACCACAGTAAGAAAACTTCTAACAAATGTAATTGCCGTGAGGCCCGTGAAAGCCCAACCAGGACTAATTAGTATGCAGCAAGAGATATTTGGCAAGTTTTAACTGCCAGCTATCATGGTTGACGGGTCATGCCCTAACTAAGATTCATCGAACAATTTATCTATTGCTGCACAAAACGAATTGCAATGAGAAAAATATGTACAAGCAGCGCGCGCGCACACACACAATCACTTACTTATAATTCAATCAGGGGTGTGATAGAGATGGTGAGAGGGGTGAAAGGGAGGGGAAGAAGAGAGGGATACCTTGGCGCCCCACTGTGATCGTTGCAAGCCGACTGATCGGCCATCCCAGAGGAAGCAGAGGAACGCCTGGGGCACCCGTCAGAGTGGAAGCAAACGGACGCCTGGGCACCCATCGGAGCGGAAGCAGGAGACCATGGACCTTCGATCGGTTTTGGAGAACGAGGGTGGATTTGTTTTGGAAGAGGATGGGGACTCAGGAGACTGCGGGAGTTTCGGAGAACGAGGGCGTTTTAGTTGGGTGCGTGGTGCGCCGGTGCGCGGGAATATTTTGTTGGTCTGGCGCGCGAGATTTTCAGCAGAGGCGGGCGTTATTTATTTTCCAACAAACAAAATTACAGTCAAAAATCAAAGTAGTACGAAAAATCAGTAAAGATGCGATTAATTAGTTTTTTTTGACGGGGATCGAGAAGCGTGTGCTCACTGCCGGCAGCACGCCATGGAGGAGACAGGGACGAGCTGAACAAACCGATCCAGTGGGGACGAGGATGGGAGTGGAGGAACCGATGCTGTTACCGCCGGCGGGGAACAGGCAGACGAGCCGATGCGGTGTCTTCCTTTCACGGGAGAAGGAGAGGGGATGAGCCGAAAGTACCTTTCTGCACCCAGGAGCATTTGCTCCTGGTGTGAATAGTAAAATAAAAAAAATAGGAAAACATTTAAAAAAATTCTCAAAAGAATTCATGACATACTTTCACAAATATTGGTTGTGTATAAAAAAATTCATCACGAAATCACATTGGTGGAAGTCGTGCCAAAAAAATCAAAATCAGAGCTCCAAAAAGCTTTTCTAAGTAACGTTTTCAGAACATCGATTTTGTTTTTTTTCACCACGCCCTCCACCAATGTGATTTTGCGATGAAATTTTGCATGCACAACAAACATTTGTGGAAGTATGACACGAAAAAAATTCAGAATTTTTTAAATTTATTTTGAATTTATTTGAATTTACTGTTCACACCAGGAGCATTTGCTCCTGGGTGTAGAAACTCCATGTCCGAGATGAGCTATCTACTTCCGTAATAATAAAACTGTAAACTCACGTGTACAAATGACATTTGCAAGGCCAGTAGTATTTCATACTATCCGGATGATAAAGCCACGAGTTCACCAATGCTCGAGGTTCGAGCAATCATTAATGGTAATATTTGCTTGAGTCCTACCAATGTCTTTTCCCACCATATTGTAGTTTTTTGGACGAACTTTATCTGAAAATCTTTCTAATTATAAACAATATTTTTGGTTTATAAGATACTCTATTTTTATATTTAAAAACTCACACTTATTTGTATTCCAACACTGTAATCCGGTTCGTGCTCGTCTTGGTCTACGATGTAGCTCGCGGTCGTACGGTCTGTCATGCGGTGATGCATAACTAAAGAACATACAATTGGCGAACTAAGCATAACTCTGATGATTAGGTTGCCTGTGGTGGAACCAATTCATGAGGGTTCAAGCCCTAGACTAGACATTGGTGATCCGACGATGTGTGTTTAGTGGAAGCAGACAGTCCTGTCAACTACCAAGGTGTCTGCGACGACTTCGTCAATCCCAAATGATGTGTCGGTTGTTCAGCTTAGTCTCTCGGAGGTGCTCATAGAGATAATGTGTGCGTGCACTACCGGAACAGGGCTCGTTGCCGACGGCCAAATCTATGCCGACGGCCACCGTCGGCCTAGACGAAGGTATGCCGACAGCCTGCCGACGGCCGTCGGCATATATAAGCCGTCGGCCTACGCCTACATATGCCGACGGGTGCCGTCGGCACAATCTGGCCGTCGGCATATCCCAACGTATGCCTACGGCAGCCATCGGCATATCTAGGCCGTCGGCATAGATGTGGGCCCGGAGGACCCGGTCGTGACGTGCGTGTAACGGCGTCCTATATATGCCGACGGCCAAGACGGCAGGCCGTCGGCATAGACGCGCGTGCCACGTCATCGATCCGCGGCGCACCGGCCAAGCACTATGCCGACGGCTACCGTCGGCATAGTTGACACGTCATCGATCCGCGACACTTCGTCCACCGTCCTGGTCCCTTCTATGCCGACGGCCTTGCCGTCGGCATAGATGTAGATTTTTTTTTTCTTTTTGTGTAACTACTTTTTTATGTTTTCTCACACATTATTATTTGATAACTTACATATAGCATGTGTTAATATAAGCATACATGCATTTTTTATCGGTTCTATACATGTGTTTGAACCGCCTCCAGTCGGCACATGGACTGGGGAGCCCTAGGGGGTAGCAATGTCACCGGAGCGTAGCACCGGGCCCTTATACATGTCGTATGGTGTTGTGGCATGTTCGAAGAGGCGGCACGCGCGCGTCTCCGAGGCGTGCCCCCCCCCCCCTGCCGACGGGGCCGCCGGCGGCACCTGGAGGGGGGAGACGGCCGCGTCGGGTCTACACGGAGGGGATGTAGCAGTGGGTTTGTCCCGTAAGTTGCTCCAAGGTGTCCCTGTGGGCTGACCTGACACAGCCGGGTCGAGAGGTCCACTGGTCAGAGCCCGTCGGTGGGAAGTCAAAGGGCTAGACCTCGTGGTCAACCGCTCTAGGGTTAGGCGGGACGGGAGCCCTAGGGGGGGTAGCAATGCCACCGGAGCGTAGCACCGGGCCCTTATACATGTCGTATGGTGTTGTGGCATGTTCGAAGAGGCGGCACGCGTCTCCGAGGCGTGCCCCCCCTGCCGACGGGGCCGCCGGCGGCACCTGTCGGGGGGGAGACGGCCGCGTCGGGTCTACACGGAGGGGATGTAGCAGTGGGTTTGTCCCGGAAGTTGCTCCCAGGTGTCCCTGTGGGATGACCTGACACAGCCGGGTCGAGAGGTCCACTGGTCAGAGCCCGTCGGTGGGAAGTCAAAGGGCTAGACCTCGTGGTCAACCGCTCTAGGGTTAGGCGGGACGGGAGCCCTAGGGGGGGTAGCAATGCCACCGGAGCGTAGCAGCGGGCCCTTATACATGTCGTATGGTGTTGTGGCATGTTCGAAGAGGCGGCACGCGTCTCCGAGGCGTGCCCCCCCTGCCGACGGGGCCGCCGGCGGCACCTGGAGGGGGGAGACGGCCGCGTCGGGTCTACACGGAGGGGATGTAGCAGTGGGTTTGTCCCGGAAGTTGCTCCCAGGTGTCCCTGTGGGCTGACCTGACACAGCCGGGTCGAGAGGTCCACTGGTCAGAGCCCGTCGGTGGGAAGTCAAAGGGCTAGACCTCGTGGTCAACCGCTCTAGGGTTAGGCGGGACGGGAGCCCTAGGGGGGGTAGCAATGCCACCGGAGCGTAGCACCGGGCCCTTATACATGTCGTATGGTGTTGTGGCATGTTCGAAGAGGCGGCACGCGTCTCCGAGGCATGCCCCCCCTGCCGACGGGGCCGCCGGCGGCACCTGTCGGGGGGGAGACGGCCGCGTCGGGTCTACACGGAGGGGATGTAGCAGTGGGTTTGTCCCGGAAGTTGCTCCCAGGTGTCCCTGTGGGCTGACCTGACACAGCCGGGTCGAGAGGTCCACTGGTCAGAGCCCGTCGGTGGGAAGTCAAAGGGCTAGACCTCGTGGTCAACCGCTCTAGGGTTAGGCGGGACGGGAGCCCTAGGGGGGGTAGCAATGCCACCGGAGCGTAGCACCGGGCCCTTATACATGTCGTATGGTGTTGTGGCATGTTCGAAGAGGCGGTCAGGGTTAGATCTCCGGGTGGGCTGACCTATCACAACCAGGTGGAAAAGTCCATTGGTTAGAGGCCGTTCGGTGAAAGTCAAAGGACTAGATCTCCGGGTCAACGCGGTCAGGGTTAGGCCGGCCGGGGCCTTCGGGAGGTAGCAATACCACCAAAACATCGCACTGGGTCCTCATACATGTCTTAAACTATGGCGGTAGTTTCAAAGACCCGGCACGCTGCTCCGGAGTGTGACCCCCTACACGGACGGCGATAACACCGAAGTAACGTTCGGCAGTTTTGCCATTGCATGATTTTTTCTGAACAGTGACAGCGTGATCAATTCATGCAATTTTTACACAGTGTAGACACATGTGATATAAGATGTGTCTAATTTTTCATACTTTTTTGTGATGCAGAAGTATCTGACATAATCCGTCCTTACGGATTGTTCTTCGCATGTCTAAAGGTGTGGTGGGGGGTCTTCGGGGATTAGCAATCCCACCAAATCTTGCGTTGGGTCCTCTTACATGTCTGAAAGTGTGGTGGCAGGTGTAAACACCCAGCACGCAGCTTCAGAGTGTGACCCCCTTCACGGCCGGCACTGCCGCCGACACTTAGAGGGGGGAAACGGCCACGTCGGGCCAACCCGGAGGGAATCTTGTGATAGGTTGGGCCCAGACCTTGTTCAAAAATGTTCCTGTGGGCTGACCTATCACAACCAGGTGAAAAAGTCCATTGGTTAGAGGCCGTCCAGCGAAAGTCAAAGGACTAGATCTCCGGGTCAACGCAGTCAGGGTTAGGCCGGCCTGGGGCCTTCGGGGGGTAGCAATGCCACCAGAACAGGGGAAGCTATGCCGCCAGGTCTTGTGCTGGGCCCTCTTACGCGTCAGGAAATGTGGTGGCGGATGCAAACACCCGACACACGTCTTCGGAGTGTGACCCCCCTCATGGACGGCGCCGTCGCCGGCACCTGGAGGGGGGAAACGTTCGCGTCGGGTCGACACAGAGTGAATATTCCTGAATATCCGGAGGGTGATAATAGACATTTAAATTAATCAAATTTTAATTTTAAAAAAAATAAAAAAATAAAAAAATAAAAAAATAAAAAAATATATTTCATAGATATGCCGACGGCTTTGCCGTCGGCATAGATATGGCCCGGATGCCGCGGATCGATGACGTGGCACTCCTCGACCTATGCCGACGGCTAAGCCGTCGGCATATCCCCTCTTATCCATTCGCGGGGCAACCCCCTCCACTCATTCCCATCCATGCCCGACCCCGGCCCGCGCCCACCCACCCGCCCTCCCCCACCGCCGCCGCCGCCCCATCCTACCCGCGCCGCCCAGCTCCACCCCGACCCGAGCCCCTCCCCCACCGCCGCCGCCGCCCCGGCCTACCCGCGTCGCCGCCGCCCCGACCACCCCTCGCCGGCCGGACCACCGCCACCGGCTCCTCCCGACCCCACCGCCTCCCCGGCCTCCCCTCGACGCTGCGTGGCGGCCGCCCCGACCACAGCTGGCCACGGCTCTGCCCGGCCAGCGCCCCTTCCCGACCGGCCCTGCTGGTAGCGGCAGCGGGCGCGCTCTTCTGCTGCTCCGACTGGCTCCACCCCGCACCAGCCCTCCCGTCCCCGGCCCCTGCCTCACCAGCCCTTGCCACGCCCCTCCCGGTGAGCTAGCATTCATATTTTTTTCTTCATTTTTTTGACTTATTTTGCTACTGTTGGATGGATGAATGGATGCATGGATGGGTGTTGGATGTTGTTAGCTTAATAGATGGATGTTGTTAGGTTGATATATAGATGGATGAATGTTGTATGTGTCTTAGATAGATGGATGTTGTGATGTTGTTAGGTTGATAGATGGATGAATGTTGTGATGTAGGTGAAATTCGAGACCCAAAATGAATTATCATAGTTAAAAATCCAATTTGAGTCACTTAGTTTATAAAATAGTTAATGAAGCTTTTATTTTCATTTTGTGATGTTGTCAAATAGCTATGTGAGATGTGCTCCAAAATTGGTATCTGTTGAGTGGTTATTTTATCATGATGATCTTGTTAAAAAAATTGAAGGACAAAATTTGTCACTTGACGAAATATGATTTTTTTTCATAGTTTGAAGTGTCAATGCTTTATGTGATGTGATGTCCTAATTTTTTTCACTCGGTGGAATTTACAGGATTTGTGGTGTTCCATCTTGGAGTGATTGTCGACGTTGGAGCTGTTGGTGCGTGATCGTCTCATCGCTGTTCGACTACTTCCTTTACAACCGAGGGTGAGCTACGAATCCACGTTCACCTCCTACGCTCTTTGAATCATGTCAGTATATTTCATTTTCATGTCAAGTCGCGTAAACCTAGGCGTCTCCCGTCCGAAAGGGTTGCATCGATAAATATGCATTCAATTGCATATTTATCACCGCAGCTCTTTCGGATTGTCCAGCGCTTTCCACGGACAGCCCGAGGATGTGTAGATTGGGTACGTTGTCCATGCTCTACCCCGTTCCGAGACAGGATTTCGGCGGTGCCTCCCCGTTGTTCTCCGGATGCACATTCTCTCGGCATTTTGCCGAGACGTGTATTTGGAGAACAGCGGGGAGGTGCTGCCGAAATTTTGTCTCGGAACGGGGTAGAGCATGGACAACGTACTCAATCTACACATTCTCGGGTGGGATTAGGACCCATCTTTACCTATTAGAGATGTAGGTGGATTAAATGTCGTTTCTCGTCAACCTTGTAAAAAATAAAATATTGATGTGAGTAATTAAAATGAATCCTTAATTTTGTTGTCTGGCTTCCAATAAAGCAGAGATGGCAGATAATCAGTGGATGTATAGTGGGTTTTTCCGTCGGAATCAAGTAACAGCAGAGTGGGTCGAGAAAACTGATGTGTTTTTGAAAGAGATATTCCGTAGTCCAATGAGGATTGTGCCAGAATGCCTGTGTGCCAAATGTAATAGACGTATGCGCAGAGATAAGAGTGAGATGACTAAGCACCTTCGCACAAATGGATTTATGCCCAACTTTAATATGCCGATAAACTTCTCCCATCGTGACCGTGGTAGAGATGAGGTGATACGACAACGTGGTTATGAGGACGATGGGGTTAGAGACATGATAGATGATGTCTTTGCTGCACAGCCGACACCTCCGTCACATTCAACCAATGAACCGGAGGAGCCGGAGGAAACCGCAAAGGCCTTCCTGGATATCTTGGCCTCGTCAAAGAAACCTCTTTATGCGGGTGCCAAGGTATCTGTGTTGGATGCCATCTCGCAACTGATGGCAGTCAAGGCTGAGTACGGCTGTAGCCGAGGTTGCTTCGAAGCATTTTTGGGAGTATGGGCTAACAGCCTGCCCGAGGGCCATGAACTGCCGAAAACCATGTACGCTACGAAGAAAATCATGAAGGCGCTCTCCATGGATTACGAGAAAATAGATGTTTGTCCAAAGAATTGCCTTTTGTTTAGGCATGAGTATGCGAATGACAAGTACTGTAGGAAGTGCGGTTCCTCTCGGTATATTGAGGTGGGCGATGAGCAGGGCGAGAAGAAGCAGCTAACAATCCCTGTGAAGGTTCTTCAGTATCTTCATTTCATAGAAAGACTGCAACGCCTTTTCATCACCAAGGAGTCTGCCAAAATGATGAAGTGGCACAAGGAAGGGAAAAGGTATCATCCCAATAAAATTATACATTCATCAGGAGGTGAAGCATGGAAGTCATTCGATACAGAATACCCTAAGGAAGCAGCCGAGGCTGGGAATGTCAGAGTTGCAATATCAGGTGATGGGTTCAATCCGTATGGTATGTCGTCTAATCCATACAGCTGTTGGCCCGTGTTTGTTATTCCGCTCAATCTCCCTCCCGGCGCCATAATGCAACGCAAGACCATGTTTCTGTCGCTTATAATTCCGGGGCCTGATTATCCTGGGAAGAATTTGGGTGTGTTTATGCAGCCGTTGGTGGATGATTTGCATCATTCTTGGTACTTCCCGAGGTTGACATACGATCGACATCTGCAGAAAAATTTCTTGATGAAAGTTTGGCTACAATATTGCATGCATGACTTACCCGGCTATGCCCTATTCTGCGGATGGTGTACAAGTGGGAAGATGCCATGCCCAGTGTGCATGCAGGCCTTGTATTTCATTTGGATGAAGAAGGGTGGGAAGTATGTCGCCTTTGATCTGCATCGACAGTTTCTCCCTTCAAACCATCCTGACAGGGAAGACAAGAAGAACTTCACAAAAGGCCAAGTTGTCCATGAAGTAAACGAGATTCCAACGTTTTCGGGTGCGGATGTGCTAGCTCAGCTGAAAGCTCTTAAGCCTGCCGTCGAAGGCAAAGCCAAAGGCAAAGGCAAAGGCAAAGCCAAAGCCAAAGCTTTTGAAGGATACGGTGAGACTCACAACTGGACTCACATTACCCCCTTCACGCAGCTTCCCTATTTCAAGGACCTGAAACTTCCATATAACATCGACGTGATGCACACCGAAAAGAATGTCGCGGAGGCCCTTTTTTGCACGATCCTCAACATTGCTGATAAGACAAAGGATAATGTTAAAGCTAGAGCCGATCAACAGAAAATTTGTGATAGACCACGTCTAAACATGCAGCCTCCCACAGGCAGTCGAAAATCTTGGTTCAAGCCAGATGCTGATTTCGTACTGAAAAGGGATAATAAGATGGAGGCATTGAAGTGGCTGAAACATGTCGTGAAGTTCACCGATGGTTATGCATCGAATATAAGTAAGGGGGTCAATCTTTCAACAGGCAAAGTAACCGGGCTGAAGAGTCATGACTATCATGTATGGATTGAGCGGATTATGCCGGTGATGGTTCGAGGCTATGTTCCCGAGCGTGTCTGGCGTGTGCTTGCGGAGCTAAGCCATTTCTTCCGAACGCTTTGTGCTAAAGAAGTCGATGCCGAGATGATAAAAGAAATGCATAAGAAGGCACCGGAGTTGATATGCAAACTAGAGAAGATCTTCCCGCCAGGCTTCTTTACTACGATGACACATCTCATTTTGCACCTCCCGAACGAGGTATTGTTGGGGGGGCCTGTGCAGAATCGTTGGCAATATGGCCCTGAGAGACAGAACAAGCACCTAAGACAGAAATGTGGAAACAAAGCTAAGATTGAAGCTTCCATAGCTGAGGCAGTTATCTTAGAGGAGGTGGCAGACCTCAGGACAGCGTACTATCCGGACCATGTTCCCACACTGCACAATAAGGTGTCTCGATACAATGCAGAAGAACCCAAGTATAAACCCAAGCTGCCTCTATTCATCGGACAAGGTGGCAGGGCTGGATGCTCGACACCATATGTCATGCCACGAGATGAGTGGGAGGATGTCATGTTCTATATCTTGCACAACATTAAGGAAGTTCAGGATGACTGGATGAGGTAATAGCTTTGCACCATTCTATTACTCAATTCGTTATGTTCACTTTGCCTCGTTCTAATACCGGTTTTCTTATTTTAGTCGATTCGTTGATGAAGAGTGGACGGGAATGCTGCCTCCTACTGAAGCGGAGGCACTTGCTCTTCTCCGAAAGGGTGCCGATGGAAGGAAAAATTTTGTTGCGTGGTTCATGGAGAAAGTAAATTTTCACACTTCCGTATTACCTAGTGCACCGCTACAATTTCTATTAAACTAATGCACCATATAATTTTACTTAAACTTGTAGGGAAATGATCCGAATACATCAATGGATGAAGAATTGAGATGGGTTTCCATGGGTTTTAACAGTCGGGTCATGACATGCAAAAAGTATGATGTGAATGGGTATCGCTTCCATACAGAGGATCACCAGAACAGTCGGCCTGATCCGAAAACTATAAATACCGGAGTCTTCACCGAAGGAGATAATAAAGTTGAGTACTATGGAAGAGTACGAAAAATATACGAGCTTACCTTCAAACGTGGCCGCGAACCCCTAAGTCTCACTGTGTTCAAATGCCGATGGTTCGACCCGAAAAAGGGTCTGAGACATACGCCTTCTGTTGGTTTAGTTGAAGTTAAACCATCAACCGTCTATGCCGGAGCTGATGTCTTTATCGCGGCTACCCAGGCCGCACAAGTATATTATCTGCCTTACCCATGCCAAAAAGAGTACCTAAAGGGTTGGGAAGTTGTGTTCAAGGTGTCGCCACATGGTAAGCTCCCGGACCCGAACGATGATGATTACTACAACATGATAGACCCCATGACATACGAGGGGGTGTTCTTTCAAGAGGAACATGATGACGTCGTCGGAAACAAGGACGATGATGACTTGGGTTATGTTGACCTCGAACCAAATGATGACGATGCACGGAATGATGGTGAGACAATTGTAAATCAAACTGACATTTTATTGCTAGAGAAGTTAAATGAAGAAGGTGACGATGAGGAAGAGCCTCCACCTCCGTCAGACAATGAAGAAGATATGTGTGATAGTGATGATGAGACCGGTCGACATCGAGATTACAATAGTGATGATTCGTATGGGTTCTAGAAAATGTAAGTTATTTCAATGATGATTCAAATAGATTACAATACTATGCTTAATGTGCTCTTTTGTTATTAATGTTTTTTATGTATGCTTAATGTGCTATTTTGTTATTAATATTCTTTTATGTACGCTTGTTTATTTGTTATCCTTACTAATTGTTTATTCTCTTCTCAATACAGGTTTGCTAATCATGGGCAAGTCCAGCGGCGCAAGTTTCCTCGGTAAAATCAAAGGGCTTACTCGGAGTGGACGAGCCCACAAGGTTCCCCCCCGACTACGCGAGGATGACACCTCACAGGGAGGTGGAGGGGTCGGGGGAGGAGACCCTAGAGGAGGAGGGGGTGGGGGGAGAGCCCCTAGAGGAGGAGGTGGTGGGGGGAGGAAGATGGTCAAAAAACTTCGGGCCGTGTCCGAAATAGGGGGGTCTTCTTTGATGACCTCCTATACTGAGGCACCTTCTGAGTCTGAGGAGGAGGATTATGTTCCTCAGCAGGAGGAGGGCGAGGAGGAGGAGGGCGAGGAGGAGGAGTGCGAGGAGGAGGAGTGCGAGGAGGAGGACGGTGAGGAGGGGGAGGAGGGTGGTGGAGGGGAGGGTGAGGAGGGTGTAGGGGAGGTTGACCCCGAGTTGTGGGGTGAATTGCCGTCGGGTGCTCCGAAGGGTTGGTTGCGTGGTATTGCAGAACTTCCTACACCACCTTCTATTGAGGCCAACAAGTGGCTCATTGAACCCAGGGGGACAGAGTAAGTGCCTCTCAATCATATTCTATTGAGGCCAACAAGTGTACACATGCTAATTCTTTGATTCTTTTGCAGGAACTGGATCCTTCACGGAAAGGGCCGTAAACCGAACGGCCTTATCACTGTCCTGTTGAAGGAGTTTTGGCCGGGCCTATTCTGCCCGAGGCCAGACAGGGACCCGGAGCTGCGGGTTCTTGCCACGAGCTGGGCCCACTACGAGGCTGCCAACCACGCGGAGTATGGGACGGCCGCTCAGGCCGTGTGCTTCAAATTTTGGGTAAGTTCTCTTCAGAATCACTTGTCTTCAGCTTCATTCATAGTTTATCATAGAATCACTCAACGCATACTTTGTTTGCTTGTGGTTTTATGCATGATTGCAGGCGTACTATAGAGTTCTTGACGAGCACAAGGCCAGAGCTGACGTGGTCTTGAAGGCTGCGATGAAGAAGAAAGCTCGTCAGTTGCAGTACGAGGTGCGCTGGGTTGCTGTCTCGCACTACTACCACACTTACCTTCATCAAAAGATGACCAAAAGTGAAGCGCAGAAGCAAGGGCTTACCTTGAGCAGGGAGCAGTTCATGAAGGTAAGTATTAGAGACTTTTCATTCCAACGTATAAGCAGTCAATATCATCGTTTCTTGCTCACATGTCATGCTTCCATTATTTAGGTTATCCCTCCTTGGTGTTTTGCAAAGGATGATGGATGGGCGAGGTTGGTGGATAGGTGGCTCGGCGAGGATGAAGAGTTTGCTGCCAAGAGCAGCAAGGCCCGGGCAAACCGTGGAAAAGACGGGACACATGCCCAAGGAAACAGGAACCACTGGGGCTTCAAGGCCATGAAGGTATATCTATATGCATTATGGATTTTTTCCTTCATCTTACCTTCATGTTCTTATGTATGGCTAACTTCTGTTTAACATTGCAGGAGGACAAGTTGAAGAGGCCGCTATCTGACATTGAGTCCTGGAAGATGGCCCGCGAGCGGAGTGATCGCAAGGAAGGCGAGAGCCAGTATTACGGCAACACCGAGGAGCACCTGGAGTCTTATACTCACGAGTTTCAGAGGTTGCATCCGGATGTTCCTGCTCCTGAAGTCGCCCTGTCTCAAATCGACGACACGGCGGTGGTGGCCATCCAGCCGAAGTTACATGGCCGCTACCCGTGTTTCGATTCCTTGATCACTCCTTCCGTCTCGTACACACGGCTTCGGGCTACCAATCCGAGCCCGTGTCAGAGTACGGGGCGTTCGCAGCCTCTCATTGCCCGCCAGCATGCTGTAAGTATTTCTCTCTTATCTTCTCTCTTTTTCACTTTCTGACTTTATTTTCAGCATTGCCCACTTACAAACAACCTAAATTTTGTAGGCCTATAAGGACTTTGTCGAGCACAAGAACATCGAGGTGCGGGAGTACTTGAAAAGAGTAAAGGCCCACAATGAGTACAACCGTGCGTTGATGGTGGTTAGTTTTGCCAACTTTGAACCAAGCTAAATTGTGCACTTTCATTTCTTCTTACCTTCATGTTTGCTTGGTTACCTAACATGCAGGCTATGCTGTCGAATTGGTCCAACCGCGATGCGCCACCATCAGTGGGACCCGCACCACCACTACCTGGAGATCCCCCGCACGTGCCCACGTTCGATGAATGGGTGGCACTAGGCAGTCCGGCTCCGGTTAGTACATTTGCATAAGTATTGCCAAATTAGTTCTCACTCAGCACTATCATATCATGTTTAACCTTACAATCTCTTCTCAAACATGTAGGGGACCGGTAGCTCCACTCCTGGTTCAGAAAGCCCAGTCACACCGATCTGGCAAGGTGGTGCTGGTCTTGGCGGTGGCGGTCTCGGCGGTGGCGGTCTCGGCAGTGGCGGTCTCGGCGGTGGCGGTCTCGGCCAATGATGATAGCTAGTTATTATCCATGTCTTGTAGCTAGTACTATCCATGTTCCATACTTGTTAGCGTTCTTTCAAAACTTATATTCATAAAGTTTCGATGATGATGATGATGATGGTCTTGAGTATGTTTACATGATGATGATGAACTTGAGTCTATTTCTGTATATATATGCTCCCTGTCATATTTTGTGGAATTATATGCTGTTAATTTGAATGGAAATAAGAAAACAGAGAAAATTTAAAAAAAAGCAGAACAAAACTATGCCGACGGCCTTGCCGTCGGCATATCTATGCCTAGGAGAAACCAGCAGCTGACACGTGGTATGTAAGCCGACGGCATGGCCGTCGGCATAGTTGAAATCTATGCCGACGGCCTAGCCGTCGGCATATATTTCAAACTATGCCGACGGCCATGCCGTCGGCTTACACAGTTTCAGAACCGCCTCAGGAGCTGCCACGTGGCAAGGGTATGCCGACGGCCTAGCCGTCGGCATAGATTTAAATCTATGCCGACGGCCAAGCCGTCGGCATACCTGTGTCACGTGGCAGACGCTGGTTTGTTGTCGCTTTTGACGGCGCCGTCCGTTGCCGTCATGTGAGAATCGTTGCCGACGGCCAATATATGCCGACGGCCAACCAGAAGCCGTCGGCATATGCGCCTATGCCGACGGCTTTTCTATGCCGACGGTCTGACACAACTACGCTGACGTGATCTACGCCGACGGCTCTATGCCGACGGGTGCCGTCGGCATAGATCTAAGCCGACGGCAAAACGGCTATGCCGACGGCCTGAGGCCGTCGGCATTGTGTCGCAGTCCGGTAGTGGTGTGTGCATTTATATGGGTGAGCTTATATGCCTATGTATGAGCGTCTGCCTATATTGTATATGTGCATATGGAGGTGCTTACATGGAAGCGTTCATAAGGTACAATGAGTCTATGTGTATGTAGGAAGCGACTACAATAGAAGAAGAGCCGCGGGTGCAAAAATAGAAAAAAATATAGCTGGGCCATCAGATCCGCGGTAATGGTCCAGATTCCATCGGATGGAACTGAGCGCACATGTGTTTGGTTCTCCAAGGTACTCTTCTCCGATGTCCAGAGAACAACCTCGCTCCGCCATTTGGGAACGGTGGAGAAGAAAACTCCAGTCTTCAGGTATGCTTTTCTGTGAGGGATCTACCAATTTTCATAGTTAATTCTGTAGCATTTCATTTAGAAAATATTTTTGTTCAGCTATGCATATCATCTACAGAATATTTTGGTCATTGATCCCCGAATGTACTCTTGGTTTAAAAGTGTGCTTCGAGCTACTGGATGATGTATATTTTTTTTTTCACCAACGTATCCTGTACGATAAGATTCAGAAATTCTGCATCTGTGGAAATGGTATGAATGGCAACATTTATAAAATTCTAAGCATATGGACATTTGGTTTAGATAACATACTTTTTATCATGAGTAGCAGTAGCTTGGAAGCTTACAATTATTTTTGGGCAAAGGATATATTCAGAGAAGTATGCTTCAGTAGTACAGTAGGTAACCCACTAGTATGTACACATACTTCTCTGTACGAAATTCAGAGAAGTATGCTTCGGTAGTACATGGATATCTCGCTGTATGCATGCATAAAGTTAAAGAATCAGGTTGCTGGGTTCTAAGTCCGTGTATGGTACACCCTCCGTCCGGAAACACTTGTCATCAAAATGGACAAAAGAGGATGTATCTAGATGTATTTTAGTTCTAGATACATCGCTTTTTGTTTATTTTGATGACAAGTATTTTCGGATGGACGGAGTACATGTTTGTATTAACTTGCTATTAACAGCAAGTCAGTCTAGGTGACTAACAGCACCCGCAAAAAAAAAGTCTAGGTGTTTAACATGAACGCCTTGCTATGGTTAGAGAGGATTTTATGTTTCTATTTAAACAGGCCAACTTATGCAGATTTTTATAACATCATTGGGTACTAATCTAAGCACTGACCTGTACAACACTGGTTACATGCACTGCTTCTGATTTAAATTCCAGCATCGGCTGACTAGGCAGAGAAAGGAGAGGGCTATACTAGCAGCCACAAAAACTAGAAAATTAATCATTGGACAAGTTTGCTATAGTTTGCTTAGACTAGAGTTTCGAGCAATCCGGAATTGTGAAATTATGTCATCTTGCCTGATACTGTAAAAAGAACAACTGCCACTCTTTTACCTAAAAAGGAAGACTCTCTTTCTGCGTGTCTTTTTAATTTGCAACTTAAACTTTGCTACTTTGGAATTGGCGATTATTACTCCTTTTGTTCCTTTTCAGGTGATATTGGCGAAAACTGTTGTGTATGATGGATAGATCGAAGTTTGCGACCAGTAGTAAGCTCATCGATCCTCCATTGTTTTGCTGCTGCATCTCGAACTAAAATGGAGGGAAGTAGCGGGACTATAGAAATGACTACGCAACGTACATATTTTGTCCCTGCTTCACATGTGAACAATTTCCATTGTTGTGTGTCTAATATTAGACTATCTATGTGGTTAACTGGTTAAAGTTACTATTGTTCTTCTCAAAGCCATGACTGCTTTTGGGTAATAAACTGCCCAATGTTTACAGGATATTGATGTCTAATATGATGCTGCATTTGCATGTTATCTCAAATTTATCTGAACTTTATACGTACATATTTGTATTGCCTAATTCCGTCAGTGGTTGCCAATCTCACTATATGAACAGAATGCACTAGAGTGGATTATTTTGTACAAGATAAAATAATGTTTTATTATATGTTTCATTATTAGTAAGTTTGATGATCCACAAAATAGCTGGCTTCTCTGCCAGTTCCAACATAGAAACATACAAGCATACTTTAGGTTATGTGTTGGGACGAATCTAATTCATCTCTATTTTTCCTTCCATGTGGTATGTGCAGCACACTGTCAGATGGCATTGTTGATGCTTATTCATTCTATTAGATCATGAGTGATAATATTAACTATGAATGCATGAAACTTGTACGCACCTGTGCTAACTGAATCTTATTTGTTATTAGGTCTGATCTCTCCAAACACAAGAAGCTCGATGAACAATAAGCACTAGTAACAGAGGCAAATGCTATAGCTTTTCTATTTGGCAAAAAAGGGTTATTGCTTTTCTGTTACATACCATCAAGTACGAAAAGTTGATGCAGTTTCCAGTGGCAATGCTTGTTGAACGGTCATTATTTTAGTCCTTCATAATTAGTCTTGCATGTGATCCTCTCATGCTATGTCACACTTGATATTTTGGTATGGGATCATGCAGTTTGAAATGTATGTATTGTTACAATTTGAAGTGGACGGATTAATGTTCATGTACTCTAATATTTGTGATGTTCACATACTTTTATTGACCAACATGTTCGGATTTCTTGCATGATTCATGATGTAGCAGAAGCTAGAAATGAAATCAAATATACATAAATTTCGTACAGTACATATATGTGTGCAGTTTTTGTGTAATCCTTAGAGAAGAGAGACACCCGTTCAGGCCTGAAAAATGTCTAATTTATGAAGGACAAACTGATTGATATATGAGAGATTTGAGGTGGTTACTGTAAAAGTTATGTTCTATATGTAACTAGTAGTAGGGGTTTTTCAAGAAATGCACACTAAGAACCGCCACCTAAATCTGTACCAGTCATCTTCCATCCAATGGCTCAGATTCGTTTTTCTATTCTTTCACCGGAGGCCCTTCTTCTATTGTAGTCGCTCCCGTGTATGTATGATGGCACCAAGACCACAAGCGCCATGAGCCACCAGCCATTTTTCAAATGTGGGCATGTAATGCACTCCACAGGAAGATGACATGAGCCATGGTCATGTGTCGCCGGATAAGTTAGATCGTGGCAGGGACATCGACTTCTCCTTGACTCTCAAGGGCTATCTCCTTATGGTATCTTTGTAAGCACATATTTTTTAACTATCATATTTTTATTGTTTAGTACCATTTTTGAAGCAATTTATTCCCTTTGTTCCTAAATATAAGTTTTTTTAGAGAATCCAATACAAACTACATATGGAGCAAAATGAATGAATCTACACTCTAAAATATGTCTATATACATCCGTATGTAGTTCATATTGAAATCTTTAAAAAGACTTATATTTAGAAATAGATGAAGTATATATTAATTGAGGAAAACAACATAGAATGCACTTACAATAGCAATGCTAGATCTTAATTCATGGAAAATTTCTACCAAAATTATCTAGAATATAATATAGGTCATTCAGAATGTTTATTGACGCCTCACATTTGAAACATATTACTGAGAGTGAAAGTTAACCATCGGTTATTGCTATTCTCCGTCGGGTATTTTCTCAAATAACCGAGTGTGACCCATGTACCGTCGGCCATTTTCACTTACAGATGAGAGTTCTGTTTTCACCTCTGGATATTAAATTTCACCGTCGGGCATTAGATGTAATCCCCGTGGGTGTAGTAAAAACCGTCAGACATTACAATGAACCGTCGGACATTACATATAATCCCCGTGGGGCCAACGAAAACCGTCGGACATTACAATGAACCGCCGGGCATTAAATTGGATAACCGAGCGTTGGATTTTCACCGTCGGGCAATCTAGTATACCGTCGGCTATTAGTGTAATACATGTGAGTTGAAAATAACCGTCGGACATTGAGGCTACAGTCGGATATTACTGCAATAACCGACGGCCCATCGGCTATTACATTTCACCGTCGGAAATATGGGGATTTCTAGTAGTGACTCGGAGATGGGAAGATGCGGTAGTGGAGTAGCAGATTGAGTGGAGGAGAAGGGTTATAACTGGTTCTGGTGCAGCGTGGGGCTGCAGTCGGTGGAGAATAACAGAAGGCGTGGAGGGGTGGAGGGATAGCCTGGCCGGTAGTGGGGTAGCGCTTCGCAGCGATGCGTGCTAAGCAGAGCCGCTAGCCGCCGGAGGCCGGACCAGGCGGTCCCGGCGACACTGGAGGAAGAAGACGAGAGATTGAAGGTGCATGTCGACCAAGTTATGCACGCCATTAATGTACTCGGAGGTGCGTCTGTCACCGTACATCCATTGCCGGTTCATCTGCTTGCATTTATATATAATTAAGTATGTCAAAAACCATTACAGAACATCATGGATAGATAAGTGATCAAATTAATATAAGTTCATCATCACATTAAATTCAAAGTACATGCATAGCTCACCACGGTGGTGCCGACGACGAGATCGGCGCGGGCGATCGACGACGGTGAAGACGGGGACGGGACGTGACGGACCGCTAAACCTAGCCAAATCTCAGAGAAAATGGAGCTTGGATTTCGAGCTTCGAGAGGAGAAAGCTTAACTAGTGTGGCTCGGGCATTTCATCGAACACCTCATGTGCATATATATATGGGAGGTGAGCTAGAGCACCACACAAAGCTCTCCCCTCGCTGGCCAGAAAAAACAGAGCAGTGTGGAGTGCTCCGCTCGTCGGCGATGGGGTATATATAGGCAACCAATTCGTCCCGGTTCGTTACTGGAACCGGGACAGAAGGTGTGCCTTTAGTCCCGGTTCATGCCACGAACCGGGACCAATGGGTGTGGGCTAGGAGCGAGGCCCATTGGTCTCGGTTCGTGGCTGGAACCGGGACAAATGGGTCCAGACCAACCGGGACAGATGCCCCACGAGACCCGGCCAGCCCCCTGGGCGCACGAACCGGGACGTATGCCCCCATGGGTCCCGGTTCGTGAGTGAACCGGGACTAATGGGCTTGCCAGGCCCGAACCAAAGCCCTGTTTTCTACTAGTGTGAGAGAAGCCAGTAGTGAAACCTATGCCCCCCGGGTCTATCTTCATCATATTAATCTTCCATCAACTATTTATCTTTACTTTACTTTTGTTTTGCAATCTTTACTTTCAATCTACATATCAAAAATACCAAAATTATTATCTTATCATATCTATCATATCTCACTCTCGTAAGTGACTGAGAAGGGATTGACAACCCCTTTTATCGCGTTGGCTGCGAGGTTCTTATTTGTTTGTGCAGGTACGAGGGACTCGCGCGTGGTCTCCTAATGGATTGATACCTTTGTTCTAAAAAACTGAGGGAAATATTTACACTACTGTGCTGCATCACCCTTTCCTCTTCGAGGGAATACAACGCAAGCTCGAGAAGTAGAAACACACCGTTGCCGGGGAGACTTACGCCAAGTCAAGACAAGATTTGATCTCCCGTCAACTAGCCAATTTCTGGCGCCGTTGCCGGGGAGATCTACGCTCGAGTCAAGACATACCAAGTACCCATCATAAACTCTTCCCCCTCGCTTTACATTATTTGCCATTCGCCTCTTGTTTTCCTCTCCCCCACTTCTAAAATGATTTTCAAAAAGATTTTCCTTTTTCCGCTCGCCTTTCTGTTTGCTTGTATTGTTATGTGCCCTCTATTAGCTTGCATCTTCGCTTGCTAAATTATGGATCCTCATCTGCTTGCTAATCTTTTTAGAAGATCCAATTATGTTGGACCAACTGCAAGTGAGTTTAGTGCGCTAGATTATCTTTATGAGGTCTTGCTTGAAATTCGTGAATCTAAAAATTGTGACAAAGTGTTGAAAGAAGAAATTTATGAAGTGATTCACGATAGCTCTTTGAATGAAAAACATGATTGCAATGATGTTATTATGAATTCGATTAATGTCAATTGTGTTAATGATATGCAAAACCCTAAGCTTGGGGATGCTAGTTTTGCTATGCCCACTACTTGTTGCAATGATCATGATTGGGGTGATGCTTCTTACGATCTTGAAAATTTATTTATGCCCCATGATGAATATGAGATTGATAATAATGTTTGCAATAATATTAAAAGTGGGTTTGGAAGAGTGTCAACTTAGATCCCACATATTTGGAGAATGTTCAATCTTATGAAATTTTTGATAAAAGTGGGTTTGGAGAGGTCATGACTTTAGTTAATATTGATCCCACTATTTTGGAAGAGTATCAACTTCGTATGCATGTGGATCGTGTTGAGAATATGTTTTGTGATAGCTATATTGTTGAATTTTCTTATGATCCTACATGCAATTATTATGAGAGAGGAAAATATGGTTGTAGGAATTTTCATGTTACTAAATTACCTCTCGCTATGTTGAGATTGCTATTGGCTCTTTCTTCTTCCTTGCATATGCTAGATCGTGCTTGTCTTGCTGATTTGTTTTCCTTTAAAATGCCTATGCATAGGAAGTATGTTAGACTTAGATGTGTTTGCCACGCGTTTTATGATACTCTCTTTGTGCTTCAATTCTTATCTTTCTTGTGAGCATCATTAAAATTATCAATGCCTAGCTAAGGGCGTTAAACGATAGCGCTTGTTGGGAGGCAACCCAATTTTATTTTGTTTGCTTTTTGCTTCTGTTTAGTAATAAATAATTCATCTAGCTTCTGTTTAGATGTGGTTTTATTTTTTAATTAGTGTTTGTGCCAAGTAGAACCTTTGAGAAGACTTGGGTGAAGTCTTTGCGATCTTGCTGTAAAATACAGAAATTTTAGCGCTCACGAGATTAGCTACCATTTTTTTTACTGGAGAGTGCTTTTTACTTGATTCTTTTTGCAGATGATTAATAGACAAATTCCTCACGTCCACCAATTTACTTCAATTTTTTAGAGTTACAGAAGTATTCGAAAGTTATAGATTGCTACAGACTGTTCTGTTTTTGACAGATTCTGTTTTTCGTGTGTTGTTTGCTTATTTTGATGAATCTATGAGTAGTATCGGGGGGTATGAATCATAGAGAAGTTGGAATACAGTAGGTTTAACACCAATATAAACAAAGAATGAGTTCATTACAGTACCTTTGAGTGATGGTTTGTTTTCTTATACTAACGGAGCTCACGAGATTTTTGGTTAAGTTTTGTGTTGTGAAGTTTTCAAGTTTTGAGTAAGGATTTGATGGACTATGGAACAAAGAGTGGCAAGATCCTAAGATTGGGGATGCCCAAGTCACCCCAAGGTAAAATTCAAGGAGAACCAAAAGCCTAAGCTTGGGGATGCCCCGGGAAGGCATCCCCTCTTTCGTCTTCGTCTATCGGTAACTTTACTTGAGACTTTATTTTTATTCACCACATGATATGTGTTTTGCTTGGAGCATCATGTATGATTTGAGTCTTTGTTTTTTTAGTTTACCACAATCATCCTTGCTGGACACACCTTTTGAGAGAGATACACATGAATCGCAATTTATTAGAATACTCTATGTGCTTCACTTATATCTTTTGAGCTAGATAGTTTTGCTCTAGTGCTTCACTTATATCTTTTTAGAGCACGGTGGTGGTTTATTTTATAGAAATTATTGATCTCTCAGGCTTCACTTATATTATTCTGAGAGTCTTGTAGAACAGCATGGTAATGTGATTTGGTTATAAATTTAGTCCTAATATGATAGCCATCCAAGATTGGTATAGTAAAAACTTTCATATAAAGTGCATTGAATATTATGAGACGTTTGATACTTGATGATTGTTTTGAGATATGAGTATGGTGATATTAGTCATGCTAGAGGAGTAATTGTGAATTTGAGAAACACTTGTATTAAAGTTTGTGATTCCCGTAGCATGAACGTATGGTGAACCGTTATGTGATGAAGTTGGAGCATGATTTATTTATTGATTGTCATCCTTTGTGTGGAGATCGGGATCGCGCGATGGTTAACTCCTACCAACCCTTCCCCTAGAAGCATGCGTTGAATACTTTGTTTTGATAACTCGTAGATTTTTGCAATAAGTATATGCGTTCTTTATGACTAATGTTGAGTCCATGGATTATACGCACTCTCACCCTTCCACCATTGCTAGCCTCTCTTGTGTCGCGCAACTTTCGCCGGTACCATACACCCATCATATACCTTCCTCAAAACAGCCACCATACCTACCTATTATGGCATTTCCATAGCCATTCCGAGATATATTGCCATGCAACTTTCCACCGTTCAGTTTACTATGACACGCTTCATCATTGTCATATTGATGTGCATGATCATGTAGTTGACATCGTATTTGTAGCTAAACCACCGTTCATAATTTTTCACACATGTCACTCTTGATTCATTGCACATCCCGGTACACCGCCGGAGGCATTCACATAGAGTCATATTTTGTTCTAGCTTTGAGTTGTAATTCTTGAGTTGTAAATAAATAAAAGTGTGATGATCTTCATTACTAGAGCATTGTCCCAGTGAGGAAAGGATGATGGAGATTATGATTCCCCCACAAGTCGGGTTGAGGCTCCGGACAAAAAAAAAGAGGCCATAAAAAGGGAGAAAATGCCCAAAGAAAAAAAAAGAAAAAAAGAAAAAAAATGATGAGAAAAAAGGGACAATGTTACTATCCTTTTTCCACACTTGTGCTTCAAAAGTAGCACCATGATCTTTGAGACAGAGAGTCTCTTGTTTTGTCACTTTCATATACTAGTGGGAATTTTCATTATAGAACTTGGCTTGTATATTCCAATGATGGGCTTCCTCAAATGCCCTAGGTTTTCGTGAGAAAGCGAGTTGGATGCACACCCACTTAGTTTCTTTTGAGGAGCTTTCATACACTTATAGCTCTAGTGCATCCGTTGAAGGAAATATTCCCTAGAGGCAATAATAAAGATGTTATTGTATTTACTTATATCATGATAAATGTATTTTATTCATGCTAGAATTGTATTAACCGGAAACTTAGTACATGTGTGAATACATAGACAAAACAGTATGTCCCTAGTATGCCTCTACTAGACTAGCTTATTGATCAAAGATGGTTATGTTTCCTAGCCATAGACATGAGTTGTCATTTGATCAACGAGATCACATCATTAGGAGAATGATGTGATGGACAAGACCCATTCGTTAGCTTAGCACTATGATCGTTTAGTTTTACTGCTATTGCTTTCTTCATGACTTATACATGTTCCTATGACTATGAGATTATGCAACTCCCGTATACCGGAGGAACACCTTGTGTGCTATCAAACGTCACAACGTAACTTGGTGATTATAAAGATTCTCTATAGGTGTCTCTGAAGGTGTTCGTGGTGTTGGCATAGATCAAGAATTGGATTTGTCACTCCGAGTGTCAGAGAGGTATCTGTGGGCCCTCTCGGTAATACACATCATAATAAGCCTTGCAAGCAAATGACTAATGAGTTAGTAACGGGATGATGTATTACGGAACGAGTAAAGAGACTTGCCAGTAACGAGATTGAACTAGGTATTGAGATACCGACGATCGAATCTCGGGCAAGTAACATACCGATGACAAAAGGAACAACGTATGTTGTTATGCGGTTTGACCAATAAAGATCTTCGTAGAATATGTAGGAGCCAATATGAGCATCCAGGTTCCGCTATTGGTTATTGAACGGGGATGAGTCTCGGTCATGTCTACATAGTTCTCGAATCCGTAGGGTCCGCACGCTTAACGTTTGATGACGATTGGTATTACGAGTTTATGAGTTTTGATGTACCGAAGGTAGTTCGGAGTCCCGGATGAGATCACGGACATGACGAGGAGTCTCGGAATGTCCGAGACGTAAAGATCGATATATTGGACGTCTATGTTTGGACACCGGAAAGGTTCCGGAAGGTATCAGACATATACCGGAGTAGCGGGGGGTTACCGGATCCCCCCGGGGAGCTAAATGGGCCTCATGGGCCCTAGTGGGAGAAGAGGAGGGGCGGCCAGGGCAGCCGCGCCCCCCTCCCCCTCTAGTCCGAATTGGACAATGAGGGGGTGGCGCCCCCCTTTCCTTCTTTTCCTCTCTCCCTTTCCTTCTCCCCTCCTACTCCAACTAGGAAAAGAAGGAGTCCTACTCCCAGGAGGAGTATGACTCCTCCCTTGACGCGCCCTCCTCCTAGGCTGGCCGCCTCCCCCCTAGCTCCTTTATATACTGGGGCAGGGGGCACCTCTAGACACACAAGTTGATCTCTCCATCCGTGTGCGGTGCCCCCCTCCACAGAAACACACCTCGGTCATATCGTTACAGTTCTTAGGCGAAGCCCTGCATCGGTAGTTTCATCATCTCCGTCACCACGCCGTAGTGCTGACGAAACTCTCCCATGAGGTTCTACTGGATCAAGAGATCGCGGGACGTCATCAAGCTGAACGTGTGCTGAACGCGGAGGCTCCGTACGTTCGGTGCTTGATCGTTTGGATTGCGAAGAAAGTTCGACTACATCAACCGCGTCACTAGACGCTTCCGCTCCCGGTCTACAATGGTACGTGGACACACTCTCCCCTCTCGTTGCTATGCATCTAGTAGATAGATCTTGCATGATCGTAGGAATTTTTTTGAAATACTATGTTCCCCAACATCCGTTGCATGACAATCCCTACTCACTCACATTGATATCTATTGATGGGCATCTCCATAGCCCATTGATACGCCTAGTTGATGTGAGACTATTTTCCTCTTTTCATTTCTCCACAACCACCACTCCATTCCACCTATAGTGCTATATCCATGGCTCACGCACATGTAATGTGTGAAAGTTGAAAAGTTTGAAAGAATTGAAGTGTGAAACAGTTGCTTGGCTGAAACCGGGGTTGTGCATGATTTAAATATTTTGTGTGATGAAGATAGAGCATAGCCAGACTATATGATTTTGTAGGGATAACTTTCTTTGGCCATGTTATTTTGAGAAGACATAATTGCTTTGATAGTATGCTTGAAGTATTATTATTCTTATGTCAATATAGACTTTTGTCTTGAATCTTTCGGATCTGAACATTCATGCCACAATAAAGAAAATTACATTGAGAATTATGTTGGTTAGCATTCCACATCAAAAATTCTGTTTTTATCATTTACCTACTCGAGGACGAGCATGAATTAAGCTTGGGGATGCTTGATATGTCATCAATGTATCTTATATTTTTTATTGTTCCATGCTATTATATATTTTGTTTTGGATGTTTAATGGGCTTTATTATACACTTTTATATTATTTTTGGGACTAACCTACTAACCCAAGGCCCAGTGCAAATTGCTATTTTTTTCCCTATTTCAGTGTTTCGCAGAAAAGGAATATCAAACGGAGTCCAAACGGAATGAAACCTTCGGGGGAGTTATTTTTGGAACGATATCAACAAAGAAGACTTGGAGTACACGCTAGGAAGCGAGAGAGCCGGCCACGAGGGCAGGGGTGCGCCCAGGGGGGTAGGCGCGCCCCCACCCTCGTGGGCTCCTGTTGCTCCCCTGACGTCCCTCTTCCGCCTATATATACCTACTTACCCTGAAACTATCGAGGAGCACCACGAAACCCTAATTCCACCGCCGCAACCTTCAGTACCCGTGAGATCACATCTTGGGGCCTGTTCCGGAGCTCCACCGGGGGGTGGGGGTATCGATCACGGAGGGCTTCTACGTCAACACCATAGCCTCTCCGATGAGTTGTGAGTAGTTTACCACAAACCTTCGGGTCCATAGTTATTACCTAGATGTCTTCTTCTCTCTCTTTGGATCTCAATACAAAGTTCTCCTCGATCTTCGAGGATATCTACTCGATGTAATCTTTTTGCGGTGTGTTTGTCGAGATATGATGAATTGTGCGTTTATGATCAAGATTATCTATGAACAATATTGGATTCTTTTCTGAAATCTTTTATGCATGATTTAAATATCCTTGCAAGTCTCTTCAAATTATCGGTTTGGTTTGGCCTACTAGGTCTATAGTTTTTGCAATGGGAGAAGTGCTTGGCTTTGGGTTCAATCTTGCGGTGTCCTTTCCCAGTGACAGCAGGGGCAGCAAGGCACATATTGTATTGTTGCCATCGAGGATAAAAAAATGGGGTTTATATCATATTGCTTGATTTTATCCCTCTACATCATGTCATCTTGCTTAAGGCATTACTCTGTTCGTATGAACTTAATACTCTAGATGCATGCTAAATAGCGGTCGATGCGTGGAGTAATAGTAGTAGATGCAGAATCTGTTCGGTCTATTTGTCACGGACGGGATGCCTATATACAATGATCATGCCTAGATATTCTCATAACTATACGCTCTTCTATCAATTGCTCGACAGTAATTCGTTCACCCACCGTAGAAATCTGCTATCATGAGAGAAGCCACTAGTGAAACCTATGCCCCCCGGGTCTATCTTCATCATATTAATCTTCCATAAATTATTTATCTTTACTTTACTTTTGTTTTGCAATCTTTAATTTCAATCTACATATCAAAAATACCAAAAATATTATCTTATCATATCTATCAGATCTCACTCTCGTAAGTGATCGAGAAGGGATTGACAACCCCTTTTATCGTGTTGGCTGCTAGGTTCTTATTTGTTTGTGCAGGTACGCAGGACTCACGTGTGGTCTCCTACTGTATTGATACCTTGGTTCTCAAAAACTGAGGGAAATACTTACGCTACTGTGCTGCATCATCCTTTTCTCTTCGAGGGAATACAACGCAAGCTCGAGGAGTAGCAGAGGTTGTCAGTGGTATCCATGCTCTACTCCCCTCCGTGTGCCGGGGGAAACCCTAGGACTCGTCCGGGCAGCAGCGTCGGCATCGCATTCCTTCTTGGAGGTGCTGCTTGGTACACGGCGGATCGGAGCCTAGTATCGTGGTAGGTCGATTCCGGAGGGCGCTGCGGTGGCGGGTCATCCACGCTTTGTCGAGCTGTCGTTGTTGGCATTTGTTTCCTCTTCCTTTTTTCTTTTAGGCTTGTTGTGTTGATCGCCCAAGCATTGTCTACGTAATCGGTGTTGGTTGCTTTGGAATACAAAGCGGGGGAACCCTTTTTCGGTAAACATAATCAGTTTTTATTTCTTTCTTAATGAAACACATTCTTATAGTCATTGAAGGATACAAATGGATTAAGAGTTTAAGACCATGAATGAGTGTCTAGGGCTATATAGCCACATGTCCCTGTGAATATAGTGCTCCAGCTTGAGCAACTTAACATTTAATTTTTCTTTCTTTGCACCACCATATATACAGTGAGTTCAAGTTATCGATAGATCAACATCCTTTGCTCGGAGGTACAGGTCTCCCGCTGCTCAGAAGACCAAGTAGCAGATGCAGTTGGACCTCGTGTCTTCCCATTTTTACATGGTCTTGCTTCAGTAAAAGATTCTTCTTTGCTTGGTATTGAATGAATTTATGTAGTGTGTAAGAAATTGTATGTAACATTCTTATATAGTACTAGTAGGAAGAAACTGAAAGTGAAGCACAAAAGTAGCTAGTGTTACAGTCTAGGAGTTATGTACTGCACCTACTTATGTGATAACGAATTTCTGTATTTCTTTGTCTCGATTCAATTTTTCAACCTATTGTTGTCGTCTAATTAATTCTAAGAATAATTAATAGGGATCGAGTTGAATATTCTGTTGCAGCCGCAACACACTGAGATGTGATATGGATGAAATTATTTGGGCATCGCTATGAATTGTATTTAAATTTCCTTTTTTGCAGCTAAAGTCGAGGTACTTCATAGTTGTATGAGGTATACTCCTTTTTACTCATGTTAGAGTACTAGTTGAGATCAACCATTTGACTAGAAGAAACGTGGGTCATATTCATTTCGGGGTTCCACATTTGGTACTTACAAACTTTCCTATATTTCATAAACACATCAACCTTTCAGGTACTCTTAACACCCGTTTCGGACCTCGTGCAAAATCAAGTAGTACTGAATGTGGTCACAGACTGGTGCACTCATTTCAAAACTTCTACTGAATAAAGTCGTACAGATTATGATCAGGATTGTTGAAAAAGGTGGACGAGGAACCTGGACTATAACTAGAAATTGCTTTCCGGAATGAATAATGCAAGGCAACCACTGACTTTGCTGAATTTGGTGGACTCCAATATCTCAAAATAAAATACTCGGGTCGTAGAACTGTTGTTTATCTAAGCCTTTGAAAAAAAAAATCCCAACAGCAGATGCATATCATAACAATTCCAAACACCTTATGTTGCTCCATCTCTTGCCAAGCAGTCACGTTAAATAAATATATATAGAGAGAGAGATTGTTGCCATTCTCTTTGGGCATATTATTTTCATTTAGAGAGCACACATTGAGTGTGAGTTGCCTGCTAATACAAATGTTAGTACTTGTGATTCCCTTGGCTCATTAATTCAGCATGTTGCTTATTAGCATGTGCATTGCATTTGGGAGAAGTTGGATGCCAAATCACTCTCATCCACGTAAGATTTCTCACTACAATTTTAATGTTCAAAGCCATGGTCACCTTTATGTACAAAGGGGTGCTCCTGCTCGTCCTCTGCTCCCGCCATGTCAAACGGGACGAGCAGGTTGTGCTGGTTGCATCTGATGAGCTATGCATCGTTACAAAAACGTCAGGTGCATAGCAGCTCTCTTGGAGAAATTGCAAGTTTGCCAAAAGGATAGGTGTGCATTTCACGTGGCAATATCAGGCTCAGAAATCTGAATAATGATGTGGAGTAGTAATCCGAAATAATGATGTGGAGTAAGTCATTAAAACGGCATATGATCAAGAAGGCAAAGAAAACAAGGCCATATGATCTATATGGCGAACTAAATTGGGGCATATGAAAAATGGTTGAACTGATGTGTCGTATGATCCACTAGTCTCCTTCCATGTCGGCAAAGACAAAAGCAGTGGCAAAATAAAAACTGACTGATTACATACTCTCAACAACAGATATCAGTTACATTAGTGAACTATCATACAAACACTCCCACCAAATGTCAGTCAGACAGAATAGAGTAAACAGTAAAATGCCAGCAAAATCCAAACTTTGCTTCATTTATCAACAGAATCCACACAATTCCTTTCAGATCTGTCTCTTGATACCCAACACTTCAAAGTTCAAACACTACCGCAGAGTGTAAATTAAGCAGAGCAGCACACGCATCGAGCCAAAAGTAAGCTTCATGGATGTAATGAGCACTGCATGATCACCCTCGGAACACGGCGACGTCCGGTCGACATATTGACAGTACCAATGGGCAATAGTACATTTCACAGACAGCTCGCCATTCAGCATCCTGTTTGTGACCTTCAGCTTGGAACAGATGATGGTGATGAAACATATATAGCACCACCCACGATACTGCCAAATTGCACATGATCTTATTTGTATTTTCACCCAGTAGAACTCCCTCGTTGTATGACCACGCATTCCTTCCTTGCCTCTGCTAGCACCGTCCCCCACCCCGCGGTATAGTTCCACCTCTACACAAAAACTGGTCTCCTCAAAAAAGAAAAAAAAAGAGAGAGAGACCGGTATTCAGAAACTGTATGTTTGCAGGCACTTCATTTATCAGCCACGACATTCAGAGTTCAGGCAGCAGCTTCAGAACCCTATGGGGTAAAAAAAAAAGGGTTCCAACTCAATCAAACAGATCCAGCTGCAGGAGCCATATCTGGAGTGTGAGTGCTTCAGGCCCAAGACCTTCATAAATTTCAGATTTCGAATTCATCTTCTATCACAAAGGAAGCTACCTCATAGTTGATCAGTAGAGCCGATCTGCTTATGTACATGGGTTCGTGGCAGATTTAAGTTGTAGGCTGAAACATTCTTCCTCCCAAGTTGTAATCTCACAGCATTGCGCGCGCGGGCACACACACACACACGCATGCACGCACGCACGCGCACGCCCGCCAGCCCGCACACACACACACACGCCCACACACACACAATGCACAAACGCACAGCTTCCGCACGGTCTGCAGTAAATAATTCCTTCTCAATCTCAAACTGATCCAGCTGCAGGAGCCATATATGAAGTGTGAACACTTCAGGTAATCATGTCCAAGCCTTTCACTGGCCAATGTGAATAGAGAACTAGGAGAAAAGGCAGAGAATAAAACAGGTTAAACTATTTTCATTTCTTTGTATTTTTTTTGTTCTAGTTGCTATGTTCGCTCCCATGGATTTAACATTTTTCATTTTTTTTGTTTTCTTCCTGTTTGTTTCCATTTTATGTTCTATGTTTCTTTTTGTTATTTCCTTTGCCTTGTTTATATTTTTCTCTTTTCATGTTATTAATTTTCCTATTTTTCACCTTTTGGGTTGTACTTCTTCGTTATTTCAATTTCTTTGTTTCATTTCCCAAATATATTTGTAATTTTTTTATGTACCTTTGAGACACTCGTAATAAATAAATGTTAAAAGTTTATGAATAAATGTTGAACATTTTTATATACACGAAGAACATTTTCAAATAATATGGAATATTAACGAACGATGAAAAACAAATGTTGAACACTGTTTAACATATGTTTAATTGTTTTAATACACGTCAAATATATTTTAATACAAAATAAATGTGTTCAAATAATTCAACATTTTTAACACATGTTGAAACAAATTTAAATGCATGACGAACATTTTTAAATATTTTAAGGTTTCCTAATACAAGACAAACATTGTGTTATATTTTTAACATTTTTTTAATACATGTCTAATATTTTTAAATACATGGCCAAATTTTTTAAATAATGGTGCACATATTTTACTACACGAAAAACACAGTACAAAGCTAACCGTTTTTTAAACAGCCTTTGCACATTTTGTCCCCAGCCCGCATGCCCCCCGCCTTTTTAAAATCTTTTTCCTTTTGTTGTTTTTCTCATTTCCCTTTTCCTTTCCAATTTTATTCCATATTTTTTTCTGTTTGACTTATATTCCAGATTGTTTTCTTTTTATTTTGATTATGTTTTTTGTTTCATTTTCCTTTTTGTTTATCCATATTTTTAATGCATATATAATTTACAATACACTGTGAATATTATTTGAATGCATGATGACCGTATTTTAAATATAGGATGAACATTTCTAATACACGATGAATTATCCTGAAATGCACATGAATGATTTTAAAATTAACAATGGCTATGTTTTAATACATGATAAAGATTTCGTAAATATATACCGGATGTGTTTTTAAATACCCGACAAACGTTTTCTAAATACATAATAACATTCTTATAAAATAAATGAAGAGGATTTTTATAAAATTACTATATAGACAATTATAATTTTTTTGGTACATTTTGAAATATACATAAATGTTTTTTTAAATCTCCTGTTGGTGTCTTTTGAAACATTTTGATAAATTGGGAATAGTTTGAAACTTTTGGTCACGAATGATGATGGTCTGTCTTGACAGACACTACTGTCTGCTGAAGAGCATTTTCGTGCTCCTGAAGAACATAGCTAAGTTCAGGGTCCCTTTTCCTGATGGAGTCTCCACTAAATGGCAAACAGAAAAAGACATTTAGTTTGGTAATTTTCAATGCCTTACTAGTTACTCGATTAGCCACAAGGAATATAATGTTCTTTTACAGGTCCAGTGTGGCTCCTTGATTCAGGAGAAGGAGAGTGCAGAGTCTAACTTGTAGATCAAGATGAAACCTGAATCATTTCTGGAGAAAAGAATGTTGCCTTGTCACCTAAATGTGCTTTAAAAAAAACCTAGACGTGATTTTGAGAAGTTCCTCGAAAGAAGCAACGAGTCATCCTTTGACACATCCATGTTACGTACAGTTTAGTCAATGGGCTGACACACTTCTCCCAAGTGAAAACCATTCTGACCCGCACACAAAAAATTACACAATGCAACATGGTTCAGGTACTTTTCATACATCCAGCTGCTTTTACAGCCAATATGATTGTTCCTTATGAAGCACAAATACCCATTTTTAAAACCGAATGGACCAAGTTGTTTTGGCTTTTGTAGCTATGACTCTGAGAAAAGGCCTGTTGTTTATGACATGTTGCTCTAAATATCATCAGCAAGACAGCTGAAAGACCTGACATGCTCCTATCTCTTTCCTGCCTCTGCCCTACTGATTGACGAGTCAAACTGATCAGCAAAACAACGGGCAATGCCTGAATGTCTGATTAGATAGCAGTACATTTATTAATGCTAAGTGCGAGCCTCCGTATATGCGCCTGCACATGCTTATTAATCCTTAACCACATGTTTTAATCATGTGAGATGCATGCTTGTTCATGCTTTTGAAAATAGATGTCCTGTACTCACGCTGAACTCATTTGCGTAACTACTGATCTGTACCATCTATGCTGAAAAATTGCTACTTTCGACATTAGTTAAAATGAGTACTGGGTAAAAGTGCACCACCGTGCTGAAAATTGCACTACGTTTTTAAGTGTTACAGATTTACTCTCGGTGTTGGGGTTAATTGAAAATGTAGCCTGACTTTGAATTGGTTCATGCTTGTTGTTTGAACTAAAAATCAAACCAATTGTGGTAAGTGTGGAAAAAAGACACCTAATTGTAGAGAATATGGGTAAGCGTCTCAATCTCCGTACATGGATACCCGCATGTATATATTGATGTATGGCGTGATACATGAGGCAGCAGCGTCGGGGCTAACCACCAGAGATATTACAGGAGATGGAGGTTTAGGAGATAGAGATAAAGCATACCAGAAAGTTTATCCTAACTACTCCAACGTGAGAGCCAAGGCTGGTTCGGCCTGCCCAAGAGTCCTGCAAATATGACAATATGTTTGACATCCTCCCTTAATCTGAACTTCTCAAGTTTAGATTACGCTTGAACTCCTCAAACGGTCTCGTAGACAATGCTTTTGTGAACCCATCAGCAACTTGATCCTTTGAAGTAATAAACTGAATCTCTAGTTCTTTACTAGCAACCCTCTCTCTAACATAGTGATAATCAATCTCAATATGTTTTGTTCTTGCATGAAAACACGGGGTTAGCAAAGAGGTATGTAGCACCAATGTTGTCACACGAGAGACATGGTGTTTGTGTATGATATATCCCAAGCTCTTTAAGCAAATACTTAACCCATATGATTTCTGCTGTTGCATTGGCCAGCGCCTTGTATTCTGCCTCGGTACTTGATCTTGATACTGTAGCCTGCTTCTTTGCACACCAGGAAATTAGATTCGATCCAAAGAAAACTGCAAAACCACTTGTTGACCTCCTGTCATCCAAGCAACTTGCCCAATCAGAATCATAAAAAGCACTAACAAGTGTAGAGGTTGACTTGGTGAAGGTTAGTCCAACACTCAGAGTGTTCTTCACATATCGCAGTATGCGTTTGGCAGCAATCCAATGAGAAGAGATAGGCGCATGAAGAAATTGACACTCTTTATTTACCGTAAATGAAATATCAGGCCTGGTGAGTGTCAGATACTGAAGTGCTCCCACCAAACTTCTGTATTTGGTACCATCCTCTTGACTCAGGGGTGCACCCTCTGCAAGAGATATTTTTTCTGAACTGGAGAGTGGTGTTGGTGATGGCTTGCAGCCCTGTAACCCTGCCTTGCTCAAAATATCAGAGAAAGTAGTGCAGGTCACCTAAATCTTTTAGAGCAAAATCTGACCGCAAGTATTTCAAAAGTGTTGTGATCGACTGCCTCATTAGATGAGCTAGTAACAATAATGTCATCAACATAAATGAACACAAAAGTAATGGTGTGACATCGATGATAAATAAACAGAGAGGTATCAGACTTGAAGGGAACAAAGCCATGATTCTACAGTTTGGAGCTCAACCGAGAGTACCACGCTTTTGGAGCCTATTTTAGACCATAGAGAGACTTGTCAAGCCTTCAGATATGGAATGGTTTATGAGGATCTTCAAACCCAGGAGGTTGCCTCATATATACTTCCTCTTCCGGAACACCATGAAGAAACGCATTCTGCACATCTAGCTGGCGGAGACACCATCCACGAGACACAGCAATGGACAGAATGAGACGAATCGTGGCAACTTTAACAACGGGACTAAAAGTGTCATCATAGTTGAGTCCATACCTCTGCTTGAACCCTTTGGCAACAAGGCGGTCCTTGTAACGATCTATGACACCATCAGACCGTCGCTTGGTGCGGAACACCCACTTGCAGTCGATCACATTGGCACCACGCTGTGAAGGAACAAGATGCGAGGTACGATTTTTGTGAACAACTTCAAATTCTTCAATCATAGCTTGTTTCCACTTAGGATCAGCAAGGGCTTGAGAAACAGTACGAGGTTCTCCTAGAGTAGCATCTGAAACAGTCAGCTCATATTTAGTTTTATAATTTATAGGTGCAAGTGTCCCTGTTTGAAGGCGGGTGCGAGGCAGCGTAGAAGGCACAGAAGATCCAGTAGGAGCTGCTGCACGTCGGCCAGCAGATCCAGCTGATCCCGATGAAGTTGGCGGGTCCAGACCGCCCAGATCTTCTGTAGCTGGCGCAGACGGTGGTGAAGACACAACCGGCGTAGAGGATCCAGCGGAGGCAGCTGAATCCGGCGCGACAGGCGCATCGGGCCCGCCTGGCACGTTGGTGGGGGGTTGCAGTGCCCGCCGGGTGTATACCTGCGGGGTTGGCGCATAGCGCACGAGTAACCGGTCCCCGGCCGGTGATTGGTGCATCGGTCCCGCGGGGTTGAACGCCGTAGTGCTGGCCCGCGTGGAGGGTGCAGGTTGGGACGGGCTGGACGCGGCCGGTGTGTCACGAGCCTCCTGGCACGGTGGGGATATCCAGGGCAGGTCTGGAGCGGCCTGACGCGTCGATCCCAAGGGAGATGGCGCCAGATCTCCTGTGGCGGCATCAGAAATAGTATTTGGAGCAAAAAAAATGACTGTTCTTTGCACCATTTGATCTGCAAATTCTTCCTGTATCAAACTCAGATAGGGGATTAGGAGCATTAGTCATAGTATGATTATCACAATTATCATTACCCACACGAAGATTAGGTGGAAGTAGAAGGATTTCTTTTCGAAGAAGAGCACCGGCGTTGGGATGAAGCTTTTCGAAAGGAAATTGTGTCTCATCAAACACAACATCACAAGAGATGTATACGCGACCAGTTGCAACGTCAAGGCATTTAACTCCTTTATGTTGAGGATTGTACCCAAGGAAGACACACTGTTGAGAGCGAAAACTGAGCTTACGCGTGTTGTAGGGATGGAGATTGGGCCAGCATGCGGAACCAAAGACGCGTAGAGTGGTGTAATCAGGTGTAACATGAAAGAGACGTTCAGTGGGAGTTTCATGAGATATAACACAACTAGGCCACATATTGATAAGATGAACTGCGGTAAGAAAGGCTTCATCCCAAAATTTAAGTGACATGAAAGCTGAAGCTAGGAGGGCCTAACCTACTTCAACAATGTGACACTGCTTGCGTTCCGCAGAACCATTCTGTTGATGAGCAAGTGGGCATGAGACATGATGAGAAATGCCAATCTTTTGAAAAAAGGAATTTAGCTTTTCATATTCGCCACCCCAGTCTGACAGCATGGCATGAATTTTTCTATCAAATTGACGTTCAACAAGAGCTTGAAAGTTCTGAAATACTTGGAACACATCAGAACGTTTTCAAGGAGATAGATCCATGTGTACTTGCTATAATCATCAACAAAGCTCACATAGTAGGTGTATCTACCAACAGAGGTGGGTGCTGGCCCCCAAACATGAGAAAAAATAAGTTGCAAAGGCTTGGTTGACATACTAGTAGAAACAGGATATGGCAATTGATGACTCTTTGCTCTTTGACATGAATCACAAATAGTTCCAGTGTTTCTCTCACCAATAACTGGGAGTTTATTTCTACTAAGAATTCGATAAACTGTAGTAAATGATGGATGACCTAAACGATTGTGCCACCGTTCAGCGGAAAGCTTGATGGCACTAAGCACTTGTTTATTGGACTGGCAATACCGGGGAAGCGACGCATAGAGCCCTTGCACGCGCGCACACACACACACACACACCCTTATGAAGGATTCTCCTCGTGGCCTGATCCTTGATCAAAAATTCCTACTGCTTTGCTTTCAGCAGATGTCTAGCCTGAGCATCAACTTCGATAAGAGTGCAGTCAAGGTCTTGGCATACCACAAAGACAAGCAACAGAGCATCGCGGACCGCCTCAACTGCCAGCTCGGGAGCTTTCCCATGACTTATTTGGGAATCCCCATTAGCGACACGAGGCTCGTGGTGGCCGAGCTGCGCCCCACGGTGGGGAAGCTCCAGCACCGCATTGAACCATGGCAGGGCCGATGGCTCTCAAAGGAAGCCCGGACGGTGCTCATTAACTCGTCCCTCTCCAGCTTGCTCCTATTCATTATGAGCTTCTACAACATGCCTGACAC
Organism: Secale cereale; assembly: GCA_902687465.1. Taxonomy (NCBI): domain Eukaryota; kingdom Viridiplantae; phylum Streptophyta; class Magnoliopsida; order Poales; family Poaceae; genus Secale; species Secale cereale. The sequence goes on along the minus strand of LR738709.1, from coordinate 40,902,838 downwards.
TCTGCACCATGAGATTGCCACAGTTCAGGGGCACTTCTTCTAGGCTGGCGAGGGCGATAAGCATAAGTACCACATGGTTCGGTGGACGGAGATTTGTAAACCTCGCGATCAGGGCGGACTCGGGATCATGTCCTCCAAACGCAAGAACATTGCTCTCCTGACTAGGTGGCTTTGGCGGATTGTGAATGGAGAGGGTGGCCTGTGGCTTAGCATCATCCAACAGAAATACCTACGTGGTCAGCCACTTGCCTTCTGCCAGTGGTCTGGTGGCTCTCAGTTCTAGCAATCCATCATACAGCTCCTCCCAGTCCTCCAGATCGGGACCTCGATTGCGGTTGGATCTAGCACCGCCACGCTGTTTTGATTCGATAGATGGGCTGGGGACACCCCCCTCGCGGCGCGCTTTCCTGACATGTTCACCATCGCGGTTTATTCCCGGATTTCTGTCGTGGTGGCCCTTATTGACTTAGGGCATCTTGCGCTCCAGAGACCATTTGGTCGGGCTGAGAATGCGGTGTGGCAGGACCTGCTCAACTGCATTGCTCTGCACGAGCCGGACCTGGAGATGGGTGAGGACCGCACCAGGTGGCGTCTAGAGCCATCGGGGCAATTCTCCTCTAAATCTCTCTACCAGGTTATACTCCTTCGCCGGGTCCTGGGACTCTTACCACCAGCTGGGCGATCCGGCTCCCGTTAAAGATTAGGATCTTCTTGTGGCAATGGATTCGCGACCGCCTTTCATCCGGCGTAGGGGTCTTGAAGCGCAATGGCCCTGGGGATGGGCGATGCCCGCTCTACGGGCCTGAAGAGGATACGAACCATATCTTCTTCACCTGTGTGTCCGCACAGTTTCTTTGGAGTTGTTTCCGCAAATTGATGGGTGGAGGCTGGGAACACAACAACTTCCCCGCTCTCTTCGCCGAACTCCAGGCGTCACCACCCGCGTCTCACCACATTAGGTGGCTGACTATCGGTATGCTAGCCTGGACGCTATGGACTATTAGAAATAAGCTTGTGATTCAGCACGTCCCTCTTCGTCGCGCTACTGACGCTTTGTTCAAATGGTCTGGTTACTTGCAGCTTTGACGACCGCTTAGCCGCACCAGGGAGAGAGACACCATCACCTCCATCATCACCCAGCTTCGTGCGATGGCTCTCCGGATGGCTCCTCAGCTTCCCCCACCACCTCCAGAGCCAGATTAGATCATCTCTACCTCGCCGCCAGTGCCGTTTATGTGTTGTGCGTGCCTCATTTCTGTGTTGGGCTTGTTGTGTTGTGCCCACAGCTGAACCTTGGGTAGTGTTTGTGTGCGTGTATGTTGGACCTTGCCTGCGGTGGCGTTGTGTCTGTGTTGTTCGGCTGGTACCTTGTTGACTTTGTGCTCGGTGGTTTGCTTTATTTATAAAGCGGGGCGAAAGCCTTTTTCGGTAAAATAAGAACGGGTGAAATTCTAGAAAAACAATGTTGTCAAGGGCAATACGATGGACATACAACAAAGTTTTGGAAGCGCCCAGAACATGCAAGATATCATTGATTTCATGGTTTTTGTGTGGTGTTTTGATAATTGCTTGACCAACGTGACTAATGTCCATACCTGCACCGTTTGCAGCGGTGTAAACTTGATCTTGGCCACGATACTTCTCATGCGTCGTCATCTTGTCCAGTTCACCAGTGATGTGGTTTGTGGCGCCCGTGTCCATGTACCAATTGGTGTCAACACCATAGGACATGTCGGCTGTAGTTGCAACTTTTTTCTTTGGAGTAGTATCATCGGCGTAACGCTAATCACAATCTTTAGCAATGTGATTAGTTTTTTTTTACAAATTTGACATTTACCCTCGTAGCCCTCGTAGCCTTGGAAGTTTCGGCCCCTGTTGTTGCTGTTGGAGGAGCGCCGAGGGTTGTTGTTGCCGTTGGGGAGGCCCTGTGGAGGTAGCCGCCGCTAGCACTATGATAGGCCCCACCGCCACCGTCGCCTTGAGTGTTCTGGTAGTAGCCGCCGCCACCGTTGTGACCTCCGCCGCTACCACCATAGCCACCATTGTGGTCGCCGCCGCCGTAGCCACCACCACCGCGACCGCCACCGCCGCCGCCATAGCCACCAGAACCACATGATCCACCCCCACTGCCCCTCTGGTTGGGGTAGTTTCCCTTGTTACCTCCTTGCCGGCCACCACCACAAGAGGCAACGTTCGCCGTCGACTTGAAGGCGTCGCTTCCATTCCCATGGAACATCTCGACTCTCTGGTCGAAGTTGGCCACCATGCAGAAGAGTGTATCGACAGTGATCGGTTCCGTGCGGACGTCCAGCGCGGAAACAATCGGCTGGTACTCCACGTCCAGCCCTGCGATTATGAAAGAGATGAGCTCGGGCTCTCCGATGGGTTTGCCTGCCGCCGCAAGTTCATCAGAGAGCGAGTGCATGTAGCCAAAGTATGTAGAGGCGGATTGAGACCCCTTTTGTGCATTGGTGAGTGCGGCTCGGATATTGTTGGCACGAGACAAGGAGACGGCAGAGAACATGTTTGCTAGGGCACTCCAGATCGCACGTGATTTATCAAGAGATGCAACCTGGACAAGGACCTCCTTGGACAGATTCCTAAGGAGATGCTACAATTTGCTGGTCCTGGATCAACTAGGGGGCATAGGCAGGGTTCACGACAACCTGATCCTTGCCGTCAGTGGTTTTGGTAATGATGGTTTTGGAAGGTTCTTCGGTGGTTTGGTCGAGGTAGCCATACAGGCCGGCTCCCATGATTTGTGATCTAGCTTGAGCACGCCATAAGATCTAAATGGTGCGGGTCAGGGGTTCGGATGTGTTGTTGTTGCGGCCAGATGAGATGGCTGAGGAAGATGACATTGTGGATGAAGGGATTGATGAAGCGCTAGATGTGATGGAAGGGATTAGGCTCTGTATACCAGGTAGAGAACATGGGTAAGCGTCTCAATCTCCATACATGGAGACCCGCAGGTATATATTGATGTATGGCGTGATACAGGAGGCAGCAGTGTCTGGGCTAACCACCAGAGATATTACAGGAGATGGAGGTTTAGGAGATAGAGACAAAGCATAACAAAAAGTTTATCCTAACTACTCCAACGTGAGAGCCAAGGCTGGCTCGGCCGGCCCAAGAGTCCTGCAATATGAATATGTTTAACACTAATCAACCTCCAGTCATCCTATCATTACCTTCCAACCAAGCCCTTTCGATCCCGCAGTACAGAAAGCCATAATAGTCGAAGACAGAACCCGCGTGTGTGCTAGCAAGGATTATTCGCTTATACTTACAAACTTCCTGATATTCAGTACACCCATTTCAAACTTCTCAGCCCCGATAGTAAAGGGAGCACAGAAGAACATCTCAAGATCTCTAGAGAGGTGTTCTCCTTTTTCAAAAGTAGGAAAAATGCATACCATAGTTGTATAGAAGGTGAGAGTTATGGAGTTTAACTTACAAGAATTCACACAATCTAGGGTGGTAGAACAAACATACACACATGTCTCCACTCCAAACCAGTGCACAAAGAAAGACTACTCACGTAATATTTTTTCGAACCATGCAGGAGAACTGCATGTAAACTTTATAGAGAAGAAAGATGGACCAAGCCCATGTCTAGAATACATAACATAACCACGATGAGAACAGAGCCTAAATATAAGGCAAGCATAACTAGGCACATAATTCTGCGCATCTGCCATCACCCACAATTTCAAATCAGAGAGAATGAGCAAACCCAGAGCTTCTGTCTCGGCTTGCTGCTGAAGATTTTTAAATAGGGCACAACACTGTTAACATATCAAGTGGCATGGAATGTGGTCATGACTAGTGAAGAAAGTGGACTTGGACTACAATCGAACGTTGCTTTCCAGAGTAAGACTTGACTGAATTTGGTGGACTCCAATGTCTCAAAATAAACAACATAGGTCATAAAATTGCTGCCTAACTGGCATGCATATCAATGTGATGGCCAAAACACGCTTATGCAGCTCCGTCTTGGCCATACAGCCACAGTATATATAGATAGTTGTCGTTCTCTTTGGGCATACTATTTCCATTTGGAGTGCATGTATTGAGTGTGAGTTGATCATTCAATTACAATGGGATGTTGCCTGCAAATAGGAATATTAATACTTGTGGTTACATTGGTTCAGCAATTAGGCATGTTTCTTATAGGCATAGGTATCTCTTTTCAGTCACCCTCTCACTCCACTTGATGTTCAGATTATAAATCAAACTGCGTTCTACCCAAAATGGAACTATCGATATAGAAAACCAGAATAATGATCTTCGTTAGGGAAAAGTGATTATTCTTATGTGCTATCACTGATATTTTCTTTCTTTAATTTGTACTTACAAATTTTACTAATATTTGTTTACCCATTTTGAAAAGCTTCTGGCGGGGCGTACAACCAGTTCATATTGACTTCGATGGACGGGTTGACATACCAGCCGAAGTCTTAGTGGCTAGGATGCCTCTATTCAAGCTATGACCAGTGATATTTTTTTCAAAGCATATTAGATTGATATACTACTACTAGGTTTGGCATTGAATATGCCTATATATCTGTAACTATATGATATGCCATTGTTTTTTCATGAGGATAGTTATAACATCAAAAAAAAATCCAGTGACAATTATTCGAATGATCATCTCGTTGATCACGTGGCCTGTGCACAGACACAGGCACCGTGTAATTTTTCAAAGGAAGCTTTATGGATTTTTCACCATGTATCAAGATGGTGGAGCCACTCCAGCAGCCACCAGGGAGGCAAACACAGGCTACTCCAGCATTACAAGCGCCGCTACTCCCATACTGCAGCACCACCAGCGCGTCGACCACTAGCCTAGGCGTGTGCAGAAACTCTGGCTAACCAGGTGACTCATATTACAGGAAACTGCAACCCAGTCCTGTCCCGTTGCACCAAGGGATAATGAGGCTACCTCTGACTGAATGCTCAGAATGTGGAGGTGAAAGTTTGATATTCAGTGAAATGGGATGTTTGGTTGCTGAATCTAAGTTGTACATCATATGGTTCCCCTGTTCTTTAATGTTCACAGCCAAGTAGTATATCATATGGTTTTCCTGATGCTTGGCTGCTGAATCTAGTATGCCTGGACAGGTGAAAGGCTGGCATTTCTTCATGTGGTTGGACAGGTACTTGCACAGAAGTTTGGATGCTAAATGTGCTCATCATCAGCAATGCGGCTGATCCTAGAGAAATGTGGCGACGCGTTGACGTATTTGGTGCATTTGACAGGCAACTCACCATTTGACAGGCAGTATATCCACCTTCTCCGATCCACCCAGCAATGGTGCATTTGACAGGCAACTCACCGTTCAATATCCTCCTTGAGACCTTCAATTTAGAACATATACTGATGGAACATATATAGTACAGCGCATGATACCACGGTACTGCGAAATTGCACATGATCTTGTTTTGTTTGTTTCCACCAGTAGAGCTCCTTCACTGTGTGAACACGCATCTCCCCGCTGGCCTCTGCTAGCAGTGCCACCTCCATACAGAAAGTGTTCTTAAAAGGGAAAAGAGGGTGAGCATTTGCCCACACATAGACAAGACAAGGATGTAAATTAACTTCACTTATGGACACTACATTCAGAGTTCAGTCGGCAGCTTCATCAGCACCCTCTGCATTAACAAAATCCTTCTCAATCAGCCATATCTGGAGTGTGAGAACTTCAGGTCCAAGACCTTCAGAGCTGGCTAATGTGAATAGAACATTACCCGCAAAAAAAAGTGAATAGAACATTACGAGAAAAGACGGAGAATAAATCAGGTTGTACTTGAGATCTGGTACAAATAACATTATTCCAAGTGAAGACTAAATATATCAGTAAAGCTGACCTGCTCCCTGCTCCATAAGAAAACAAAGCAATGCACATATATGAACATGGGCTCTTCACGGTTATAAGTTCTAGCCTAAAATGTTTTTTTTTTGCGAGAAAATTTCCAATCTATTCATCTTCAATCATGGCAGTACAACGAATACCAGAAATAATAGAAATTACATCCAGATCCGTAGACCACCTAGCGACAACTACCAGCACTTAAGCGAGCCGAAGGCGCGCCGCGGTCATCGCCCCTCCATCGCCGGAGTCGGGCACAACTTGTTGTAGTAGACAGTCGGGAAGTCGTCGTGCTAAGGCCCCGTAGGACCAGCGCACTAGAACAGCAACCGCCGCAGATGAAGAATAACGTAGATCAGAAAGATCCAATCCGAAGACACACAAACATGACGAACACCGACGAGATCCAAGCAAATCCACCAAAGATAGATCCGCTGGAGACACACCTCCGCACACCCACCAACGATGCTAGATGCATCGCCGGAACGGGGGCTAGGCGGGGAGACCTTTATTCCATCTTCAGGGAGCCGTCGTCGTCTCGTCTTCCTGAGCAGGACACAAACCCTAGCAAAACTGAAAGAAACGATTAAAAACGGAGCCCTCCCGCCGACCCTTGGCGAGATCCACCGCGCCCCCATGGCCATAAGGCCACCGGAGAGGAGGCGGACCTGCGGCGGCGGCGGCGGGAGGCAAAAACCCTAGCTTTCTGTGGAGGAGGAGGATGATATTTAGCAAGGCTACAGCAGGGCTATTTAAAACTATGGCAACTATCAACAAGCTAGTTGTCAAAATCAAAATGCCCCTTCATTTATAAGCAACCTAGTAATTGTTAGAGGACACTTCCAAGTTCAAACATGACAGGATAGTTACATTATCTTAAACACACACATGCCAAATATTTTTTTTTCGATAAAGGGCTTTTCATTGAATTGAAATATCGAGTTGATACAGCCGCATCAAAGATAACCCGGCCTCTGCATAACAAGATGCACACGGCCACAGTACCACATCCAGGAAACAAAAAAGAACAAAGAGGGCTGGGCGCCCGAAGTATCAAACAAAGGGAAAAAGATGGCCTAAGGTGGTGCCTGGCCTAACCGAAGGTCACACCGCCATCCATGGGGGTAGAAAATATCCCTGGCCGAGCACTCCAACCGGGAAGAAGCCATCATAAAAAAGTCTCTGTCCTCCGGCCTCTGCAGGATAGACCACATGCGGAGCCATCGCGAGCATATATGAATTACCTGCATGGGAGAAGAAACACTTTTATGGTTAAAAACAATGTCATTCCTGGTTTGCCACAACGCCCAGCATAAGGCGGCCGCTCCCGCAAGAATGTGCTTAGAAAATTGTTTATCTATTCCCCGTAGTCAGTTTCCAAACATATTCCGGACACTGCGTGGAGGGTATAAGTTGGAAGCAACTTGGACTATTGCCCATACCGATCTTGCGAACGTGCAATCAAAAAAGAGGTGTTTAATGGACTCATTATGATTGCAAAAGACACATTTTTTGCTGCCTTGCCAGTTTCGGCGAGCTAGATTATCCCTAGTTAAGATAACCCCTTTGTTGAGAAACCAAAGGAAAATCTTCACTCTTAGAGGAATCTTAAGCTTCCACAATTTTCTATTATCCGATGGGACCTCGTTATGAACCAGTGCATCATACATGGATTTAACTGAAAATCTTCCATTGAGATGCAAATTCCATTTAAAAATGTCCGAATCGGCCGACAGTTGGACCGTTTCCAAACGAGTCAGCAGATTGTTCCATGCGTTCAAACGAGGACCAGAAATCGTTCTGCGAAAAGAAATATCGGGATGTGCTTGCCCCAATACCTGCTTGATCGTGACAAACTTATGTCTAACTATTCGATATAAGCTTGGGTATTGCACATTTAGGGGAGTAGTGCCTAGCCAGGTGTCTTCCCAGAAACGAATCTGGGAACCGTCCCGGACTGAGAAGGTGCCAAATTGGAAGAAAAATTCCTTGGCTTTCATAACCCCACTCCAGAAATGAGAGTCACCTGGTTTCCAGTATACCTGAGATATTGCTTTGGACCCAACGTATTTATTACGAATGATCTCCTGCCAAACGCCATCCTCAGTGAGTAGTCTATATACCCATTTGCTGAGTAATGCTATGTTTTTTATCTCAAGATCCTGGATTCCGAGTCCCCCTTGACTTTTTGGCCGACAAATAATGTTCCACCTAGCCAAGCGATATTTCTTTTTTTCATTTTCGCACTGCCAAAAAAACCTTGATCTAAAATAATCAAGGCGTTGGAGAACACCCTTTGGCAGATGAAAAAAAGACAGCATATAAAGAACCAAGTTGGTAAGAACCGAATTGATAAGAACTAGGCGGGCCCCATACGACAGGAGTTTGGACTTCCAGCTCGCCAATCGTTTCTCCAACCTTTCTTCCACGTGCTTCCATTCAGCGATAGTCAAACGCCGATAATGAATAGGGATACCTAGATATCTAATCGGAAATTGACCTAGATGACATCCAAAGATCTCCGCATAGTCATGTGAGCTTTCTGCGGCGTCGCCAAAACAGAATAGCTCACTCTTGTGAAAATTTATCTTCAAATCCGAGAGCTCCTCAAAAGCACATAAAATCAATTTTAGGTTTCTGGCCTTTTCAAGATCGTGATCCAAAAACAGGATAGTGTCATCCGCATACTGTAAAATTGATAGGCCACCTTCTACGAGGTGCGGGATGACCCCGGTGATTTGTCCAGCTAGTTTTGCCCTCTCAATGAGAGTAACTAGCATATCAGCCACGATGTTGAATAGGATAGGAGATGCGGGGTCGCCTTGCCGAAGCCCCTTTCGTGTCTGGAAATAATTGCCTACATCATCATTGACTTTAATAGCCACACTACCTCCAGACACAAAACTCTCCACCCATTGGCACCAAGAGTCCGAAAAACCTTTCATACGAAGAGTTTGAAGCAGAAAAGGCCACTTCACCTTATCGTAAGCTTTCTCGAAGTCTATCTTAAAGATGACACCGTTCAACTTTTTACGGTGAAGCTCATGAACTGTTTCATGAAGTACGGCCACACCATCTAAGATGTTCCGTCCTTGCATGAAAGCCGTCTGAGAAGGTTTCACAACGTGTTCTGCGACCCCATTGAGGCGGTTAGTCGCGACCTTGGTGAAAATCTTAAAGCTCACATTTAATAAGCAAATCGGTCTGTACTGTTGAATCCGATTGGCCTCCTTTAGCTTTGGTAAGAGAATAATCTCACCAAAGTTTAATCTGGAAATATCTAGTCTGTGAGCATGCAGGTCGTTGAACAAATGAACTAGATCAGTCTTAAGCGTTTCCCAAAAAAATTGATAAAACTCTGCCGGAAAACCATCCGGTCCCGGAGATTTATTAAGATCCATTTGGAAAACCGCGGATCGAATTTCATCCTCAGTGAAAGCAGAGGTAAGGAATTCGTTTTCCGCCGCCGAAACTTGCTGAATGTCGTGACGGAGAGACTCATCCAACTCCAACGTAGTTTCAGAGGGTGGACCAAACAAGTCTTTATAATATTTTGTGATAAACTCCTTGAGCGGACCGTCTCCCTCAATACGGCCCTCATCCTGATCCAAGCTGAAGATGCGTTTCTTTCTATGTCTGCCATTGGCTAACATTTGGAAGTACTTCGTGTTATCATCACCAAGTACCAACGAGTCGGACTTACACCGTTGGTACCATTTGATCTCCTCTTCGCGTAAAAGACGGGCTAGTTGCTCATTGAGATGACTTTTGTGTTCAATCTCATCCGCAGATAAAAGCCTCACCTCCGCTGTTTTATCTAAGGAGTCAATCAGGGTTGATAGACGCATCTTTTCTTTCTTATAAATCCCGGCGGTATGCTTAGCCCAGCCACGAAGGAATTGACGCAACGCCCGAATACGGTTATTCCACCGCTGAATCGGTGTGTCGCCCCGTACCGGGCGAGACCAGACCTTTTTGACCAACTCCGGGAAGCCCTCTCTCGTGAGCCACCCCAGTTCGAATTTAAACTGATGACGGCTCGACGTGGAGGCCGGTTGGCCGAAATCAGTGAGCAAAGGAGCGTGGTCCGATAAGGCCTCAATTCTCTCCAAAGCTCGTACTGATGCTAGGGGGAATTTAAATTCCCAGTCCGTAGTGACAAACACTCGATCAAGTTTCTCGAAGGTCGGGTTGTCTCTATTGTTGGCCCAGGTAAACTGACGCCCTGAGAGAGATAGTTCCCTCAAATCAAGACTGTCGATGACCGCGTTAAAAAGAAACGGCCATCGAGAGTCAAACCTATCATTGTTTTTGTCTTGCCTAAATCGCAGGATGTTGAAATCCCCCCCAAGTAACATAGGGTGAGGGTTTTCTCTACAGGTATTGACCAGTTCTTTTAAAAAGGCCGCTTTGAAATCATCTTGAGCGGCCCCGTAAACGGCAGCCAGGCTCCAAATGAAGTTATCGGACCTGTTTCTCAGGTGGAATTTGATATGATACTCCCCTTTAGAAACAGACAGAAGATCCAAGTAGGTAGAGTGAATACCTAAAAGGATACCTCCGGATCTCCCTGAAGGTGGCAAGATATGCCACTCGAAAGGTTTGCCACAAGCGAAGTGGTCCAAATCTCGCGAAGGAAAGTCTCGCTTACTGCACTCAGAGATTGCCACGAAGTCGAGGTCATGATCTCTAACGCAATCGGAAATATGCTTGTACTTAGCCAAGTCTCCAAGACCTCTGCTATTCCAAAACATTCCTTTCATGGGGAAACTTTGTTACGTTTGGATGCTTTGGACTTCTTCTTAGGGCGATCCTTTTTACTGCCGGAGTTAGACTTGTTCTTGCGTACCGATGCCACGAGCTCATAAAGCATCGTGTCACGCATGGTATCTTCAAAGTCTACCTCAGTAGTATCGTTAACGAGATGGGAAAGGAGTCTGCCTCCAGGGTTGGCATCGGACTCCTCGTCCTCCTCATCTGACACTAAAGGGTCCCTTGTAAGGAGCGTTTTAGGAGCAACCATAAACCGGTCGACCTCCATTTGCTTAAGGGCTTTAACCGAGAAATCAACTACCGAATCATTTTTACCCAAAGAAATGCCAAGACTAGCAATATTTGAAGATATTTTAGCTTTGTCGAAAGATAAAAAAGATTTGCAGGAGGATGTACCATCAAAGTCAAGGTTCCGCGATGCCGTCCTGCGCATGGCCCTCTGCAAGGAATCCTCGTCGGTGGCGGTGGCTCCATCAGCACCCACGGTATGACGACCGCTGCGCCTAGGCGTAGCGGATAGCTCCGAAGCGGCCCGCCTCCCAGATGCGTGAAAAGGAGGAGTGGACAGCTCCGTCCAGCCAGCGGTCGTCGAAGAGCCCTGCGTCCCGCCCTCCAGTCCAAGATCAGAGAGCTCGGCCCCCTCGACCCCCAGAGGCGATGCATGAGTGAGCACCATCCGAGGCGACGCAAGAGGTGAGCACGAGGGCTGCAGCTCAACCGCGGGAGCAACCATCAGGGTGGCGGGCTGTTCTTGAGACGGCAGCGCCGGAGCCATGGCCCGAAGCGCCGCTAACGCCGACTCATGGTCAGCGCGCACCGCGGGAGAGAAGACAACTCCCCGTCGTCCTGAAGATCGAGAAGAGGTAGGTGATGATGGCGATGGGAGAATAGCATCAACCGCCGGAGACTCCAGCTCCCGGGCTGCCGTCGACCCCTCCTCCAGGGTCCGAACAGGAGCCAGCAAGGCCTCCCCCGGCTGGAGAGAAGGAGGCGAAGCAAAGCCAGCCGGCCGAGGGGGCGGGCTGGACGTCCCGGGGTCCTTAGCCGCCGGAGGCACCCCAACCAGCCGACGCGAGGAGAAACATGATGAAGCAGGTACAGAAGTGGCCGTTTGCATCGGGACCACACCTCCCGAGGATGAGGATGCCGCCGTATTGGCGTGCTCCGTCGATGCTTTCGGCCTCTTGCTCATATCAGCAGCCCCCGAATTGTCCTCTCGCTCCATCTCTCTGTCCCCGTCCAAGTCATCGCCATGTTCCCACACGCGAGGCACAAAGTCAGGATCAACGCGAAAGTTGTCATCCTCCAGGGTGTATCGGAATTCATAGCCCTTCTTTTGAACAACCACATCTGACGTGAGAGAGTTCACATGACTCATCTTGAAAGCATCAAGGTTCAGCACACCGACCTGAATCCTTACAATACCTCGGCGACGCAAGCATAAGAGGTCGACGTCAAGTGTGGCACCAATGACAGAACCGACCGCCCAAAGGCCCAAGAAGTGTCGGAGGGCATGGGGAACTCCGTGCACATGCACCCAAACAGGAATAAGCTCAAAACGATTCGGTATATCCTCGGAGTGACAAGCCTTAAACTCCATAGTGACATTGTGTGACTTGATGAAGACCGTAAAACCCGAAACTCTCAGAAGCACCTCGTCACTAGGGAAAGACATAATAAAGGCATTCTGGCCATGCGGTATCGCCTCCCACATCCATTGATGCTGATATTGAGCAATCTTAGCCACCTCTGCCTCCACAATACTAGAAGTGATAGAGCCACCCGAGATGGTGATGATGGCCGTTGGAGAGGGTTGTGGTGCGAGATCAGCCCTGCAAACGTTATCAGGCATCTGAAAGAAGGCCATGCTCTCGGTCCCGTAGCCACAGAGTATCGCCGCCGGCTTTGGCATCTTGAGGGCTGGGCATCGCCTAGCAGTCATCGGGTGGTTCGCTTTGTTGCAAATGAAGCAGAACTGCTGCGTAACACAATCAGAAGCCGCATGCCCCGCCGACTGGTACTTAGTGCACCACAGCTTGGTCGTTACCGAGTTCACCCCGGGGGCTGGTGCCGAGTGAACCGCATCATGATGTTGTAGAGGTGGAGCCATCGGAGGGGCAAAGTTCACCATCGCTCCAGGGACCGAAGCAGCGACTCCATGCGTTGCCTGAAGCGGGATAGCTTGAGGAGCAGCGGTAACCGGAGCCCCACCAGGCCGGTTCTTAGGTCGGTTACCTTTGCCGCCCTTGGGCTTCCTCGGTCGAACAGCTCCAGGCTGGGCTCCGGGCGTCGGGTTTGCCAAGCCGGCGTTGAAGGCCATTGGCGGTGCTGCGTTGGGGCCAAGGTTGTGCTGGAGAGTAGCCCCTGCAGGATGATAAGGATACACCGGCGCCATCTGCTGCATGTCCCCCGGCGGAGCGTGGTACATCGGCTGGTGATGGAAAAACTGCTGGGGCATCGGATAGGCGGGCTGAAGCTGTTGCCCCGGCGCAGAGGCCTGGTGTGCCATCGGCGAAGTGCTCGAGGAGGGCAGCGGGGCGGGGGAGTAAACCCCCGGCGCGAATCCGGGGGCGCCGCCCGACGAGGAAGCCGCTCCCAGGTTCGGCTCGGTGGCCAAGGGGCGAGGCCCCCCGGGGCCCGGCGGAAGGTGAGAGTCCCGCGACATGCCCGAGCTTGCGGCGGCCAGGAAGGAGCGATGGAGAATAGGGTTGGAGTTGGAGCGAGACCTGTCTCTGTGCCACATATGAAAGAGCCAGCGGTTTAGATTAACCATGCGCAATGGACGGCTAGGATGCAACATACCAGAGTTGGGACTCGGGCCCAGGCCCATCAAGCGCGACGGCACACAGGTCAACCCCCCTGACGATGGCGTGATCGACGCTGCAGGCGGCGACGGCGCCGTCACCCGCTCGAATCCGGCCAAGGCCAGGGCATCGCCCAGTGTACGAGGTGGGGATGCTCTGGGATGAGGAAGGGGCCCGATCCAAGGCCGCACCAAGGGCCTATGGGGAGCCAGAGCCCTCCCGGTCTGACTGGCAGCCGCCGGCAACCCCCGCGGACGAGTCTCCGGCGATGAAGAAGCCTGGCCTGTATCCTTCCGATCACCGGGCGGCAGGGCAGAACCGCGCCGCGAAGACGGCCGCTCCCAGACCCTAGAAGCCGGTGTAGGAAACCCTATGTCCGCCCAGAACTCCGCCGCGAGCTCCTCGTCGGTCTTGCGCCGACGGGAAGAGTCACCAGTCCCGGAGGCAGTGGAGTCGTCGTCGCCTTCCTGGTCTCGGAGACACGAGAAGCGGGAGCCAGATCCCTCCAGCGCCGGCGCTGCCCACCCGGGCGCCAAGGTGAGGCGTCGACGAGTGGACAGCCGCATCTAGGCGAGAAGATGACGTGATCCGCGCGATCCCGGTGGTCACCAGTCGACGAGATCACGGCAAGGTAGGCACGACCAGAACGCAGCGGGATTCGGCGGGATCGCGATGACCACCAGAACGCGCCCGGGTCGCGGAGGCGACAAAGCACGACGGGGAATGGGCACGGCGGCCGAGAACTGCACGGCCAGCGGCCACCACGGCGATGGGGCAGCGCGGCAGCGTAGCCGATGGGGCCGCCTCCAGGGAGGAGGCGGCGAGGCAGCTTGCCGCCGGCGCCGGAGAGCGCTAGTCACGGAGGGGACAATGTTCGTAGCTGCTATTTTGCTTCGAATTTTTTTTGTTGTAGATACATTAACAAAACTGGAGTAATTGTTAATACAGTAGAGTAACTATATCGACTCATATATTCTTTATGATGCCACAATAATCATGCAAATCTTGCAGCCTTATTTCATGAAGGGGCCTGGGCATGAACGCTGGGCGGTTTCTATTTGTTAGTGCCTGATATACTTGCTGCATTGTTGGCCGGGCTTTGGGATTGACTTGCAGGCAAGCAAAGGCCACCAAGGCAACCAAAATGACATCCTTCTCCTCGTCAATGGTCGATGGTGCTGCGGCGTGTCGATCTAGGATATCCTTGAACTTCCCCGGCTGCTCTGTTCGGCAAAAGAACGGAAGGAGCAGATCACCTGGGTGGTTTCCAATCAAAACTTCCAGCGCAACCACGCCGAAGCTGTACACGTCGCACTTCTCTGTCAACACCATGGTAGATGACAATTCTGCAATAAGAAGAATTGGTAATATGTATTAGAGCAGAATCCTATTTTCTCTCTTTCTGAATCACATATTTATAAGGATAAAAGTATATGTTAAGCCCATGTACATACCTGGGGCTATGTAGCCACATGTCCCTGCAAAGATAGTGCTCCAGCTTGAGTAACCGTGCTTCAGTTTCCTTGCCATGCCGAAGTCTGAGACATAAGCTTTAAACTCGAGGTCCAGAAGAATGTTGCTGCTTTTTATGTCGCGATGCACGATCGGATCATCACAATCATGGTGCAAGTAAGAGAGAGCTTGAGCTACATCTCTCACAACAGTCACTCTCTTGGGCCAGTTCAATTCCTTCACTAGCTCTTGGTCCTGAAGCATGGATGATAAACTTCCCCTCTCGATAAGATCATACACAAGGAATTTGCACTGGGAGTGGGAACAAAAGCCATACAACTTAACAATGCATCGATGCCTGATTTTTGTCAACACTTCGATCTCGGCATGAAATGTTCCCTCATCGCTGTATTCTTCCATCGAGTGGAGGAGCTTGACAGCAAAGATAATCCCGCCTTCAAGCTCAACTCTGAAGACAGATCCATATCCTCCAATGCCAATGCAATATTTCTCATTGAAATATTCTGTCGCACTGAGGATGTCTTCGAATGCGATCTTTCCATCAAAATTCCATATGGAAAGTATATCTCCAGACTTGCATTTTCTAGAATTAGTATTTACCGGTTTTACTTTCCAACAAACAACCATAATGCTTAGTATTGCAACACAAATGAAGCAACAGGAAGCAAAAACAAGAAGAGGTATCATATTTGAATGTTTACTACTTCGTTGTTGTCTTCCAAGATCCAGTGATGGTGACTCACATGGCATTAAGCCATGCTGCGATTCGCCACATAAATTCATATTATGGTCAAGCGAAACAATGGGCAAGTATTCAGGGATAGATGTATACCAAACTCTGCCACCCAAACTGTTATGTGATAAATTCAGCCTATACAGTAGGTGAAGATTAGATAAGGTCATTGGAATGGAACCACTTAAATTGTTTCTACTCAAATCCAGCTCATATAGGTTGGTGAGATACCCAAGTTCTTGTGGTATTTCTCCTGTCAATAAGTTGTCTGATATGAGTAACGATGATAAAAGGTGGCAATGTACTATCTGAGGTGGAATTCTTCCTAGAAACTGGTTGCTACTTAGATTCAGATATGTGAGTAGAACAAGAGAACCTAACTCTGGCGGTAATAGGCCGTTAAGCTGATTTGACGCAAGTATTAGTGTTGTTAAAGATGCTAATTTCAAAATGGTCGAAGGGAAGGAACCCTCTATTTGATTGTTGGAAAGATCTAAGTATCCTAAACTCATCATATTTCCTATGCTTCCAATGGATCCTTTGGACAAAAAATTATGCGAGAGATCGAGAGAGGTTAGTTTAGTACAATTAGCTATCGATGGTGGGATTAGGCCCAAGAGAGAGTTGTGACCGAGGTCCAGATTGTCAAGATGGGGCAAGTCTGCAAAATGGAGAGGTTCATTAAATTCCCTAGTGTCCTTAGTGTACTAGGCATGGTAGAGTTTAGTTTAGTACAATTACCTAGGGATGTTGGGATAGATCCATTCAGGCGATTGAAGGATAGATCCAAGACCACGAGCTTGGTAAGAGCGCCAATGCTTGATGGGATTGGACCCGAGAGAGCGTTGCGGCTGAAGTTCACATACACAAGATTGGGCAAGTCTGCAAAGTGGATAAGCCCATTAAATTCCCTAGTCATTCTACTATACTGACATGGTAGAGAACAAATTGAAGTAAGAGAGAAATCGAGGGAGGATGGTTTTGTACAGTTACCTATGGATGTTGGGATAGATCCGTTCAGGCCATTGAAGGATAGATCCAAGAATACGAGCTTGGTAAGAGTGCCAATGCTTGATGGGATTGGGCCCGAGAGAGCGTTGCGACTGAAGTCCAGATATACAAGATTGGGCAAGTCTGGAAAGTGGATAAGCCCATGATATTCCCTAGTCATTTTACTGTACTGACATGGTAAAGAACAAACTGAAGTAAGAAAGATCGAGGGAGGATGGTTTCGTATAATTACCTATAGATTCCCTTCGTATCAAATTCTACCCTAAATCGATGTATAATTTGTGTATTTTAAGTTTAGATAAGTTAGATTTAAATTAAAAAAAATTTAACTTTAAAATAAAAATAATTTAAAATAAAAACAAATAATATCTATGTCTGCCCGTAGGCATAGTTCTCGGCCAGGGGCTGCCAGGAGGCGCCATGTGGCGGGGCTATGCATACGGCCTTGTCGTAGGCATAGATGAAAAACTATGCCTACGGCTTTGCCGTCGGCATAGCTCTGCCACGTGGCAGCTCCTAGTAACAAAATATAGATAATATCTATGCCGACGACCGCCGTCAGGGCCGTCGGCATAGATTTGACGGCGTCAGCCCGCTGTTTGTCCCTGGGCCACCAGGATCACATCTATGCCGACGGCCTAACTATGCCTACGGCCACCGTAGGCATAGATCGATATATGCCGACGGCTGCCATAGGCATAGATGAAGGTATGCTGACGGCTTTTCCCAGGCTGTTGGCGTAGCTCGAGTTATGCCGACGGCCCTGACAAAAAGCCGTCGGCATAGATAAGGCCGTAGGCATATAGGGGTTATTCCGGTAGTGCTATGAATGTTGGGATAGATCCATCAAGATTGTTGACGGACAGATCCAAGTATGCGAGTTTGGAAAGAGTCCCAATGCTTGAAGGGATTCTGCCCGAAAGGAGGTTGTTACCAAGTTTCAAATAGACAAGATGTGGCAAGTCTGAAAAGTCGATATACTCATCAAATCCCCTAATCATCCTACTGTACTAGGCATGGTTGAAAAAATTTGTATTAAGAGAGAGATGGATGGAGGTTAGTTTAGTAGAGGTACCTAGGGATTCTTGTTGGATAGATCCGGTCAGGCAATTGTAAGAGAGATCCAAGTAGATGAGCTCCGCGAGAGCACCAATATTTGATGGGATTGGGCCCCAGAGAGAGTTGTGTCCAAGATTCAGATGGACAAGATAAGGCAAGTCCGGAAAGTGGAGCCTGTCCAACCTGCCTTGAAGGCCAAAGCTTGCAAGTGAAATGTTGGACACAACTAGGGCAGCATCACCCTGGTCACGGCCACGAGGCAGCACGGCGTTGCTGCAGGCAACGCCGGTCCAGTTACAGGGGCTGCTTCCCATTGTCCATGAGTCCAGGAAATCATAGTACCAACTGCTTAGGCTAGATTTCCATTGGAAAAGTGCCTCAGCCTGCCGATCCAGTGACAAATGTGTAGAATTTGAGGCACAAGAAAGGCGTGGCAAGGCAAGCAGGAGCAGCAGCAGCTCCAAGGCTAGGAGAAGGTTCATGATGTGCAGGTCTAGTGTAGGTGAAGCTCCAAAGAACACACATTACATACATGGATATATATAGCCCTGGATGCCGTGTGCTGTTCAAACTTCAAAATGAAGTGATTGCCAGGCTTGCCATGTAAACGCGTGTACGAGGTGCCTCTGCCTGCCTGCCGATCCATTACACACATTGCCAGGGTTACACAAGGAAACGCATGTATGAAAGAAAGTCATATCACTTTCACACATTTTTCTCTAAAAAAAAATATCACTTTCACACATGCATGCATGATGTATCATTGACTGAAGAAGAATCTGAAGACTGAAGCACCGCGTGGCTGTTCATCAGTGACTGAATGAAGTGTCTTGAGGACAGACAATCCCGAGTACGGTCAGCTGGCCCAGCAGAAAACAAGATGTTGAACATTCGTAGCAGATATATTTGACCAGATGCAAAACTTGCAGGCTCTAGATTCATCGAACCTTGCAAACACGGGTAGCATTCTCTTCCTGTAATTCATCAGAAGTAGGCCATGTGGGGCGCGAATGTGGACTGACCGAAAGCTGTATTGTACTGCAATTACCATTGAATCGACTTATTGCGAGAATGCTACTTGACTGAATTCTAGGAAGCTGCGACTGCGTACTTGCACTGCTAACCTGCTGATTTCGTGCCCGACCTCTGCGCCTCCCACCCATTCCAAGTCATCCCCCGGAGCCGGTTGAGAGGTTGGAGGTCGTCCAAGAAAGTAGTATGTCATATGGTTTTCCTGATGTCTCATGCAAATTTCTGAATCTGTATGTTTGGACAGGTGATAAACAGGCGTTTCTTCATGTGGTTGGACAGTTTTTTTGGAACGTAGACGCTAGGAGCGTCCGGCTTTAAATTAATAAAGTCAAATAGGCAACATCCACCACAAACGAACAGGTCTTACAACCAAATCGAAACAAGCATTCAACGGAGCCACTAAAGTCCTTGCAAAAGGGGGCCAAGATAGACTAAGATAAACCAGCATGCACAAAATAGGAGTAGAGGCAACAGTAATAGGTAGATAGCGCTGAAGGCCCTAGACAGTCGTCGCTCCGTGGCGGGCCTTGATCATAGTCGCCTTGATCTACTCCATCGTCTCCTTCATGCGTTGTGCATCACTCGGTTTCCCCAACGGCGTCCACACCTATAGAAAAAGATGGCATTTCAAAATGATATCTGCCGGATGGGCCGGAAACTTATGCTCAATTGTGATTTTGTTCCGGACCGTCCAGAGTGACCATAGAAGCGCCCCAACGCATCTCCAAGTTATACGCGCGTTGATACCTCTTTGCGTCGTAAGGATTGATAGAAGGTCGATGCTCGACCGAGGATTCCAGTTCTGTTTAAAAGCGTCTCTGACCGCGCTCCATGCAAATCTAGCTAACACACATCCAAAGAAAACATGGTTGGCATTTTCCCGTAATCCGCAAATGGAACATGTTCCATCCGCAGGACCGTTGCGTTTGGCCACATTATCCGAGGTTAGGAGTCGGTTACGGAACATTTGCCACATAAAGATCTTAATTTTTAGCGGGATACCAGCCTTCCATAGCCCCCTGGCTATGTCTAGCGAATTGCCCTCGGACATCTTTTCGTAGAGAGATTTCACCGTGAATTTTTTGGATGAAGAGAGCTTCCAAACAATGGTATCCTCGTCATTGTTGAGCCGTCGGTCCTCCCAGGCCTCCAGCAGATCCTCCCAACGCTCGGCCTCCTGAACCCCTAGGTTCCTAATAAAGGTAATCGCAGGCGGATGCACTCTTAGTGCGTCAGCCACCATGATATTGGTGTCCGTGGCTAGTTGGTATAGGTCCGGATGGGACTGCCAAAGAGGCTCGTGACCCCACCAATGATCAAGCCAGAACTGAATGGACTTGCCATTTTTGGCACAGAAATGAGCGCCTCTAATGAGAAGGCCGGTCTGACGGCTTGGATCCCGTTCCAAAACGCCAATCCGCGGGATTGTGCCTTGAACAGATTACTGTCTGGGAAGTATTTAGCCCGTAAAATGTTCGCCCAGAGTCATGTCTCGTTCTGGGCAAGGCGCCACCACCACTTGGACAACAAGGCCACATTCATTAGCTTAGAGTTCGTGATGCCTAAGCCATCAAATTTTTTGGGTCTACAAACGGCCGCCCATTTCACCAAGTGGTACTTGTGTTTGATCACGGTTCATTCCCAAAAGAAACGGGACGCGGGGTGTCGAATTTGGCATGTACCCCATCCGCCAAAAGATACATCCCCATTGTGAAAAGTGGGAGGGAAGAAAGGCTCGAGTTAGTTAGAATCAGCCTTGCTGCCGAGGACATAAACCTTCCCCGCCACGGACTCACCCTGTTGGCCACTTTGGCGTACAAGGGTTCCCATTCGGATATGGTTAAATTCTTGGCCGCAATAGGCAGCCCAAGATATTTAATCGGGAATCGACCAAGCCTACAATTCAGTAGGTTAGCTATCCTAGAGCTTTCAAGATCATCCATCCCTATGGTGATCACTTCGCTTTTCAAGAAATTAATCTTAAGCCCCGACCAGATCTCGAATGCAAGCAGGAGAAGCTTGATCGATGCAATACTGTGCTCGTTGGGTTCGAACAGAAGCATTGTATCGTCTGCGTATTGAAGGTGCGTCACCCCACCAGGGATTAGCTGAGGGAACAAACCTCTAATGTGACCAGCAGCACGTGCACGGTTTATCATGGCCGTCAGGGCATCGGCAACGAAGTTAAATATCAGAGGGGAGCTAGCATCTCCCTGTCTGAGGCCACGTCTGTTGCGGAAAAAACTTCCCATTGGGCCATTGATATTAACAGCCGTGCGCCCGCTACTCACTAAATGCATGATACGATGAACAAAGCTCGCCTCAAAACCCTTTTTGAGGAGAACCCCCCGCACAAACTCCCAGTTTACGCGGTCGTAGACTTTCTCCAAGCCTAGTTTGAGCAGCACTCCCTGTGCCTTGGTGCGTTTTAATTCGTGCACTATCTCCAGCAACGCGATCGGTCCTTCAATGATGTTCCTATTTCTGAGGAAACCGGTCTGACTAGGGCTAATAATACGCTGCGCTATCGGAGCCAAGCGCGAGGCGTAGGCTTTCGCGCAGATCTTAAAGGGAACGTTAATCAGAGTAATAGGGCGGAAGAGTTTGATGTTGTCGGCCCCTTTCACTTTTGGGATAAGGCTTATAGCCCCGTAGTTGAGGCGGGAGAGGTCAACCGTACCCAAGGCAAAACCGTTCAGGATAGCGTAGAAAAGATGCTTAAGGTAGGGCCAGAAACGTTTGAAGAACTCGACAGGCCAGCGATCTAGGCCGGGCGCCGTGTCAGTCTTCATGTCAGCTATGGCCTTGTCAATCTCCTCCGGCAAGAAAGATAGAGCAAGGCTGTCGTTCTCCTCCGGGGAGACCCTATCTGCTAGATCCCACAGATCCTCGCGTAACCCGAAGGGTTTCTCATCGGTCGTCCCCAAAAGGCCTACAAAAAACTCATAAATGTGGGTCGAAATTTGCTCCTGTGTCAACAGGATACCACTATCGGATTGGAGGCGCAGGATGGTGCATTTCCGTTTTCTTCCATTGGCATAAGCATGGAAGTAACCGGTGTTTGCATCTCCTTTCGTCACCCACTTGACACCGCCCCTGCGACGCCAGTATTCCTCCTCAGCCCGTAGGATTGCACGTATCTGGTTTTCCAGTGCATACCTATGTGCCCACTCTACCTCCGAGAAGGAGCGGCGGTCAGCCTCGAGGTCTAGCCAGGAGATTTCGTCTACTATTCTAGCTCGCTCCTTCTTGGACTCGCTGTCGTGATTTGCTCCCCAACCCCGTACGAAAGCACGCAGCTTGCCCGCAGCCGCGATCCACAGCTCAGCTGGTCCACGTTGTGGGCCCAAATGCTCACAGATCAATCCCCATCGATCCACCACCATTTGGGCAAAGCCCTCCGCCTCAAACCAGGCCGTTTCAAAATAGAACCGAGGGCTACGCCGAATGGAATCCTCCCCACAGGAGAAGATCAAAGGTATGTGATCCGACCCAATGCGACTCTCAGCAACGAGAGCACATAGGGGAAAGAGTACCTCCCATTCAGGTGTAAAGAAGACCCGATCCAACACACTCCGCACCGGTTGTGTTTGTTTGTTGGTCCAGGTGTATCTAGCTCCTGTCCGCGCCGCTTCGCAGAGAGCCGCTGCCGCAATGGCATTATTGAACAAGGACACCCTAGTCCAGTCAATGTTATCATTGTTCTTGTCCGCCCCCGAGCGGATCAAGTTGAAATCACCTCCCACTACCACAGGTAGATTGAGGGCCCGCTTCGCCCCTACGAAATTAGTAAGTTCCAGCAGAAAGGATGGGGATCTAGAGTGATCAGCAGGGCCATACACACATACAACAGCCCAGGACAAGCCAGAGACGCGGTGTTTAATAGTCGCGGACACAAAATACAACCCAATATCCCATTGCAAAATATCACAAATATCAGTTACAACCCATCAAGATACCACCAGAATGCCGCGAAGAGGGCATCCAGTGCCAATCAAATCGCTGCAGTGGGCCATAAGCGAGAAGCTCTCGAAAGGTAAAATCTGCTTTGATTGTTTCCTGAAGAGCCACTATGTCAATTCGCTCTTTAGATATGTATTCCCTAAGTTGTGTGCGCCGTCCGTCGTGGCCACAGCCACGAATGTTCCAGAACAAGTAACGCATCTAAATTATACAGTTACGCAGGCGAACTCCCCTGGAGGTCACCGCCTTTGCCACGCGCTTCCTCGCCGGCGCCCGGCAGGGGGAAGGAAGGACGCAGGCTTCCCTAGCCTGTGTTGCTTGTGGTTGGACAGTTACCTGGACATCGTCGCAGAAATACGGGTACATCAACACTAGGAGAGTGAACAAACTCGATTCGTCTACATCCACACCGATCGGCTCGGAGCGTCGTCCCGCGGAGCCGCAAACACGACATCTTGGGCACGGGCGCAACTTCCGGCGGCTTTGATCTGGAAACACTTGGCTGGCAGCGTTGGTCTTCATCAACATCCTTCTGCCGCCTTGAGGATCCAAGCCGTTCTCCACCAGCGACTGCATCGAGCATCCGGAGAACAGAAGTAGATATGTTGAAATTGGTATCTTTACAATATTAATATATTCCCTTTATTTAAAAAATACAACTGTTAGATTGGCGATTTTAAGAGCCATCCATCCACCTTAATTTGATGGTGGAAAAATAGGAGTTACGAAATTGAAATTACGTGAAATTACATTAATGGTGGGACCGTTATAAAATTTAGGTGGGACCTATTAGTTCGGGAAAGGCTAGATCTGTCATCATCAGGGCACTAAAGCATCAGGGATAGAAAGCAAGATGGCCGTGGGATCCATTCGCTGATTGATGAGTTCGTACGATCGTGGGCCTGCTAGGCAGTTTGCATGCAGTTTGTTTCCTGGCAACTACCCCCACAAGGCCACAAATCACGTGAAAAATCACAAAACTGGCCCTTTGGGCAAAGTTCAGCACAAAATGGCCCTATTTTCAAAATATTTCGCCAAATGGTCCTACCCGCATGACGCCCGCACTCGGGGCGCCATGCATATTAGCACAACGCCCTGGTCAACGGCGCCATGCTCGTCGGCGCTGACTGCCACGTGGGCACGGCCTTGGGCCCATGACACCTCGGCCCAGGGCGCCATGGTCTGATCCACGACGCCCCGACCTGGGGCGCCATACCCCTTCAGCAAATCGAACCCCCGATCCCATCTCGTCTGTCTTCTTCCTTTCTCTCCTCCCTCTGTTCTTTCCCCTCCATGGCGCCCCAAAAATCGCCCCTCCCTCTCCCCACTCAAGAGCTGCGGATCTGAGCCAAAGATTGGTGGATCCGGTAGCCCTTCGAATCCTCAAGGTATTCCCCTCCCTTTCCCCTCTTTCTATTGGGTGAAATCTGTCCATTTGATTGATTTGGGTGAAACCCTAGTTCATCTTGTTGTTGAAATGAATAGTGGATTTTTGTGTGATAATGTGTGGATTAGTGTGATTTAGGATATGTATGGCTTAGAATATGTATGATATAGGATTTTTATGAAGGTGCTATGAGTTTGGTTAGGATATGTACGCACATATATGGTGTATGGAAGAATTAGTGCAAATATATGGTGTATGATATTGGATATATTGTAGAAAATTATATGCACATATATGGTGTATGGTAGAAGAATTAGTGTAGAAATTTTGCACATGTATGTATGTTTTTGCACTAGTGCGGATATTTGCAAATGACAACGGGGCTTACAATATACATTTGTAATTTGCAGGATGGCTTCTCTTATCCATCCATCGTATGATCAATTGCATCGTGGACGGTTCATGGCAGAAGAAGGAAGGGTTTTTGATCAGCTTCACCTGAGGTCCGGTTCGGTTCATGACAAGATGGAGTATGACGAGCGATACATGGAGTATATCCGGAAGACTGGGCTTCTCCCTTTCATCTCACTCGTGTCTCGTTCGATGCCGAAGATGAACCCTTGTGCGATCACGGCAATCGTTGACCGATGGCGCCCTGAG
Organism: Secale cereale; assembly: GCA_902687465.1. Classification (NCBI taxonomy): domain Eukaryota; kingdom Viridiplantae; phylum Streptophyta; class Magnoliopsida; order Poales; family Poaceae; genus Secale; species Secale cereale. The sequence goes on along the minus strand of LR738709.1, from coordinate 40,878,070 downwards.
ACACATACTTTTCACTTCTACGCTGGGGTGATGACGGTCACTTTGCAGGATGTTTCTCTGATCACTGGACTTCCCATCAAAGGAGAGCCTATTTGTTTTAGCACAGATTCTGATGGATGGTGTGAGATTATGGTTGGACTCATAGGGAGGGAGCCAGGGGTACAAGGGAAGTCCGCCGGTGCAAGTTATCATTGGATTGCTGAGAACTTTGGGAAATGTCCGGCTCGTGCGGACGATGAAACAGTGCAGCAGTATACCAGGGCATACTTGTGGTATGTAGTCAGCCGGACTCTTTTCGCTGACGGCACTGGCGTGAACGCTTCCTTTATGTGGCTTAAGCTGTTTGCTGGGTGGGAGCATGGACTCAGTTGGGGTACGGCGGCGTTGGTTTATTTGTAACGTCAGGTAAGTAGTTTTGCTTATAATAGTGTATTGAAGATGTAGAACTTTTGTAGTTTGTAATGACATATATCTTGTTTGTGTGTAGCTGGACGAGGCGTGCCGTAGGGGCGCGAATCCAAGAAACATCGTAGAGTCAAAGGAAGCCAACATCGGTGGTCCGATGCTTCTATTATCGATCTGGAGTTGGGAGCACTTGCCAGTGGGGCGGCCTATACCAAAGAGTTACGACCGGTGGGATGATCATGATGACCCAGACCGTATGCCTACATGGGCGTATAAGTGGGACAAGGTTGAAGGTTTTGTTGGCAATTCAAAGACCATGTATTTGCACTACTGCAACGAGCTTGACATCATGACCCTGGAGCAGGTTATCTTAGTAGTCTCTTGCTTTGTCTCTTCGGTTTGTTCGGTTTTCCAAAATTCATACTAACAATGTAGTATTTTCTTAATCTTTGATTATAGGTTACCTGGCAACCGTACGGAACGGAGGGAAATATTGGTAGGGGAGCTGGTCATATTACTTTCAGACTTAACCCAAAGTGTCTACAGGAAGCACACTTATGGCGGATGCGCTGCCCATTGATTTGTTATTATGCTGTTGAGTTTTATCAGCCACAACGAGTTATGACACAATTTGGCTTATTTCAAGAGACCCCGCCGAAGTACAAGGACACTTCGCTACATTTGCATAGGTAAGTGCTTAGCGCTTCAAATGCTTTCTCCATTGTTTTGAAGATACTAACGAAAATGCAATTGTCAAATGCTATGCAGTCTCGACAAAATGAAGCAGAAGAGTATAAAAAATGGGATCGAGAGCATGACGTGTATATCCAGGAGTTCAAGCAGAAGCTCAATAAGATTGAGCTTTCACTACGTGAACCGACTTCTAAGCCTCCCCCACGGCCTTTTGATATGGAAGCATTCAACAATTATCTTGTGTGGTTTCGTTCCGTTGCCCGTACTCAACTTAATGCACCCGCATTTCAGCCAGGGGACATATTACATGAACCAAATCCAGGTTTTGATCAGATGGCCAATATTGAGTACAATAGGCTTATTAGATATGGTAGACGGTATGAAACGGCGCCAACTATCCGCTTTGTGGTAAGTTACCGTTATATCTATATGCTTGCCTACATTGTGCCAAAATGATTTGTCCTATTGTGTCCAATAGCAAAACAAGCTCTCGAAGCATGTCAACGACGCCGGTGAGGCACTCAAGTACCCTCCAGGTGAAGAGTCGTACAATAAGCTTAAAGATTTTGTTGAGGTATGCCACAATTTGCTTTTCATACACATTTTTTGGGTATATCTCCTAACTTCATGATATGTCAATTTCATAGCGGAGCAAGTCTTGGGCACGTGGCCTTGGTGCTCTACTAGGCTGCCGCTCCACTGATGTCGCCGCCCCTACAGCTTCGAGATCGAGATCATCATCAAGCGACACCCAGCAGCAAGGCGATGAATCTGTTGATGACATGGAGGAGGAGGGGGATGAACAGACGGATGAGGAGATTAACACCTCGCAGATGCCCGATGCGCCTCAGCCTAGTCAAAGGCGTGGAAAGTATACTCCGGGCAAATACGCAAGGAAGGCACGCAAGGACCCGGTGATCGAGGCCGCCTCAGAGGAGGAGGAAGAGGAGGTGGAGGTGCCACTGTAGAGGAGAAGACACTTAGTGAAGGGGAAGGATGCTGCACCGGCTAAGAGGGGGAAAGGAAGGAAATGATGCATTTGTGGTGAACTATGTATGAAACTTGATGCATTTGTCGTGAACTACGTAGGAAACTTTGTGGTGAACTATGTAGGAAACTTGATGCATTTGTCGTGAACTATGTAGGAAACTTTGTGGTGAACTATGCAGGAAACTTTGTGGTGAACTATGTATGAAACTTGATGCATTTGTCATGAACTACGTAGGAAACTATGTATGAAACTTGATGCAATAGGTGTAGGTGTCATAGAAACCATGCATGTTGCCAGCACGACGCCCTGGGTCAGGGCGCCATGCCTGTTGCCAGCACGACGCCTTGGATCAAGACGCCATGCTCCTCGCCAGCACGACGCCCCAGCCTAGGGCGCCATGGTGGTCGAAAAAGAGTAAGTCCAAACATGAGATGCTGTAGGATCGAAGAAGGTGAGAGTGTCTAGAGGGGGGGTGATTAGACTACTCGACAAGATAAAAATTCTGTCTTTTATCAAGGACAGATTTTGACAGTTTTTGCAAAGCACACAAGTCAAGTAGCAAACTACACATGCAATTCTAGAGTATGGGCAGCGGAAAGTAAATTGCATATATAGTAGAGAGAGGTGGAGAAGATCAAACGCAGTTTGGTGACACGGAGATTTTTGTCGTGGTTCCGATAGGTGGTGCTATCGTACATCCACGTTGATGGAGACTTCAACCCACGGAGGGTAACGGCTGCGCGAGTCCACGGAGGGCTCCACCCACGAAGGGTCCACGAAGAAGCAACCTTGTCTATTCCATCACGGCCTACGCCCACGGAGGACTAGCCTTACTCGGGGTAGATCTTCACGAAGTAGGCGATCTCCTTGCCCTTACAAACTTCTTGGTTCAACTCCACATCTCAACGACGGAGGCTCCCAAGCGACACCTAACCAATCTAGGAGGCACCACCCCCCAAAAGGTAATAGACGGTGTTGATGGTGATGAACTCCTTGCTCTTGTGCTTCAAGTGATAATCTCCCCAACACTCAACTCTCCTCACTGATATGGCTGTGGTGGAAGAAAGATTTGAGTAGAAAGCAACTTGGGAAGGCTAGAGATCAAGTTTCATATGGTAGGAATGGAATGGCTTGATCTCAACACAAGGGTAGGTGGTTCACTTCTCAGAAAGTGTATGATAGAAGTGGTGGTACTTTTTGATGGCTCTCCTCACGAATGAGGAGGGGGTGGAGGGGTATATATAGCCTCCACACAAAATCCAACCGTTACACACACATTTGACCAATCTCGGTCAGACCGAAGTGAAAACTCGGTCAGACCGAAAGTTCAAATATAGTGAACGTTGGGATTTTCGGTGGGACCGAAAATACCGTCTCGGTGGGACCGAAAGTGTATCTGATATGAACGTTGGAGTTTTCGGTGGGACCGAGAAAGAAAACTCGGTTGGACCGATTTGAGAAAGAGTAGGAACATGCCAGAATCGGTGAGACCGATAATGCAATCTCGGTGAGACCGATTTGACCCAAGACAGAACCTGGTCATTTCGGTAAGACCGAAAATGCAAACTCGGATATTCCAAAATGATGTGAAATGGTTACAGAAGGTTGGCAGTTCAGTTTCGGTGAGACCGATCTCAAACTCGGTAAGACCGATTTTTCTAGGGTTTGGGATATGGCTGAAGTGGTTCATCTCGGTGGGACTGAGTTGGAAGAATCGGTTTGTCCGAGATTACTTATGAGTGTGTATAGAAGTGAAAGGTGCTGATAGTTGAAGGAGCTATATCACTAAGCACTTTGAGCAACCAGATCATCAACACAACCTCATCCCCTTTTAATAGTATTGGCTTTCCTATGGACTCAATGTGATCTTGGATCACTAAACCAGAAATGGAGTCTTGAGCTTTTGCCAATGCTTGCCTTAGCACTTGAGGGGTCCACTTCTTCAGTCATCTTGCCATACCAATGTGATTGGGTTTCCTGAAACATACTTGATAAAGGCATTAGTCCAACCACAAAGTATGTTGTCATTAATTACCGAAACCACCCAGGGAGCAAATGTGCTTTCAATCTCCCCCTTTTTGGTAATTGATGGCAACACACTAAAATTATATTAAACAGAACATCAAAGCTTATTGAAAGAAAGACAGAATTATCACGAAAGCTTTGACAAGCATGTAGTACACAGGCTCCCCCTACAAGTGTGCAAGATTTTCATAGATTATGGTTTTGGACTACCACAAGCACACAAGAGAGATAAGCAAGATGTGCTACATGCAGCTTGGCTATATGCATCAGAGCAGAAGAAAAATGAAGTGAGTGATAATGCATATGTGCATGGTGATTTCTTGCAAACAAGTATTTACAAGCAAGTCACCATCATGCACATTCTGCAAGATGCATATACTTACCTTGAGGTTCCTTGGCACTTGTACCTGAAGGGATAAACTTGAGAAAACAAGGTTAGATAACACAAGAGTATTCCTTCAACCAACTGCAAGAACATCAAGAGTACCAAGCCCGGGAGGACATGTATAAAGAGTGTCTCATATTGAGCACAGGCTTGAATCAGCAAACATGTCTCCGAAGCTAAAAGATTTTCAATGAACTCTGAGAGATTTTGCTTTTCATAGGATATCAATTGTGAAGATTCCTCTGAGTCTTCTCCCCTTAAGCTAAAAGATTCCATGAGATACCAATTGTGAGAACAAGGGGTGTGAAGGAAAAAGCAAAATCAAAAGAATGATGCCAATTGTAATGTCCAAAGTAAAACACGACAAAGCTTTGATGTGATTCTCTCCCCCTTAAGATAAGATTGCTTTTCTTCTTCCCCTAAGTCTTCTCTTCTCCCTCTACTCCCCCTACTCCCCCTAAGTTCTCTCCCCCTTTGACATCAAGTGCCGAAAAGGACAGCAAACTAGGTAGGGCAGGAAAGATGGAAAGAAAGAAAGAAAGAAAGAAGTGGGATCCTTAAGAATCACAACGGGACAAACAAGAACATTCATAGAGAAACAATTTGAGTCCAAATTTGAGTCTTCTCCCTCTTTAAGATTTAAGACTGAGTAGAGCTGCAGAAGGTGATGTCCTGGAAGATAAATCCAAGGAAACACAGAAATAATCCAGCTCACTCTGCGAGGGATGTTTCAAAGGATTTGCAATGAATTTGTAAAAGATTTTCAAGGAATTGATCAGAGCCAGAAAAAAAGATTTCCAGAAGGATATTCACAAAGAAACATAAGAAAAAGAAATAAAAAGATTTTTTTTTTATTATTTTTTTTTTTAAGAAAACTCAATGAGAGAACATAAGAGAAAACAGAAAAACTCCAAAAGCATATGTACTTCATCTAGATAAAGGTCGGCAACAAAATCACCTATGTTTGAGTATATTGACTTAGGAGTCAAATGAGGACATTTGATCATAGGTCATACTCATCGTTTAAGCTCAAAATGGGGTTGCCATTTTTCGATTAAGTATTTGATGTGATCACATCTTATGAAGTTGCTTGTACTCATGACTTTGAGCAAAGCTCCTCAAAGATGTGAAGAACATACCTTGGGCTTGTTGATGCTTTACTCATGTAGGTAAGCTTGATGTAGGTGCTCATTGAATGTGAAGTTGGAGCGCCATTTCTACTTGTGTAGTTCATCTTCCTACATGGGTTAGGCAAGCAAGGAAATACTCGAGGATATCCAAGATGACAAGAGTGAAATACTAGATGTAAGAGGTGTCAAAAAGGATATGTGGAATTTGTTCCTTGAACTCAACATCCCAAAGGGCTAGATACTTGGTCAATGACAAGATTACTCATGATTTGAGTGTGTGGTAATCTTGTGGAATGTAGATCATCCAAGTACCTGCAAAGAGTTAGATGCAATACAAGGAGGCAAATGTGTCCAAGACATATGATCATCATCATAAGAGAAATATCAAGGATTAGTCAAGAGGCTCATGCCTTGCATGCATCAATGGAGTTCTTACTCCAAGTTTGAAGCATCAATGATGTTCAACTCACTCCTTAAGCGACAAAACACCTTCTCATCAAGAGGTTTTGTAAAGATATCAGCAAGTTGTTTGTCAGTACGAACATGCTTAAGATTAATGTCACCCTTGGCAATATGATCACGAATAAAATGGTGACGAACTTCAATATGCTTTGTTCGAGAGTGTTGCACGGGATTGTGTCCAATTTTGATTGCACTCTCATTGTCACAAAGCAAGGGAACACGTCTCACATGTATCCCATAATCCTTAAGCGTTTGTGTCATCCATAGCAATTGAGCACAACACGAACCAGCAGCAATATATTCAGCTTCGGCAGTGGATAATGATACCGAATTTTGTTTCTTGGAGGACCAAGATACAAGGGATCGACCAAGGAATTGACACGTACCCGAAGTTGACTTTCTATCAACCTTGTCACCGGCATAGTCCGAGTCGGAATAGCCAACAAGATCGAAAGAAGCTCTCTTAGGATACCAAATGCCAAAGTTTGGTGTGTGTATCAAGTATCTCACTATCCTTTTAACAGCTTTAAGATGACATTCTTTAGGGGCTGCTTGATATCGCGCACACATGCATACACTCAACATTATGTCAGGACGAGAAGCACAAAGATATAGTAGAGAACCAATCATAGAACGGTAAACCTTTTGATCAACGGGTTCTCCATCCTTTGTCAAGTCATTATGTCCACTTGTAGGCATGGGGGTACTCATACCTTTGCTTTCTTGCATGTTGAACTTCTTGAAGAGATCCTTGGTGTACTTTGTTTGTGAGACAAAAGTACCCTCCTTAGATTGCTTGATTTGCAACCCAAGGAAAAATTTGAGTTCACACATCATGGACATTTCATACTTCTCCGACATGAGCTGTCCAAACTTCTTGCTAAAATGGGGGTTAGTTGAACCAAAGATAATATCATCAACATATATTTGGCACACAAATAGTTCACCATTAACCCTTTTTGTGAACAGCGTTGAGTCTATCTTTCCAATTTCAAAGCCTTTTTCAAGAAGAAAGCTAGTTAAGCATTTGTACCAAGCTCTAGGAGCTTGTTTAAGACCATAAAGAGCTTTATGCAACTTGTAAACATGATTAGGCTTTTTGGGATTCACAAAACCGGGAGGTTGTTTCACAAATACTTCCTCCTCAATTTCACCATTTAGAAAAGCACTTTTGATGTCCATTTGATAGAGAGTAATATCATGGTGATTGGCATAAGCAAGAAGAATGCGAATGGATTCAAGTCTAGCAACGGGGGCATAAGTCTCACCATAGTCCATACCTTCGACTTGTGTGTAACCTTGAGCTACGAGACGAGCCTTGTTGCGGATGACTTGTCCATCTTCATCTTGCTTGTTCCGAAACACCCATTTGGTTCCAATGATGTTTTGATCATCGTTGGGCTTCTCTACCAAAGTCCACACCTTGTTCCTCTCGAAGTTGTGTAGTTCTTCGTGCATAGCGTTCACCCAATCCGGGTCATCAAGTGCTTCTTCTACCTTCATAGGTTCAATGCTAGAGATAAATGAGTAATGCTCACAAAAATTAGCTAAGCGAGTTTTAGAGCGAGTAATTCTCCCGGAGTTGATGTCGTTCATCATTTGTTCCACGGGATGATTTTTCTTGACTCTTGCTCGGACTCGGGATAGCTTTTGTTGATGTTGTTGCTCAGCTTCCTCATCATCTTCATCTTCATCTTCTTCTTCTTCTTCATTGTTGTTGGTGTTGTCTTGAGGTGGTGGAGAAGGAGGTTGTGGTGGATCTTCTTGTTGCATTTCCTCATCTTGGTGAGTTCCACTTGTGGAGGCTTCCATGTTGCCTTGAGGTTCATCTCGCCGTGAGGTAGGTGGCTCCACATATGTAGATGAGGTACTCTCCTTCACTTCCATGGGACGAATCTTTCCAATAGATAAATCTTGGATTGCTTCCGATGGGTCCTTGTCTCCTACATCAATAGGCATTTGCTCTACTTGCGAGCCATTAGATTCATCAAACTTCACATCTACCGTCTCTTCAACCTTTCGGGTGAAATTATTGTAGACACGGTAGGTGTGGGAGTTTGATCCATAACCAAGAAGAAAGCCTTCATGAGATTTAGGAGCAAATTTAGACCGACGATGCTTATCAAGGATATAGCATTTTGAACCAAAGACACGAAAGTATCCCACTTGGGGTTTGTTACCGGTGAGAAGCTCGTATGATGTCTTGCCGAGGAGCTTATGAAGATAAAGCCTGTTGATAGCATGACAAGCTGTCTCGACCGCTTCTCCCCAAAAATGCTTCGGTGTCTTGTATTCGTCAAGCATCGTTCTTGCCATCTCAATGAGCGTTCGGTTCTTCCTCTCAACAACTCCATTTTGTTGAGGAGTGTACGTAGCCGAGAACTCATGTAGAATCCCTTCCTCATCGAGAAAAGAGTCTACATTGGCGTTCTTGAACTCCGTTCCATTGTCACTCCGAACTTTCTTGATCTTCACCTCAAATTGATTTTGGGCCTTTTTGGCAAAGGTCTTGAAGATCCTCTGAACCTGCGATTTATCATCAAGGAAAAATACCCACGTAAATCTGGAATAATCATCAACTATAACTAGACCAAAGGAGTTACCACCAAGGCTTTTGTAAGCATTGGGACCGAAGAGATCCATATGAAGAAGCTCAAGCGGTCTCCTAGTGGTCATGATGTTTTTCACAGGATGACTTCCACCAACTTGTTTTCCTGCTTGACAAGCACTACAAAGTCTATCTTTGTCAAAGAAAACATCTTTAACACCAAGAATATGATCACCTTTGATCAGCTTGTCTAAATTACGCATACCAACATGTCCTAGCCTTCTATGCCATAACCAACCTTTAGAGGATTTAGCAATGAAACAAGCTCTAGGTTGGGCTTTCTTAGTGAAATCAACAATATATAGATCACCTCTACGGATACCAGTAAAAGCCATGTTTTGATTATCACGACGAAAGACTTGGCAATCTACTTTGGTGAATAGCACATTGAATCCAAAGTCAGCTAATCTAGACACGGAAAGTAAATTGTATCCAAGAGATTCTACAAGCATGACATTTTGAATAGAGCTATCATGAGATATGGCCACCTTACCAAGGCCAAGTACCTTACCCTTGGAGTTATCTCCAAAAGTCACATACTTGCGTGGACCATCGTTCTTTGCAAGCTCTCGAAACATGTCTTTGTCTCTGGTCATGTGATCGGTGCATCCACTATCAAGAATCCACTCTTTTCCGCCGGACATGTAGTCTCTCAGGTTTGCCATAAGATTGAGACTCTTCATGACCTTGTCTAGCTCGGTGTCCGAATCGGAGTAATCATCATCTTGCTCATGCTCATCATCATATTGACCCATAGATTGTTCATCATCAACACCTAGGTCAATTTGATAAGTACTTGCATTAGTTTGGTCAATGGAACAATGATCTTCGGAATGCAATGTAAGAGCATTTCTAATGATGATATTGATATGACCGGGATCACCCTTCTTTTTCATAAGATCACGAAGCTCAAAGAAGCATTTATCAAAGTTAGGATCATTGGGGTGCAACTTATCGAATACAATAGTCTTGTGTAGAATTTCATCAAGACTTCTCAAAGAGTAGTCCGGATAAAGTTCTTCCAAGAACTTCCACATAGCATAGGCACACTCAAAATTTGTAACAAGCTTAAGCAAATCATCGGGTAACCCTCTAATGATAAGATTCACAGTTCTAAGGTTACGAAGCAAATCAAGCTCTTCATCCATGGTAGGGTGCAAGGGATCAAAAGGAGGCACATAGGGGGTCTCAACATATTTGCACAAATTGTACATTTTAAAGATACTAAGCATTTCAGACCTCCAAGAGTTATAGAACCTTCCATCAAGAACAGGCACTCTATGGCTAACACTCCCATCCGTAGACACGTCCATCTTCCTCCAATGGTGTGTAAACCAAAGCAATGGAGACCAATGCTCTGATACCAATTGTAGGATCGAATAAGGTGAGAGTGTCTAGAGGGGGGGTGATTAGACTACTCGACAAGATAAAAATTCTGTCTTTTATCAAGGACAGATTTTGACAGTTTTTGCAAAGCACACAAGTCAAGTAGCAAACTACACATGCAATTCTAGAGTATGGGCAGCGGAAAGTAAATTGCATATATAGTAGAGAGAGGTGGAGAAGATCAAACGCAGTTTGGTGACACGGAGATTTTTGTCGTGTTTCCGATAGGTGGTGCTATCGTACATCCACGTTGATGGAGACTTCAACCCACGGAGGGTAACGGCTGCGCGAGTCCACGGAGGGCTCCACCCACGAAGGGTCCACGAAGAAGCAACCTTGTCTATTCCATCACGGCCTACGCCCACGGAGGACTAGCCTTACTCGGGGTAGATCTTCACGAAGTAGGCGATCTCCTTGCCCTTACAAACTTCTTGGTTCAACTCCACATCTCAACGACGGAGGCTCCCAAGCGACACCTAACCAATCTAGGAGGCACCACCCCCCAAAAGGTAATAGACGGTGTTGATGGTGATGAACTCCTTGCTCTTGTGCTTCAAGTGATAATCTCCCCAACACTCAACTCTCCTCACTGATATGGCTGTGGTGGAAGAAAGATTTGAGTAGAAAGCAACTTGGGAAGGCTAGAGATCAAGTTTCATATGGTAGGAATGGAATGGCTTGATCTCAACACAAGGGTAGGTGGTTCACTTCTCAGAAAGTGTATGATAGAAGTGGTGGTACTTTCTGATGGCTCTCCTCACGAATGAGGAGGGGGTGGAGGGGTATATATAGCCTCCACACAAAATCCAACCGTTACACACACATTTGACCAATCTCGGTCAGACCGAAGTGAAAACTCGGTCAGACCGAAAGTTCAAATATAGTGAACGTTGGGATTTTCGGTGGGACCGAAAATACCGTCTCGGTGGGACCGAAAGTGTATCTGATATGAACGTTGGAGTTTTCGGTGGGACCGAGAAAGAAAACTCGGTTGGACCGATTTGAGAAAGAGTAGGAACATGCCAGAATCGGTGAGACCGATAATGCAATCTCGGTGAGACCGATTTGACCCAAGACAGAACCTGGTCATTTCGGTAAGACCGAAAATGCAAACTCGGATATTCCGAAATGATGTGAAATGGTTACAGAAGGTTGGCAGTTCAGTTTCGGTGAGACCGATCTCAAACTCGGTAAGACCGATTTTTCTAGGGTTTGGGATATGGCTGAAGTGGTTCATCTCGGTGGGACTGAGTTGGAAGAATCGGTTTGTCCGAGATTACTTATGAGTGTGTATAGAAGTGAAAGGTGCTGATAGTTGAAGGAGCTATATCACTAAGCACTTTGAGCAACCAGATCATCAACACAACCTCATCCCCTTTTAATAGTATTGGCTTTCCTATGGACTCAATGTGATCTTGGATCACTAAACCAGAAATGGAGTCTTGAGCTTTTGCCAATGCTTGCCTTAGCACTTGAGGGGTCCACTTCTTCAGTCATCTTGCCATACCAATGTGATTGGGTTTCCTGAAACATACTTGATAAAGGCATTAGTCCAACCACGAAGTATGTTGTCATTAATTACCGAAACCACCCAGGGAGCAAATGTGCTTTCAGATGCTTCTGATGATGGGGGCGCCATGCAATTTTCTGGGCGCCTTCATCCTCCGAGTCCCACGCATAGGACCTATTGTATGGAATCTCATGGTCCATGTCCTCTTCCATGCAATTTGCCTCAACATCACCAACATAATGATCACGAAGATAAGCCTCCGATTCATCACCCTCAAACTCACCACCATCGATGTGCAAGTCTTCATTATCATCTTGGTCATTCCCCAAGGGGCTCAAACATTGGGTCATTGGAGGTTGGCTCATTGTTGTGTCATGCACATCCGGAGTGACATGTGTTGAATCTCGAACCGGGCTTCTAACATCATATGAAGATGCACAATGATTCAAATCAATGTTCAATGGAGCACGAACAACCTTTGTGGCAAATAACTCAAATGATTTATCTTGTGAGGCCAACACACTCTCTTTATATGCTTCCCAATGAAACTCGGAGTCAAGAGGCATTATCTTCCAACGAATATGTTGTCCATACCCAACATTATACCTTCCGATTAAGTCTACTCCATAGCTTTCTTCCATCCAATTCACCCTTCTTCGAAGCTCAAACAAAACCTCCTCAAGGCTAGGACTTGTGGGAAACACCATCACTACCGGCTTCTTCTTCGGGTCACCATACTCCGCGTCTCCCTTCTCAAAGGAGACAAAGTCCACATGATGCACATTGACGATCCTCGCCATCTAGAATCATAAACACCAAAAAGCATCAACAAAAATAGCAAAATTGGATGACCTGGGGTTTCCCCAAATCCCCACAATGGGGAGATTTCAACCAACAAAAAGAGGAGGGATGATGGAGAATACCTTCATGGGTCGAAGGGAAGGATAAATCACCGATTTGGAGCTCTGATCCACGAAATTTTGTGGGCATTAGGGAGGGGCTTGAGTGGGGCGGTCGGGGTGGAGAAGGGGGAAAAGTGAGGGTTTGTGGAGGGAAAAGCAGAGAAAACTCTGTTTTGTTCACGCACAGGGGCATGGCGCCCCGGGCCGGGGCACCATAGTCATGAGCACGACACCTTGCCCTGGGGCGTCATCGTGCCAGACCCTGCCAACGTGGCAAGTCACCGATGACCCGAATGGCGCCTTTGACCAGGGCATTATGTCATCTAGCATGGCGCCCCGGATGCGGGCGTCATGCAGGTAGGGCCATTTTATGAAATATTTTTGAAATAGGGCCATTTTGTGCTGAACTTTGGCCAAAGGGCCAGTTTTGTGATTTTTCACACAAATCACACCAGGTTAAACTCTGGTTGATCAGTTTTTTGTGCTTCCTCAATATTTTTTGGTTTCTATTTCAAAACTAAAGAAATCATGCACCGGAAGCATGCATGGTACTAAATCATTTCCTCTCATCTAATTCAACATGTGTTCGAAGCATTTTAACGAAGCACTTGTATTGTGAGGGTAATGAAGTACAGATTGTGATACACCGAAATAGGTCAAACTAAGAAATTCGAGCATATCAAATTTATTTTGTTTTCCTCGACTAAGAAATTGCTTTCATGTCTAATTGTCAACTACAAAATCACTTGTGTTGTGTGGTGGTGAGGACACTACTCCCATGTAGGCGACATGAAATTTGAACGTGTGAGGCATAATCCAATGATGTTAGATGCACAATGTACGACTACTCGTAATGGAGAGTCTGGTGTAGGGCGGAATGATGGGCCTCGAACCCCTCGTTGGTTACCCCAAGTGGAAGGTGTAAGATGCAGTAAGTAGAAGTGTTTTCCCCTAGCAAAGATGCCAAGGATCGAATCCCCAGAGACTCCTAGGTTCAACAAGTAGGTGTCAATTGCTAACGGCGCAATTAGCAATCAACGTGGACCTGCACACAGATACAAATAACTTTGCTCCCAACGAGTACAGAGAGGTTGTCAATCTCTCCGGCCTTGTAGTTCACAAAGGGTTAAAAGCAATATGATAGTAGTGATAGATAGTATTTTGCAATAGTAAGTAAATAGCGAAAAGTAAATAGTGAATGTGATCAATGATGGTATTATGGACCGGAGTCTCATGATGTTCACTAGTGATGTCTCTCTCCCAAAAGACGATAAAACAGCTATGTGAGGTAAACAAATTACAGCTGGGCAATTGACAGGACCACAAACGCAAACCAATGCTGATTACATTGCAAGAAAGGTTGAGGTTCAAAGCATGGGCGGTACGCCAAAGTATGTAGACCGAAATCCATCAATATCTACTACTAATCATCCACCTTGAGATATCTATCCAGAACATCTCGCTGGTATTAAGTTGCGAGTCCCACCCATAGTGTAAACTCAATGCAACAGACAACTGCATTAAAAGAACTTTGCGTAAAGTAAACAATCCTTGCACCCGCGGGCACAAGCACCGTTGTTTTCCCCCTTGTGGCAACAGCACATCCCCTAGACTCATGTTTCTGTCACTCAAGCTAGTCATCGAGGGGCATGAACCCACAATCGAGCATAACGTTCCCTCTTGGAGTCACTACTTACTACTCGGCCAAAGCAATAAATAACAACGGAGAACATGGAAGAATTACTTATGAACTAAAATATAAAAGAGGTGAATCAAATATATTACTCAAGATCAATCTGAACATAATCTCATAATCCATCGGATCCCAGCAAACTCAACATAGCAACAGCATAAGGATTACATAGATGCCTCGATCATGTAGGGCAGCTCACGAGGACTAATTAGTGAAGCACAAGAACGGGAGGAGAACATCACATAGCTACTGGTCATGGACTCATGGTCCAAGGGAGACTACTCACGAGTCATCCGGGAGGCGTCCATGGTGGTGGAGAAGCTCCCGGTGGTGATCCTCCCCTCCGGCAGGGTGCCGGGAAGAGTTCTCCTGGTGCTCCCGATCTTGGAAGCGGCGGCGGCGGCGGAACAGAGATGGGATCGCGAAAAGAAGTCCTTGTTCTGAGGGTTACGGGGAACCCTTTAAATATATGCCAAAGTAGGGCACCGGGGGAGCCTCGGGGGGCCCAGGCGCCCCCCCGGCGCGGCCCAGGGGGGGCGCCCACAGGGCGCCTGGAGCCCATGTGCCCCCCCCCCCAGGCTGCCCTTCGGAGGCAGTGTTGTTTCCGGATCGCTGATTTTTTATATAATTTTTCTGGATTTTTCTGGGCAGTTCTCGAAACGTGAAAACCTGAAATACAAAAACAGCCGAAAACAGAAACTGGCACTGGGGTGCACTGGATTAGTAAGTTAGTCCAAATATGATCAAAAGTGTATGGAAGTGTATGAATATCATAGCAATATCACCCAAAAGTGGCATGGAGCAAGCAGAAATTATAGATACGTTTTGGACGTATCAACATCCCCAAGCTTAATTCCTGCTCGTCCTCGAGTAGGTAAATGATAACAAGAATAATTTCTGTGGTGACATGCTATTAACCATATAGGACTCTCTCATAGTCATATGACAAAAGCTTACTGAGACAATGATTCTAAAGTAATTAAGTTGTCTCAAGAGAAAATCATAAATGACTGAAAGTTTAACAATATGAAACTGAAACATCAAAAAGATTTGCAATGAACATGACGTGCAAATATGATAAAGTGATATCTAGCTTGCCCCCTTTAGTGATGCAAAACATAAATGCAAGGGCACCTTCAAGGTTTAAGTGATGACTAGATACAATCATTTCAGAATAAACGATATCACAACATGCAAAAGACAATGCTACTTTGGGACAATGCACATGACACTCAGAATGACAATCATGCTCTCAGTAGTTGGTGCTTCAACATAAAGGTAAAAGAAAGGTTAAGTGCTAGAGCTTTTTATTTTGAAAACATGGAAGCAATTGTGTCAACGGTAGTAGTACTTCATATGTGTCATGTATAAAACATCCTATAAGTTGCAAGCCTCATGCATCGAATACCAATAGTGCTCGCTCCTTGTCCTAATTAGCTCGGATCCCCATGGGTTATCATTGCATTGCATATGTTTTAACCAAGTGTCACAAAGGGGTACCTCTATGCCACCTGTACAAAGGTCCAAGGAGATAGATCGCATTTGATTTCTCGTTTTTGATAGATCTCAACTTGAGGACATCCATACCGGGACAACATAGAAAATAGATGATGGACTCCTCTTTAATGCATAAGCATATTCTCATAAGAGATTGAGGATTAAGGTCCAAGCTAAAACTTCCACCATGATGCATGGCTTTGGTTGGCGGCCCAATGTTCTTCTCTAACAATATGCATATTAATTCAACCCACGGTAAATCACCCTTACTTCAGACAAGACGAACATGCATAGCAACTCACATGATATTCAACAAAAGTGTGGCAGTTGATGGCGTCCCCAGAAACATGGTTACCGCTCAGCAAGCAACTCATGAGAAATAAGATACATAAGCAACATATTCTTTACCACAATAGTTTTTAGTCTACTTTACCATGAGCTATGTATTGCATGGTTAGTTTGCTTAGTGCAGGTGGAGGTTAGCAAAAGACTGGGAGCGACCAACTAAGAGAGCAATGACGGTCATAATCATGCAGAGCGACAAAGCAATATTGAATCAGGCATGGTAGTTATATCGCTACTTAGAAACAAAAGATCATCAAGGCTTGACAGACTTTCTTTACAGTCTTGAATATGCGTGAGCATACGCCAAGTCAATCAGTATAAATTCTCGAAGGAAGATATTACTAAACCATACCACATCATAGGCAAACAAACCAAGTTGGTACTCCAATAACACATTGGGAACCCCCCAGCTATTTGAGATTAACCATAAGAAAACCTGAACTACTAAGCACCATCATGAAAGTAGCATCTTTATCATAGACACATTAACCCATGCAACGGAAGCAAACTCTCTTAATAAGGTGAGCATGGTAATTAAAGAGAGTTCAAGCAACCAACTAAATAAAAGCTCTTGAAAGGATAAGCATGAATACTAAGAGCAGAGCATGATAGTAGCTATTAAAAGACAAAGAACACACACAGCATAGATAGACATGAAAATTCTATGTAATGTTCTAGGTAGAGGTGGAGCGTGATTCTCTCCCACATAAAGGAATGCTGGGTTCCAACTCGTTATGAAAAACTAAAAAGAAAACTAAAAGCAAGACGCTCCAAGCATAGCACATAACATATGAAGTGATAAAAATATAGCGAAACGAAAGACGAACTGATAATGTTGATGGAGAAGGGGATGCACGGGGGCATCCCCAAGCTTAGACGCTTGAGTCTCCTTGAATATTTCTTGGGGGTGCATGGGGGCATCCCCAAGCTTGAGCGCTTGACACTCCTGAATCTTTTTATCATCTTCCCTCGCACACTTGAAAACTCCCTTCATACACAACTCATCATAATCTGATTAGCGAGGTTAGTACCCTTAATAAAATAATTATACCTTGATGGAAATAAGGATATTCTTGAAGTTATACTGTTTCTCAAGATTGCCAAAAGATTTTTGCAAAGAAAAAGCAAGTTCTTAATTTGCAAAGTGAAGGTGAGGCAAAACAGGACAGAATCTGTGAAAAACAGAACAGCAGGCAGTAATTGACCTGTTCGGGATACTTCTGCAACTCAAATCAAAAAACTCAGAACTGACGCACGAAAGAAAATTATATAGAGAACGCTGTCGAAAAAATTCAGACCAAAAAGATGAACTGGTGATTTTATACGAATTTTTCTATCCAAGGACAGAATCTGTTTCCTGGACAGCACCTCACAATTTTTGAACTTTCTAGCAATCGGAGGCTATACTTGGCACAAATATGAAAAGCAAAGATACAATGATGATGCTACAGCAGTAAACAACATCAAGACACAACAAAAGCAAAAAATTTATTCATGTGGGCTGCCTCCCAAAAGCGCTTTCTTTTATGCCTTTAAGCTAGGCATAATGCATAGATCAAGTTTTATCAAGAGTAAAAGAATAACTAGCCCGTACAACGGACTCAAAAGGTAACTTGACCTTCTTATGAGGGAAGTGTTCCATCCCTTTCTTGAGAGGAAACTGAAATTTTATATTACCCTCTTTCATGTCAATGACAGCACCAACGGTGCGCAAAAAGGGACGTCCCAAAATAATTGGACATGAAGGAGCACATTCAATATCCATAATAGTGAAATCAACGGGCACATAATTATCATTGACAACAATAAGAACATCGTCGATCCTCCCCAAAGGTTTCTGTATGGAAGAATCAACGAGACGAACACCAAAAGAACAAGAATCATAAGGTTTCAATTTAAGCATATCATATATCCTTTTGGGCATAACAGAGGTACTAGCACCAACATCACATAATGCATAACAAGAGAAGTCATTCAAATAAATTTTTATCATAGGATCCCAACCATCTTCTAGCTTTCTAGGTATGGAGGCTTCTACTCTAAGTTTCTCCTCCCTAGCTTTGATGAGAGCATTAGTGATATGCTCCGTGAAGGCAAGGTTAAGCGTGCTAGTGCGGGGATCTCTAGACATCTTGTGAAGGAAATCAATAACTTCTGTAAGAGTGCAATTATCAAAATCAAGGTCACGAGCATCAAGTAAAGTGGTAGTGGTGTCCTTAAAGTTCACATGTTTGGTAGTTTCTATAGTCATAGCATCACCATTAATAGGTCCATTGGGACCAGGAGTACATTGGGTGCTAAGAGTGTGAACATCCTCAATAACTTGGATAGTAGCAACAGTGTGGTGGGTAGGAAGGCTCTTAATTCTTTCTTCTTCCTCCCTTTCTCTAGCCCATCTTTCTTTTAGCTTAGCCATCATCCTAATGTTTTCATTAATTTGTACTTGAGTGGCATTAATAGGGATGACTTCCCTCTTCTTAAGAGGAGAAGTTTCAATTTTTAGTAATTTTACCTCATTGGCTAAGTGGTCTACCTTAAAAGAAAGATCATCTAGTTTATGTAGTTTCTCTTCTACATTCTTATTAAAGGCTTTTTGGGTAGTGATGAAATCTCTAAGCATGGTCTCTAGTTCAGTATTGGAGTTCTTGGTACTAGGATAAGCATTGTTGTTCCCATAAGAGTTAGAGGGGAACGGTCTAGGATTGTTACCAAAGTTACTCCTATAAGCATTGTTGTTAAAATTGTTTCTAGAGATAAAATTCACATCTACTTGTTCTTGAGCAATCAAAGAATTTAAAGGAACATCACGAGGATCAATAGTAGATTGCTTCGAAAGTAGAGACATGATCAAGTCAACTTTTTCATTGAGGGAGGAAATCTCCTCGACAGAGTTTACCTTCCTACCTGTTGGAGCGCGTTCGGTGTGCCATTGGGAATAGTTGGTCATCATCTCATCGAGAAGCTTCGTGGCAGCACCAAGTGTAGTTGACATAAAAGTTCCTCCCGCGGCCGAATCTAACAAGTTCCGCGAGGTAAAGTTCAAGCCTGCATAAAAAGTATGGATAACCATCCAAGTAGTCATACCGTGAGTAGGGCAGTTTTTGATAAGAGATTTCATACGTTCCCAAGCTTGGGCAACGTGTTCATTATCCAATTGTTTAAAATTCATGATGTTACTTCTAAGTTGGATAATTTTAGCAGGTGGATAGTATTTTCCGATAAAAGCATCTTTGCACTTGTCCCATGAATCTATGCTATTCCTAGGCAAAGACTGAAACCAAATTTTAGCTCCTCCTCTCAAGGAGAAAGGAAAAAGCTTAAGCTTAACAATATTACCATCTATTTCTTGGTACTTTTGCATATCACAAAGTTCTACAAAGTTGTTCAAGTGTAAAGCAGCATCATCTCCAGCACCGGAGAATTGTTCTTTCATGACTAAGTTCAGTAAAGCAGGTTTAATTTCATATGAAGGTGCTGAAGTGGCAGGTGTAGTGATAGGTGTGCTGATAAAGTCATCGTTGTTGTGACTAGAGAAGTCACACAACTTGGTGTTCTCGGTGGAACCCATAGTAGCAAGCAAGATAACTATTTTTGTGATTTTCGATAAAAAGGAACTAGAGCAAAAATGAAAAGTAAACTAACAAGACTAAAAAGCAAAGGTAAAAGATAGCATGCAACTCCCCTATCCTGAAGAGTGGAGTCCCCGGCAACGGCGCCAGAAAATACTCCTTGATGGGCCTCGAACCACTCGTTGGTTACCCCAAGTGGAAGGTGTAAGATGCAGTAAGTAGAAGTGTTCTCCCCTAGCAAAGATGCCAAGGATCGAATCCCCAGAGACTCCTAGGTTCAACAAGTAGGTGTCAATTGCTAACGGCGAAATTAGCAATCAACGTGGACCTGCACACAGATACAAATAACTTTGCTCCTAACGAGTACAGAGAGGTTGTCAATCTCTCCGGCCTTGTTGTTCACAAAGGGTTAAAAGCAATATGATAGTAGTGATAGATAGTATTTTGCAATAGTAAGTAAATAGCGAAAAGTAAATAGTGAATGTGATCAATGATGGTATTATGGACCGGAGTCTCATGATGTTCACTAGTGATGTCTCTCTCCCAAAAGACGATAAAACAGCTATGTGAGGTAAACAAATTACAGCTGGGCAATTGACAGGACCACGAACGCAAACCAATGCTGATTACATTGCAAGAAAGGTTGAGGTTCAAAGCATGGGCGGTACGCCAAAGTAAGTAGACCGAAATCCATCAATATCTACTACTAATCATCCACCTTGAGATATCTATCCAGAACATCTCGCTGGTATTAAGTTGCGAGTCCCACCCATAGTGTAAACTCAATGCAACAGACAACTGCATTAAAAGAACTTTGCGTAAAGTAAACAATCCTTGCACCCGCGGGCACAAGCACCGTTGTTTTCCCCCTTGTGGCAACAGCACATCCCCTAGACTCATGTTTCTGTCACTCAAGCTAGTCATCGAGGGGCATGAACCCGCAATCGAGCATAACGTTCCCTCTTGGA
>LR738709.1:40841433-40856374 GCA_902687465.1 Secale cereale | reverse complement strand
TAACTTACTAATCCAGTGCACCCCAGTGCCAGTTTCTGTTTTCGGCTGTTTTTGTATTTCAGGTTTTCACGTTTCGAGAACTGCCCAGAAAAATCCAGAAAAATTATATAAAAAATCAGCAAACCGGAAACAACACTGCGTCCGAAGGGCAGCCTGGGGGGGCACAGGGGCTCCAGGCGCCCTGTGGGCGCCCCCCCCCCCCTGGGCCGCGCCGAGGGGGCGCCTGGGCCCCCCGAGACTCCCCGGTGCCCTACTTTGGCATATATTTAAAGGGTCCTCCGTAACCCTCAGAACAGGACTTCTTTTCGCGATCCCATCTCTGTTCCGCCGCCGCCACCGCTTCCAAGATCGGGAGCACCAGGAGAACTCTTCCCGGCACCCTGCCGGAGGGGAGGATCACCACCGGGAGCTTCTCCACCACCATGGACGCCTCCCGGATGACTCGTGAGTAGTCTCCCTTGGACCATGAGTCCATGACCAGTAGCTATGTGATGTTCTCCTCCCGTTCTTGTGCTTCACTAATTAGTCCTCGTGAGCTGCCCTACATGATCGAGGCACCTATGTAATCCTTATGCTGTTGCTATGTTGAGTTTGCTGGGATCCGATGGATTATGAGATTATGTTCAGATTGATCTTGAGTAATATATTTGATTCACCTCTTTATTATATTTTAGTTCATAAGTAATTCTTGCATGTTCTCCGTTGTTATTTATTGCTTTGGCCGAGTAATAGGTAGTGACTCCAAGAGGGAACGTTATGCTCGATTGTGGGTTCATGCCCCTCGATGACTAGCTTGAGTGACAGAAACATGAGTCTAGGGGATGTGCTATTGCCACAAGGGGGAAAACAACGGTGCTTGTGCCCGCGGGTGCAAGGATTGTTTACTTTACGCAAAGTTCTTTTAATGCAGTTGTCTGTTGTATTGAGTTTACACTATGGGTGGGACTCGCAACTTAATACCAGCGAGATGTTCTGGATAGATATCTCAAGGTGGATGATTAGTAGTAGATATTGATGGATTTCGGTCTACTTACTTTGGCGTACCGCCCATGCTTTGAACCTCAACCTTTCTTGCAATGTAATCAGCATTGGTTTGCGCTCGTGGGTCCTGTCAATTGCCCAGCTGTAATTTGTTTACCTCACATAGCTGTTTTATCGTCTTTTGGGAGAGAGACATCACTAGTGAAGATCATGAGACTCCGGTCCATATTACCATCATTGATCACATCCACTATTTACTTATCGTTATTTACTTACTATTGCGAAAACACTATCTATCACTACTATCATATTGCTTTTAACCCTTTGTGAACTACAAGGCCGGAGAGATTGACAACCTCTCTGTACTCGTTGGGAGCAAAGTTATTTGTATCTGTGTGCAGGTCCACGTTGATTGCTAATTGCGCCGTTAGCAATTGACACCTACTTGTTGAACCTAGGAGTCTCTGGGGATTCGATCCTTGGCATCTTTGCTAGGGGAAAACACTTCTACTTACTGCATCTTACACCTTCCACTTGGGGTAACCAACGAGGGGTTCGAGGCCCATCAAGGAGTATTTTCTGGCGCCGTTGCCGGGGACTCCACTCTTCAGGATAGGGGAGTTGCATGCTATCTTTTACCTTTGCTTTTTAGTCTTGTTAGTTTACTTTTCATTTTTGCTTTAGTTCCTTTTATCGAAAATCACAAAATAGTTATCTTGCTTGCTTGCTACTATGGGTTCCACCGAGAACACCAAGTTGTGTGACTTCACTAGTCACAACAACGATGACTTTATCTGCACACCTATCACTACACCTGCCACTTCAGCACCTTCATATGAAATTAAACCCGCTTTACTGAACTTAGTCATGAAAGATCAATTCTCCGGTGCTGGAGATGATGCTGCTTTACACTTGAACAACTTTGTAGAACTTTGTGATATGCAAAAGTACCAAGAAATAGATGGTAATATTGTTAAGCTTAAACTTTTTCCTTTCTCTTTGAGAGGAGGAGCTAAAATTTGGTTTCAGTCTTTGCCTAGAAATAGCATAGATTCATGGGACAAGTGCAAAGATGCTTTTATCGGAAAATACTATCCACCTGCTAAAATTATCCAACTTAGAAGTAACATCATGAATTTTAAACAATTGGATAATGAACACGTTGCCCAAGCTTGGGAACGTATGAAGTCTCTTATCAAGAACTGCCCTACTCACGGTTTGACTACTTGGATGGTTATCCAAACTTTTTATGCAGGCTTGAACTTTACCTCGCGGAACTTGTTAGATTCGGCCGCGGGAGGAACTTTTATGTCAACTACACTTGGTGCTGCCACAAAGCTTCTCGATGAGATGATGACCAACTATTCCCAATGGCACACCGAACGCGCTCCAACAGGTAGGAAGGTAAACTCTGTCGAGGAGATTTCCTCCCTTAATGAAAAAATTGACTTGATCATGTCTCTAGTTTCGAAGCAATCTTCTGTTGATCCTCGTTATGATCCTTTGGATTCTGTGATTGCCGATGCTTATAGGAGTAACTTTGGTAATAATTCTAGAACGTTCCCCTCTAATTCCTATGGGAACAACAATGCTTATCCTAACATCAAGAACTCCTTCCAAAAAGATAGAGACTTGTCTGGCTATAAGAAACTGGTAGAAATAGAGGAGGCCACCAAGAACTACATGCACACCCAATATGAACAAAACCAAACCTTCTCGAGGCAATTAAATGAGCATACTGCTATCTTGCAAGACATTAGTAGACGATTAGAGAACATAAATATTGAGATTTCTAACCTCCAGACTAGACTCACTATCACTGAAACCCAAGTTTCCAATATGTCCCACACACAGGCCACTTTGATAAACCAAATGGCAGCTAAACCCGAAGTGGTTGCATCCCTAAGGGAGGAAGAGGAAAGAATTAAGAGCCTTCCTACCCAGCATATTGTTGCTACTATCCAAGTTATTGAGGATGTTCACACTCTTAGCACCCAATGTACTCCTGGTCCCAATGGACCTATTAGTGGTGATGCTATGACTATAGAAACTACCAACCAAGTGAACCTTAAGGACACCACTACCACTTTACTTGATGCTCGTGACCTTGATTTTGATAATTGCACTCTTACAGAAGTTATTGATTTCCTTCACAAGATGTCTAGAGATCCCCGCACTAGCACGCTTAACCTTGCCTTCACAAAGCATATCACTAATGCTCTCATCAAAGCTAGAGAGGAGAAACTTAGAGTAGAAGCCTCCATACCTAGAAAGCTAGAAGATGGTTGGGATCCTATGATAAAAATTAATTTGAATGACTTCTCTTGTTATGCATTATGTGATGTTGGTGCTAGTACCTCTGGTATGCCCAAAAGGATATATGATATGCTTAAATTGAAACCTTATGATTCTTGTTCTTTTGGTGTTCGTCTCGTTGATTCTTCCATAAAGAAACCTTTGGGGAGGATCGACGATGTTCTTATTGTTGTCAATGATAATTATGTGCCCGTTGATTTCACTGTTATGGATATTGAATGTGATCCTTCATGTCCAATTATTTTGGGACGTCCCTTTTTGCGCACCGTTGGTGCTGTCATTGACATGAAAGAGGGTAATATAAAATTTCAGTTTCCTCTCAAGAAAGGGATGGAACACTTCCCTCGTAAGAAGGTCAAGTTACCTTTTGAGTCCGTTGTACGGGCTAGTTATTCTTTTACTCTTGATAAAACTTGATCTATGCATTATGCCTAGCTTAAAGGCATAAAAGAAAGCGCTTTTGGGAGGCAGCCCACATGAATAAAATTTTTGCTTTTGTTGTGTCTTGATGTTGTTTACTGCTGTAGCATCATCATTGTATCTTTTCTTTTCATATTTGTGCCAAGTATAGCCTCTGATTGCTAGAAAGTTCAAAAGTTGTGAGGTGCTGTCCAGGAAACAGATTCTGTCCTTGGATAGAAAAATTCGTATAAAATCACCAGATCATCCTTTTGGTCTGAATGTTTTCGACAGCGTTCTCTATATAATTGTCTTTCGTGCGTCAGTTCTGAGTTTTTTGATTTGAGTTGCATAAGTATCCCGAACAGGTCAATTACTGCCTGCTGTTCTGTTTTTCACAGATTCTGTCCTGTTTTGCCTTACCTTCACTTTGCAAATTAAGAACTTGCTTTTTCTTTGCAAAAACCTATTAGCAATCTTGAGAAACAGTAGAACTTCAAGAATATCCTTATTTCCAGCAAGATATAATTATTTTATTAAGGGTACTAACCTCGCTAATCAGATTATGATGAGTTGTGTATGAAGGGAGTTTTCAAGTGTGCGAGGGAAGATGATAAAAAGATTCAGGAGTGTCAAGCGCTCAAGCTTGGGGATGCTGTAGGATTGAAAGTATGTCTAGAGGGGGGGTGATTAGACTACTTGACAATATAAAAAATCTGCCTTTTGATTATGCAAAGTTTTTGGCAGTTTCACAATTAGGATCAATTCAAGTATCACCCTACACATGCAATTCTAGAGTATAAGCAGCGGAAAGTAAATTGCACATGTAGTAAAGAGAGGTGGAGAAGATCAAACGCAGTTTGGAGACACGGAGATTTTTGTCGTGGTTCCGATAGGTGGTGCTATCATACATCCACGTTGATGGAGACTTCAACCCACGGAGGGTAACGGCTGCGCGAGTCCACGGAGGGCTCCACCCACGAAGGGTCCACGAAGAAGCAACCTTGTCTATTCCATCATGGCCTACGCCCACGGAGGACTAGCCTTACTCGGGGTAGATCTTCACGAAGTAGGCGATCTCCTTGCCCTTACAAACTTCTTGGTTCAACTCCACATCTCAAAGACGGAGGCTCCCAAGCGACACCTAACCAATCTAGGAGGCACCACCCTCCAAAAGGTAATAGATGTGGTTGATGATGATGAACTCCTTGCTCTTGTGCTTCAAATGATAATCTCCCCAACACTCAACTCTCCTCACTGATATGGCTGTGGTGGAAGAAAGATTTGAGTGGAAAGCAACTTGGGAAGGCTAGAAATCAAGTTTCATATGGTAGGAATGGAACAACTTGATCTCAACACAAGGGTAGGTGGTTCTCTTCTCAGAAAGTGTAAGGTAGGAGTGGTAGTACTTTCTGATGGCTCTCTCCACGAATGAAGAGGGGGTGGAGGGGTATATATAGCCTCCACACAAAATCCAACCGTTACACACATAATTGAGCAATCTCGGTGAGACCGAAGTGGAAACTCGGTCAGACCGAAAGTTCAAATATAGTGAACGTTGGGGTTTTCGGTGGGACCGAAAATACCATCTCGGTGTGTCCGATATGAGTCAAAGGTAGGAACTTGCCAGAATCGGTGGGACCGAAATCAACAACTCGGATATTCCGAAATGATGACAAACGGTTACAGAAGGTTGGCAGTCCAGTTTCGGTGAGACCGAACTCAAAATCGGATGGACCGAAAAATTAGGGTTTGGAAGAATAGCTGAGGTGGTTCATCTCGGTGGGACTGAGTTGGAAGAATCGGTTTGTCCGAGATTACTTATGAGTGTGTTAAGTAGTGAAAGTTGCTGATAGTTGAAGGAGCTAAATCACTAAGCACTTGAGCAACCAGATCATCAACACAACCTCATCCCCTTTTAATAGTATTGGCTTTCCTATGGACTCAATGTGATCTTGGATCACTAAACCAAAAATGGAGTCTTGAGCTTTTGCCAATGCTTGTCTTAGCATTTTGAGGGGTCCACTTCTTCAGACATTTCCATACCCATATCATCGAACTTCTCTGAAATGATTCTCAAGTAAATATTAGTTCAATGATATATATGTTGTTATTAATTACCAAAACCACCCGGGGATTAGTTGCACTTTCAATCTCCCCCTTTTTGGTAATTGATGACAACATATAGATCAAAGCTTCGACAAAAGATATAATCAATGAATAAAATCGTCGCTTTGAGAAGTATGTGATAAACAAGAGCTCCCCCTAAATTTGTGCATTATTTAAAATTTGCGTTTGAATGCAAATGCACAATCGATTAGGATTATGGATCACTCTTCCATGTCACATACATCTTGGTGGAGCGCACAAAATGATAAGAATGAATAACATGCACTCAATCACCAAGACAAGAGTAAATAGCCATACAATAAGGAATAGCATATGATAAGCATTAAGCACACATTAAAGCATAGTATGACCAAGCACTCATTAAGGTAGCATCAAACGAAGTAGCAAGCACACTGAAAGTTTCGAAAGACCAAAAGAAACCAATGTATCTCAAAGAAACCGGCAAAAGAACGAAAGAGCACTCTCTCTCTCGAAGCCCTATGATCTATACAATTTCTCCCCCTTTGGCAACAAGTTACCAAAAAGTTCGAAAAGGTATAGAGCTAAGCGTCACTGCGGGCTCTGCTGGCGGCTCTCGTCTGGGTAGATGTCGGTGTAGAAATGACGGCATCGGCGAAGACTTCTGCTGATGTCTGCGCTGGAGGAGTGGATGCTGGAGCTGGAGTAACTGCTGGAGCTGTAGCTGGTGCTGAAGTGGTAGCTCTGGAGTCAGTCACTGGGATAGCTGCAGATCTGGATCCTCTGGGAACCTGAGCAGTCTGGCGATGAGAGTCCTGGACTAGATCATCCTGCATGAGCTCTGCTCTCTCCTGCCTTGCTTCCTCCATGTCTGCCTCAAGCTTGTTGACGGACACCTGAATCTCTGTCAGCTTCACGTCCAGAGCGTGGATCTTGTCCTCAACAATCCTCTCTAGGCTTTCCTGAGATTGCTCAATGCTGGCCAGGCGTTGTTCAATCCTCTGGGTAGCTTCAAGAATCTGTTCTCCGAAGCTCTTTGGTTTAGCTGCTGCTGCTGCTGCCTCTTTGTCAGCTTTAGCTTTCTTCGCAGCTTCAATTTTGGCTTGTCCTTCAACTGAGGTTGGATCCTCCTCATCCATCACAACTACGTTGTCCTCATGCTCCGGCTGTAGTGGCAAGTGCTTCCTATCCAACATGAATTTGCCCGTGCCAAACTTGGCATTGATGAGCATCTGAATCTGCGTGGCAAATCCACACGACCGCTTCTGGTCAGCTGCAGTCCTCTTAATGGTCTCTACCATTAAGTCCATCACCTTGAAAGGTGCCTTCTCATCGAGAATGTGCAGCATGTTGATAGAATAGCCTCGAATCATGCGGTGGTCTCCAGACTTGGGCATCAATGTATGCCTCAAAATAGTGTTTGTAGTGGTCAGACCTGCCTGGAGATAGTACACTGAGCCAAGCTTCCACCCTTCCAAATCAGCAGCGGGGATCTCCTTGTACATGTTCTTCATGGAATCATGACTCTTCTTAGGAATCCCATAGACATCAATGTCGTCCTCTCTCTGTACTGGAGCATTCAGAAGTTCTGCCCATTCTTCAACAGACGAAGAAAACCTTTGACCTTCAGTCATCCAGGTGATCTTGCCATCAGGATAGAAGTGGGCTGTGGCGTAGAACTGCATGATCATCTCATCATTCCAAGCTGTCAGCTCTTGACCCACAAAATCAGCAACTCCACATGCAGTAAAGCTCTCATGCACATGGGGAAAGAAGTCTCGGTGCTCTTCACTGTCAATGTATTTCCAGTCAACATACCTGGTGTCAGCAACAATAGGCTTCTTATCCATCAGCACGGTCTCATAGAAGTCCTGCTGCTCTCTGGTGTGGAATCTGGGGTCCACAGCAGTCCTTCTCCTCACAGCATATGGATCAGACTGTCTCCATAGCCTGAGACCTTTATCCTTCCTTGCCTTCATGTCCTCAGCTTGAGGATGAGCATCGTTGTGGAGTGGCAACTTAGGACGGAGCTTAAGCAACACATGCTCTTCATCTGATTCAGACGGTGGCATCTCACCTTTGTTCTTCTCAGAAGCTGGAATGCTCCTGGTTGTTCTCTTGGGCTTGGCTGGAGCTGCCTTGGCTTGAGCAGGCTTCTTGGGCTTAGAGGAGGCTTGAGCCCGAATTGCATCACCCATGAACTTAGCCTTCTGAGGAGGAGGCTGGGGTGCATCTTCTTCTTCTTCTTCTTCAGCAGCTGCATCAACTTGAGGTTCAGCATATACTACCCTCTTCCTCTTGGAAGTTTTCTTCACCTTACTTGGAGCTGGCTCTTCCAAGTTTAGCTTCTTTGCAACAGCTGACTGCTTTACCTTGCTTGTGCCTTTCCTTGACTGCTGCCCTTGGTGCTCTTTGGCAACCACATTCCTCTTTGGCTTGGAGGTAACTTCCTCAGCAACGAAGTCAGAGTCCTCATCATCAGAATTTCTCTTCTTCCTGGTTCTGGTGGCTGCAGGAGGCAAACCACTAGGGGTGCTCCTCTCACCATCATCACTGGAACTGCTAGCCTCAGGACTTGTATCTGCCTCTGGAATCTCTGCAAACGGTGATTCAGACCTGTTCTGGCTGTCACTGACATCTGACATGGCTGACAACCTGTGAAAAGATAAGGTATAGGCAGAGTAGAAGAGTTATCACAATTGCAGAGGTTTTTGCAAAAAAATGAGTTCAAGTCTTAGTTTTGAGTTTTCACAGAATGCATTTCGGTCAAACCGATTTTAAGTTTCGGTGAATCCGAAGTGTATACAGAGGCCTACACACCACTTTCGGTCAGACCGAAATGGGTTTCGGTCCTGCCGATAACCTAGGGTTTCACTGAAACTAAGTTTCGGTCACACCGATTTGCACAACTCGGTTAGACCGAATGATGCAGTGCAATGGCCAGAGGCCAAATCGGTCATTCCGAGTTTCAAAATCGGCTTCACCGAGATGCGTTCCGTGGAAACCTAAACCTAAGAATTTCGCTCGAAACTAGAGGATCTGATCTGATGTTTAGGGAATATCTCAAACGTGGATAGATTCATGGCAAGCCATTCGTGCAAGAGTCAGATGGGGAGCACGAAAGGGATCGGGACTCACCCTAACTTGGTGGAGTCCCTCTACGGCGGCAACGGCGCGGAGAGGATTACCGTTGACGGCGGCGGAGACCTGCGGCGAGGGCGCACAGGCGACGACGGCGACGATCCGAAGACCAAGGCGACGGCAGCAGGGGACTTGGGGGCGAACGGTTTGAAGAGTTAAATCGCGCGCAGCCCTCAGGTATATATATCCCCATACTGTCAGTGGGACCGAGTTGAAAAACTCGGTGACACCGAGATGGCTAACTGCTGTGCAGTTATTCATATCGGTCACGCCGAGATTTTAAACTCGGTTTCACCGAGATGAAACCTAGATCAGTCTAAGCGTTTCGGTTGGACCGAGATGGAAAAGCCGGTCAGACCGAAATGGACTTAGAAGGTTTTGGAAGTCAGCCTTAGACGGATCGGTGGCTCCGAGTGCTCCTCACTCGGAGGGTCCGAAAATGACTTGTTCAAAGTTGTGATATGAGCATGAATAGAATTTGAGACAAGAAAGCATAGATAGCTAGGGAAGGTGCTTAGGCATTCTTGTCCATCCATTTGGCCAGAAAAATCAAAACAATCAAAACAACAAATGGATGTCCTTGAATGGATAAAATCATGCATTCAACATGCTCACACAATAAGATAGCAACTGAAATATGTGTCAAACATGCACAACTAATACTCTAGCTACTAGCACACAATTTGTCGATGACTAGGTCATCTATATATGAGTATTTTGACTTAGGAGCCAAATGAGAACATTTGATCATAGGTCATACTCATCGTTTAAGCACAAGTGGGGTTACCACTTTTACATAAAGCATTTATGTGTTCACATCATTTGGAGATGCTTTAGCTCAATTTTTAGAGCAAAGCTCCCCCTAGATATGAGAACCCCTTTTAAAGGGTCAAACTAACCTTGGGTTGTCGTAGAAGACTTCATGTAGATGTTGAAGATGTGGATGCTCAATGTTGATGTAGATCATCAAGAGTTGGGAGCTATCCTTTGGATTAGGGCACTTTCAATACCTACATGGGTTAGTCCCACAAGGAACAAACAAGAATATCCATAGACACAGATTGAAGTACACAAAAGATGATGTCCATGAAAGCAATGATTACCTTGTCCCTTGACTTACCAACAAGAGGGTTTGTGACTCCATGAACTAGTGCATGATGTGGAAGTTGATTGCACAAGTTCTTGCCAAAATGAATATGAGTGAAGTTTGTTGGCGGAGTCACCCTCAAGAACCTTCTAGTTCTTCTTCTTTGGGATCCACATCATCTTGATGGTAATCCTTGGGGTTGTAGTTGAGCTTGACGAAGTAGAACTTGATGTGTCCTTGGGAACCCACTTGACCATGGCTTGAGGTGCTTCAATGAATGCATCAATCTCCTCTTGAAGCTTGTCCTTGGCCTTTAGCTTGTGGTCTTGTGGTAGAAAGTCATCTTGAGCTTGTTCCACATTGGAAGAAGTAGGATCATACTTCTTCTTTTGTGAAACAAACTGTGGAGTAGGGTATTGACCTTCTTCCCACTCAACACCTTCGGCGTTGAACTTTCGCTCAAAACCAATCCCTTGATTCTTCCGGTGCCTTCCTTGTTTGCGAACAATCTCCTCAAAGTTCTTGCTTCTGGCAAGACTCTTGTAGACACCTTTCTCTATGATTTCCTTCAATAAGCTGTTTTCTTGCTCAAGTGTAACTTGGCTTGAAACATTGTTAGTGTAATCAAGAGAACTACTAGAAGCAACAATATTGGTTTTAACATGGTTATTGTTACTACTAGAGGAAGAATTTTTCTTATAGTTGTCATGTTTAGTCTTAATAGGTGGCAAGAAATTAGACAAGAGAAGTCGTTTGGCAAGATATGAAGAACTCTTCTTTCGAAGATCGTCATTGATCGCTTTTAGAAACTCATGTTCTTGCTCTAGAGTGAGCTTCTCGAAGCGTAGCTTCTCATGAGATCTTAGGAGCTCTCTATGATCTTCTTGAGTTGTTTCATGAGCTAACTTAAGAGTGTTTAGTTCTTTAGTTAGACGCTCAATCTCCTTCATAGCATTGTCATTCGACTCTTCTCGACTATAAAGACTACTAGCATTTTCATCATTACTAAGCTCACTAGATTTATCATGCAAGAGCTCATCTTCACCAAGCAAGTCATCCTCATCACTATCAAAGTCAATGAATTCAGGGTGTGTTACCTTGGGGCCTTTAGCCATGAAGCATCTTCCAATTCCCTCATTTGGTGAATCAAATAAGTCGTAGGAGTTGGAGTTGGAGGATACGAGTGCAAGTCCAGCAACACCTTCATCTTGACTGTAGTCGGAGTCGGAGTGATAGCTTCCATCGGATTGATTGTCGGAGTCGGAGCCGGAGACCCATTCACCTACATGAGCTTGATGTCTTCTTCTTGTGTAGCTCCTTGATGACTTGTCTTTCCTCTCCGAATCCTTGCTTCTCCGAGAGGGTCTTCGTTCATAACGATCATCTCTACTCCTTCTCTCTCTCCGAGGTGACTCATCTCTTGCTCTTCTTCTTGGATATTCTTCTCTTCTCTTGTGGGGAGCCGTACACTCATTTGAGAAGTGTCCGGGTCTTCCACAATTGTAGCAGTTTCGATCACGACTAGAAGATCTCTTTTCATCATATGATCTAGACTTTGAGCTTCTTTCTTTGCCTCTATTCTTGTAGAACTTGTTGAAGTTCTTAACCATTAGGCTTATCTCTTCATTGGAAATTAACTTGTCACTTGAGGTAGTGGGAGCATCACTTGTAGCTTTGTAAGCACCACTTGACTTGTTGTGAAGCTCTTCCTTATCCTTAAGTGTCATCTCATGAGCAACAATTCTTCCAATGACTTCAGTTGGCTTGAGAGTCTTGTAGTTTGGCATCATTTGGATCAAAGTGCACACGGTGTCATACTTTCCATCCAAAGCTCTGAGAATCTTCTTAATGATGAATCGGTCGGTCATTTCTTCGCTTCCTAAGCCGGAAATCTCATTTGTGATGAGAGCAAGCCTAGAGTACATTTCAGCGACTCCTTCACCATCCTTCATCTTGAACTTGTCAAGTTGACCTTGAAGAATATCTAGCTTTGATTCCTTCACAGATTCAGTACCTTCGTGCATTTCAACCAAAGTATCCCAAATCTCTTTAGCATTCTCAAGACGGCTGATTTTGTTGAACTCCTCGGGACACAAAGCATTGAAGAGAATGTCACAAGCTTGAGCATTGTTTTGCAACATCCGCAACTCTTCCGGTGTAGCTTCGCGATCCGGAACTTTTCCTTCCTCGAAGAAATCACCTTGCATACCAACACAAATAATGCCCCATGCGGCTGGGTTATGACCAAGAATATGCATTTTCATTTTATGCTTCCAACTAGCAAAATTTGTACCATCAAAGTAAGGACCTCTACGAAAATTACCCTCACTAGACGCCATACTCTCCTAGGTTGTGAAACCAAGCTTATGGAGTCCAATGCAATGGAAACCAAAACAATGGAGACCAAAGCTCTGATACCACTTGTAGGATCGAAAGTATGTCTAGAGGGGGGGTGATTAGACTACTTGACAATATAAAAAATCTGCCTTTTGATTATGCAAAGTTTTTGGCAGTTTCACAATTAGGATCAATTCAAGTATCACCCTACACATGCAATTCTAGAGTATAAGCAGCAGAAAGTAAATTGCACATGTAGTAAAGAGAGGTGGAGAAGATCAAACGCAGTTTGGAGACACGGAGATTTTTGTCATGGTTCCGATAGGTGGTGCTATCGTACATCCACGTTGATGGAGACTTCAACCCACGGAGGGTAACGGCTGCGCGAGTCCACGGAGGGCTCCACCCACGAAGGGTCCACGAAGAAGCAACCTTGTCTATTCCATCATGGCCTACGCCCACGGAGGACTAGCCTTACTCGGGGTAGATCTTCATGAAGTAGGCGATCTCCTTGCCCTTACAAACTTCTTGGTTCAACTCCACATCTCAAAGACGGAGGCTCCCAAGCGACACCTAACCAATCTAGGAGGCACCACCCTCCAAAAGGTAATAGATGTGGTTGATGATGATGAACTCCTTGCTCTTGTGCTTCAAATGATAATCTCCCCAACACTCAACTCTCCTCACTGATATGGCTGTGGTGGAAGAAAGGATTGAGTGGAAAGCAACTTGGGAAGGCTAGAAATCAAGTTTCATATGGTAGGAATGGAATGACTTGATCTCAACACAAGGGTAGGTGGTTCTCTTCTCAGAAAGTGTATGGTAGGAGTGGTAGACTTTCTGATGGCTCTCTCCACGAATGAAGAGGGGGTGGAGGTGTATATATAGCCTCCACACAAAATCCAACCGTTACACACATATTTGAGCAATCTCGGTGAGACCGAAGTGAAAACTCGGTCAGACCGAAAGTTCAAATATAGTGAACGTTGGGATTTTCGGTGGGACCGAAAATACCATCTCGGTGTGTCCGATGTGAGTCAAAAGTAGGAGCTTGCCATTCTCGGTGGGACCGAAATTAACAACTCGGATATTCCGAAGTGAAGTCAATTGGTTACAGAAGGTTGGCAGTCCAGTTTCGGTGAGACCGAAACTCAAAATCGGATGGACCGAGAAATTAGGGTTTGGAAGAATAGTTGAGGTGGTTCATCTCGGTGGGACTGAGTTTGCAGAATCGGTTTGTCCGAGATTACTTATGAGTGTGTTAAGTAGTGAAAGTTGCTGATAGTTGAGGGAGCTAGATCACTAAGCACTTGAGCAACTAGATCATCAACACAATCTCATCCCCTTTTAATAGTATTGGCTTTTCCTATGGACTCAATGTGATCTTTGATCACTAAACCAAAAAAATAGAGTCTTGAGCTTTTGCCAATGCTTGTCTTAGCATTTTGAGGGGTCCACTTCTTCAGACATTTCCATACCCATATCATCGAACTTCTCTGAAATGATTCTCAAGTAAATATTAGTTCAATGATATATATGTTGTTATTAATTACCAAAACCACCCGGGGATTAGTTGCACTTTCAGATGCCCCCGTGCACCCCCAAGAAATATTCAAGGAGACTCAAGCGTCTAAGCTTGGGGATGCCCCCGTGCATCCCCTTCTCCATCAACATTATCAGTTCGTCTTTCGTTTCGCTATATTTTTATCACTTCATATGTTATGTGCTATGCTTCGAGCGTCTTGCTTTTAGTTTTCTTTTTAGTTTTTCATAACGAGTCGGAACCCAGCATTCCATTATGTGGGAGAGAAACACGCTCCACCTCTACCTAGAACATTACATAGAATTTTCATGTCTATCTATGTTGTGTGAGTTCTTTGTCTTTTAATAGCTACTATCGTGCTCTGCTCTTAGTATTCATGCTTATCTTTTCAAGAGCTTTTATTTAGTTGGTTGCTTAAACTCTTTTTAATTACCATGCTCACCTTATTAAGAGAGTTTGCTTCCGTTGCATGGGTTAATGTGTCTATAATAAAGATGCTACTTTCATGATGGTGCTTAGTAGTTCAGGTTTTCTTTTGGTTAATCTCAAATAGCTGGGAGGTTCCCAATGTGTTATTGGAGTACCAACTTGGTTTGTTTGCCTATGATGTGGTATGGTTTAGTAATATCTTCCTTCGAGAATTTATTTTGCTTGACTTGGCGTATGCTCACGCATATTCAAGACTGTAAAGAAAGTCTGTCAAGCC
Organism: Secale cereale; assembly: GCA_902687465.1. Taxonomy (NCBI): domain Eukaryota; kingdom Viridiplantae; phylum Streptophyta; class Magnoliopsida; order Poales; family Poaceae; genus Secale; species Secale cereale. The sequence goes on along the minus strand of LR738709.1, from coordinate 40,841,776 downwards.
TTGATGATCTTTTGTTTCTAAGTAGCGATATAACTACCATGCCTGATTCAATATTGCTTTGTCGCTCTGCATGATTATGACCGTCATTGCTCTCTTAGTTGGTCGCTCCCAGTCTTTTGCTAACCTCCACCTGCACTAAGCAAACTAACCATGCAATACATAGCTCATGGGAAAGTAGCCTAAAAACTATTGTGGTAAAGAATATGTTGCCTATGTATCTTATTTCTTATGAGTTGCTTGCTGAGCGGTAACCATGTTTCTGGGGACGCCATCAACTGTCACACTTTTGTTGAATATCATGTGAGTTGCTATGCATGTTCGTCTTGTCTGAAGTAAGGGTGAT
>LR738709.1:40795463-40837425 GCA_902687465.1 Secale cereale | reverse complement strand
TCACAACGGTAGCGACGCGGACGATGAGACTGGAGAAGAATCCGAAGGCAAGCCGACGGACACCCCCCACAGTCGGAATGGTCGACGCATCGCGGAGTCATGACTGGAGTGAAAACCGACGAGGTTGCTCAAGCAGGCGGTAGCCCTTTGTGCCGTTTGTCGATGTAGCCGAGAGCATAGGGTGGTGGAGCCATGGTCGAAGTAGCCGTGCGCAGAACGCTGTGGTCGATGTCGAGTCGGGGTAGCCGGTGTCGAGGAAGTCGTCATGGAGCCGCGGGCGCAAGGAAGCACCGAGTTAGTATGGGCGCAGTGGTGTCGAAGTAGTGGTGCGCCGGGAAGAAGATGTTGTTGACGACGCGTCGTGGCGGGTTTGCCAAGCCCGGGGACACATCGTAGACGAAGGCACGCACCGGTGTTGCCAGCACCGGGCATGCGTAGACGGACGAAGACGAAGTTGACGAAGCGCCGACCAGGCTTGCCAGGCCCGGGGACACGTCGTGGATGAAGGCACACATCGGTGTTGCCAGCACCGGGCATGCGTAGACAAGGGACCTGCACGAGCTGTACGCCATGTCGGAGAAGTCGGAGGGGCCAGCAGAGAAGAACTCGACGACGATTGCGGCATCCATCGGCACGGGGCCGATGTCACCAACGGTGGTCGGGGTAGATGACGGCGACGCTGGCGACGGGCTGGTGCTTGGACGAAGACGAAGGAGGTGGACGGGCGACGACGGCGGCTACGAAGGTAGCGGCAGCGGCGGCTTCACGGCGGTGGCGGCGGTGCTCAAAGTAAGCGAAGAACCCTGACAGCATGACAAAGATCGGCGCAGACGGTGACGTTTCCGCGCCAAGGGAGATGGCGCGTGATACGTCCAAAACGTATCTATAATTTCTGTTTGCTCCATGCCACTTTTGGGTGATATTGCTATGATATTCATACACTTCCATACACTTTTGATCATATTTGGACTAACTTACTAATCCAGTGCACCCCAGTGCCAGTTTCTGTTTTCGGCTGTTTTTGTATTTCAGGTTTTGACGTTTCGAGAACTGCCCAGAAAAATCCAGAAAAATTATATAAAAAATCAGCGTTCCGGAAACAACACTGCATCCGAAGGGCAGCCTGGGGGGCCACAGGGGCTCCAGGCGCCCTGTGGGCGCCCCCCCCCCCGGGCCGCGCCGGGGGGGCGCCTGGGCCCCCCGAGGCTCCCCCGATGCCCTACTTTGGCATATATTTAAAGGACCCTCCGAAACCCTCAGAACAAGAACTCTTTTCACGATCCCATCTTTGTTCCGCCGCCGCCGCCTCTTCCAAGATTGGGAGCACTAGGAGAACTCTTCCCGGCACCCTGCCGGTGGGGAGGATCACCATCGGGAGCTTCTCCACCACCATGGACGCCTCCCGGATGACTCGTGAGTAGTCTCCCTTGGACCATGAGTCCATGACCAGTAGCTATGTGATGTTCTCCTCCCGTTCTTGTGCTTCACTAATTAGTCCTCGTGAGCTGCCCTACATGATCGAGGCACCTATGTAATCCTTATGCTGTTGCTATGTTGAGTTTGCTGGGATCCGATGGATTATGAGATTATGTTCAGATTGATCTTGAGTAATATATTTGATTCACCTCTTTTATATTTTAGTTCATAAGTAATTCTTGCATGTTCTCCGTTGTTATTTATTGCTTTGGCCGAGTAGTAGGTAGTGACTCCAAGAGGGAACGTTATGCTCGATTGTGGGTTCATGCCCCTCGATGACTAGCTTGAGTGACAGAAACATGAGTCTAGGGGATGTGCTTTTGCCACAAGGGGGAAAACAACGGTGCTTGTGCCCGCGGGTGCAAGGATTGTTTACTTTACGCTAAGTTCTTTTAATGCAGTTGTCTGTTGCATTGAGTTTGCACTATGGGTGGGACTCGCAACTTAATACCAGCGAGATGTTCTGGATAGATATCTCAAGGTGGATGATTAGTAGTAGATATTGATGGATTTCGGTCTACTTACTTTGGCGTACCGCCCATGCTTTGAACCTCAACCTTTCTTGCAATGTAGTCAGCATTGGTTTGCGTTCGTGGTCCTGTCAATTGCCCAGCTGTAATTTGTTTACCTCACATAGCTGTTTTATCGTCTTTTGGGAGAGAGACATCACTAGTGAACATCATGAGACTCCGGTCCATATTACCATCATTGATCACATCCACTATTTACTTTTCGTTATTTACCTACTATCGCAAAAACTATCTATCACTACTATCATTGCTTTTAACCCTTTGTGAACTACAAGGCCGGAGAGATTGACAACCTCTCTGTACTCGTTGGGAGCAAAGTTATTTGTATCTGTGTGCAGGTCCACGTTGATTGCTAATTGCGCCGTTAGCAGTTGACACCTACTTGTTGAACCTAGGAGTCTCAGGGGATTCGATCATTGGCATCTTTGCTAGGGGAAAACTCTTCTACTTACTGCATCTTACACCTTCCACTTGGGGTAACCAACGAGGGGTTCGAGGCCCATCAAGGAGTATTTTCTGGCGCCGTTGCCGGGGACTCCACTCTTCAGGATAGGGGAGTTGCATGCTATCTTTTACCTTTGCTTTTTAGTCTTCTTAGTTTACCTTTCATTTTTGCTTTAGTTCTTTTTATCAAAAATCACAAAAAAAATAAAAAATTATTTGTTAGTAGTCCTTTCTGTTTAGCCAAACATGTTAGGATTTGGTGCTTTGAGGGAATCAGAAGTTTTAGATTTCCATCAAAGGGATGGAGAAAATATGAAGAATGCATGGGACAGAATTTCTGATGCACATAGGAGAATTATGCCTTGGATACCTATAAAAATTGTGCTTAGGAATTTTTACCATGGTCTTTTTAAATGGTGTAAACACTCCCTTGACATTATAGCTGAGGGAGATTTCTTAGAATGTGATGAAGCTAGAGCTCTTGAGATTATACATGGTCTATCTAGTTACTTTGTTTATGATCATAACTTTGATACTATCAAAGATAGACTTGCTACTATTGAGAAAAGAATGGATGTGATACGTCCAAAATGCATCACTATTTTATATTATAATTTATCCTTATTCATTGATATATTCCACGTTATGATGATGTTCTTATGTTGTTTTGGTCTATTTTACACAGTTTGCAACTTTCTGATGCCGAAACAGCAGACGCAGGATTCAGCAGGAAAAAGTGGATACTGAGTTGCTGAAGAAGAACACCTCCAAATTACCTGAAAATTGACGGGACGTGTTTTTCAGAAGAATAACGAAGACACGCAAAAGGGGAGTCAGAGGGGGGCCACAGGGTGCCCAGGCGGCCTGGGGGCGCCCCCCCCCCTGGCCGTGCCGGGGGGGCGCCTGAAGCCCCTGGCCCACCTCTGGCCGCCCCCTTTTGCATATATGCTCTCCGTCTCCCGAAAACCCTAGGCACGGGACTTTTTACGGAGTTCCTCCACCGCTTCGAGGCGGAAACCTATAGAGAAGAAAAGGGCATCTCCGGTGGGCAGATTCCGCCGGGGAGATCACCTCCCGAAAGGGGAGATCGTCGCCATCGTCATCACCATCATCACGGGCATCATCGAGATCATCATCAACATCATCCCCAACACCAGCACCATCTCCATCTTCATCCAAATCTCATCTTTCCATCGCAACTCGTGTTGTAATTTGTACTACCTATCCTCTCTACTCCATCGGTGTTGATTACTACTTTGTGGTGAATGCTATTGAGTTTTGTTGGAGAAATATTATTATGTCCAGATTGTTTATCACCTATTTATCCCCTCTGATCATGATCTCTTTTATGTCTTGTGAGTAGTTACTTTAGTTCTTGAGGACATGGGGAAAGTCTTGTTGTTAGTAGTCATATGATGTTGAAGTAATATGTGTTGTTTGATACTTAAGTTGTGTTGTCATTCTACTAGTGGTGTTGTGTGAGTCGAACACCCAACACTTCGCCTTATTAAGGACCTAGGGGAATGCATTGTGTATAAAGAATGCTTATGGTGGGTTGCCGGAGTGACAGAAACCTGAACCCCAGTTCGCACGCTTTTGCATAAGGGAATAATGGATCCTCGATCGTATTGCTATGGTTAGGCTTTTGCCTTAAATTCTATCTTGTATTTGCGGATGCTTGCAAGGTGTTTAATCATAAGAGTGCATTCATCTTAGTCTAGAGAGTGCACTAGCATAGATCCACCCACCAACACTTATCAACACATAACATAGTATCGACACGGAATATGACGAAAGCACATGACTACCTCTCCCGTGTGTCCTCCAGAACGCTTTAGTCTTTATAAGTTCAGTTGCTAGGCCTCTCCTTTGCTAAGAAAGGATTGGGCCATTTGTTACTTTCAATACCTTTTACATTACTCGCCATTACATTCCTGTTGCTTATATCGAGAAAACCCCTAAAAGTTATCTTTCAGTGCTTGCAGTAATTTCTTGCTCAGAATCGCTTATCAATACCTTGTGCTCCTCGTTGGGTTCGACACTCTTACTTATCGAAAACGCTGCAACAGATCCCTTACGGTTGAGGGTCATCAAGTGTCGTTTTTGGGAGCCGTTGCCGGGGAGCGTAGCGCTATTGGTAAAGTGAAACTGGTAAGAAAGTTTTTTATAATTCTGTTTTTTATTCTTATTGCTATCCTCTGTCCTTATGGATAACCCTATTATTGGAGCGTTGCTTGTGGGAAGACACCCCACACCTGTGGTGGTTGATCCCCCCCTACTGAAATTGTGCCTTATAAAATACCAGCCGGCATTATCGATTATGTTTTGACTAATCGTTATGCAGGAGACAGACATCCCGGTGAACACTTGCTGTATTTGTCACGACTATGTTCATTATTTAAGCTTGCAGGTGTATCGAGGGAGTTTGTCATGAGGAAATTGTTTGTCGTATCCCTTACAGATAAAGCTTCAGATTGGTATGGGCTTCTTGATAACCCACACTTGCTGGACTGGCAGGAGCTTATGTCTCTCTTTTATACTAAATTTTATCCTCTTCACGAAATTCATCGAGACAGGAATTATATCTATAGCTTTAGGTCTCGTGACGGAGAAAGCATTGCTCAAGCTTGGGGGAGATTGAAGTCTCTAATGCTCAAATGCCCTATTCATAGGCTCCCCAAGGAGATTATACTTACAATTTTTTATGCCAGGCTTTCTCGTCAGGATAAGGAGATGCTGGATGCCTCCTCTAGTGGGGTGTTTCAGAAGAAGAGTGTTGAAGAAAGGTGGGATCTCCTTGAAAGAATCCAGAGGAATACCGAAGATTGGGAAATTGATAAAGGTATTGAACCAGCTATAAATTATGAACATGATTATATTGAGAGCTATGTAGAAACTGATTACTTCAATACTTTTTGCTCTAAGATTGGTCTTGATTCCCATCTAGTGATTGACTTGTGTAAGAATTTTGCCTCTCACGTCGATTCTTTTAAGAAGAATAGGGACCAGCACCATGCACCTTTTAAAGAAAAACCTATTGATATTTATGTTGCTGAGCCTATTTTGCCTGCAGTCATATATGAAAAGCCTCCTTTTCCCGCGAGGATAAAGGAACACTCTCTTGTAACAGGCATAATAAATAAAAGTGAGAGAAGAGTTGATGAACCTGAGGACCAGATCAGGGTCGATCCTCGAGTTGCATTGATTAAAGACCTTGTTAATGATGATGTTTTGGATTCCAATATAACTTTTTGTGCTGTTTCCACTAACCTTGTCACAGCCAAGAACAAAGGCCCAATTTCAGGTACTCCGGTGGTATCTATTAAAATAGGAGATCATAATTATTATGGGCTATGCGATTTGGGATCGAGTGCAAGTGCTATTCCTTATTCACTTTATGAAGAAATCATCGGTGAGATTTCCCCTTGTGAACTTGAAGAAGTTGATGTTACTATTCATCTTGCAAATAGATCAACTATCTCTCCTATCGGAATTGTGAGGGACGTTGAAGTCCTATGTGGAAAGGTAAAATACCCTACCGACTTTTTGGTACTTGGTTCAGCCAGGGACGATTTTTGTCCCATCATTTTTGGTAGACCTTTTCTTAGAACTTGTGGAGCTATAATAGATTGCAAGAAAGGTAAAGTTTCTATTGAATTCAATGGTGAGCCATATGAATTTAATTTTTCTAAGTTCTCTAAGCAGCCTCGTGGTACTAATTTACCTAGTGATGATAAAATTATTGAAAGTATTGCCTCTATTGCTATTCCTCCTGATGATCCTTTGCAGCAATACATGGAGGACCACGAGAATGATTTACATATGCAGGAAAGAAATGAACTAGATGAAATATTCTTGAGGCAGCCTGCTATCCTGAAGCACAACCTTCCGGTTGAACCTTTGGGAATTTTATCAAAACCAAAAGAAGACCCGGTGTTCGATCTTAAACCTCTTCCCGATACACTCAAGTATGCTTATTTAGATGAAAAGAAAGTATATCCTGTTATTATCAATTCTAATCTTTCAGGATATGAAGAAGAGCGATTATTGGAAGTACTTCGTAAACACCGAGGCGCAATTGGCTACACCCTTGATGACCTTAAGGGGATTAGTCCATCTATCTGTCAACATACTATCAACCTTGAGCCCGATGCTAAACCAGTTGTTGATCATCAACGACGGTTGAACCCGAAGATGATGGATGTCGTGAGAACTGAGATTCTCAAGCTTCTAGCCGCAGGTATTATCTACCCTATAGCTGATAGTAAGTGGGTAAGTCATGTACATTGTGTTCCTAAGAAAGGAGGTACAACTGTGGTTCCTAATGATAAAAATGAACTAATACCTCAGAGAATTATTATTGGATATAGAATGTGTATTGATTACAGGAAGTTGAACAAAGCAACCAGGAAGGATCACTACCCGTTGCCGTTCATCGACCAAATGCTTGAAAGGTTATCCAAAAACACCCATTTTTGTTATCTTGATGGTTATTCTGGCTTCTCTCAGATTCATGTTAACACTGTCGATCAAGAGAAGACCACTTTTACTTGTCCCTTTGGTACTTATGCTTACAGACGTATGCCTTTTGGTTTATGTAATGCCCCTGCTACTTTTCAAAGGTGTATGTCTGCTATCTTTCATGGTTTCTGCGGGGATATTATGGAAGTCTTCATGGACGATTTCTCCGTCTATGGAACTTCATTTGACCATTGTCTTCACAACCTTAATAAAGTTTTGCAGAGATGCGAGGAGACAAATTTGGTACTCAACTGGGAGAAGTGCCACTTTATGGTTAATGAAGGAATTGTTCTTGGTCACAAGATTTCTGAAAGGGGAATTGAAGTGGACAAAGCCAAGATCGAAGCTATTGAAAGGATGCCCTATCCAAGGGACATCAAAGGTATTCGCAGTTTTCTCGGTCATGCAGGTTTTTATAGAAGGTTTATTAAAGACTTTTCTAAAACCTCTAGACCCCTCACTAACCTTCTCCAGAAGGATGTTCCTTTTGTGTTTGATGAAAATTGTAAGGAAGCTTTTGAAGTTCTTAAGAAAGCTTTAATAACTGCTCCTATAGTACAACCGCCTGACTGGAATTTACCTTTTGAGATTATGTGTGATGCAAGTGATTTTGCTGTTGGAGCTGTTTTAGGACAAAGGGTTGATAAGAAATTGAATGTTATACATTATGCTAGTAAGACCCTTGATAGTGCTCAAAGAAATTATGCTACTACTGAGAAGGAATTCTTAGCTGTAGTTTTTGCTTGTGATAAGTTTAGGCAGTACATTGTTGATTCCAAAGTTATTATTCATACTGATCATGCTGCCATTAAATATCTTATGACAAAGAAGGATGCTAAGCCAAGGCTTATCAGATGGGTACTCCTTCTTCAAGAATTTGATTTGCAGATTGTTGATAGGAAAGGGGAAGACAATCCGGTAGCGGACAATCTTTCAAGAATGGAAAATATACCGCATGACCCCATTCCAGTTAACGATAGTTTTCCAGACGAGCAACTTGCCGTTGTAAAAGTACAACCTCTCTCCGATCCTTGGTATGCAGATTATGCTAATTTTATTGTTGCAAAGTATTTGCCTCCAGGTCTAACATTTCAGCAAAGGAAGAAGTTCTTTCATGATTTGAGGCACTACTTTTGGGATGACCCACATCTTTTCAAAGAAGGTCCCGACGGGATCGTGAGAAGATGCATTCCGGAACATGAGCAGAAGGACGTTCTCCGACGGTGTCATGATAGTCCCTATGGAGGACATCACGCCGGTGAGAGGACTGCACACAAGGTTCTTCAATCAGGTTTTTATTGGCCTACTCTCTTTAAAGATGCTAGAAATTATGTTTTAGCTTGTGATAAATGTCAGAGAGTTGGTAACATTAGTAGAAGGAATGAGATGCCTATGAATTACTCACTAGTGATTGAACCTTTCGATTGTTGGGGTTTCGATTTTATGGGTCCTTTTCCTTCTTCGCACAAGTACACTCACATTTTAGTAGCTGTTGATTATGTGACCAAGTGGGTTGAAGCAATCCCCACTGAAAGTGCTGACCACAAAACATCCCTGAAAATGCTTAAGGATGTAATATTTCCTAGGTTTGGTGTACCAAGGTACCTCATGACCGATGGAGGATCACACTTCACGCACGGAGCTTTTAGAAAAGCTTTGGCTAAATACGATGTTAATCATAGAATTGCTTCACCTTATCATCCTCAAACTAGTGGGCAAGTTGAGCTCACCAATAGAGAGATTAAGTTGATCTTGCAGAAAACAGTAAATAGAAATAGGAAGGATTGGTCAAATAAACTGGGAGATGCTTTGTGGGCATATAGAACTGCTTACAAAAACCCCCATGGGCATGTCTCCCTATAAGATGGTGTATGGCAAGGCTTGCCATTTGCCATTAGAGCTAGAGCACAAAGCTTTCTGGGCTATTAGAGAGCTTAACGCTGACCCAAAACTAGCTGGCGAGAAGCGTCTCATGAACTTGACTTCTCTAGATGAATGGAGAAGTGAAGCTTACGAGAGCGCTAAAATGTTCAAAGAAAAGGTAAAAAGGTGGCATGATAGGAAGATTCTGAAACATGAATTTAATGTTGGTGATAAAGTTTTGTTGTTTAGATCCCGTTTCAGGTTTTCTCCAGGTAAACTACTTTCCAGGTGGGAAGGACCATTTCATATAGAAGAAGTTTATCGGTCTGGTGCAATTAAGATTAATAATTTTGAAGGCACCAAACCTCAAGTTGTGAATGGGCAAAGACTTAAGCATTACATAGCAGGAGACCCTGTCGATGTTGATGTGAATATAATATACACAACAACTCACGAAGAACATGTTGCAGCCCTGTTTCATACGCCAGCAGAGGCAGAATGAAGAAAAGGTACGTAGTACGGTAAGAAAACACCGCAAAACATCATAAAAGTTCCGTATTACGCGTTTTTGAAAAATTAGTAAAATTCCGAGTCGAAGTGGAGCCGGAGACGACCACCAGGGAGTCCAGGCGCCCCCCTGGCGCCCCCCCCCCCCACCCCCCCTGGGCCGCGCCGGCAGGCCGCCTGGGCACCCTGGTGCCCGACTCCGACCCCGCTTTGGTCCGTTACCTTCCTTTCTGTGCATAAATTTTTCCTATATATTTGCTCGGGTTGTTCCGCCAACGTATCTTGCGATTTCGCGTGTTCTCTCTTCGATCTGTTTCTGCCAGGAAATCTTTCAGCTAAATTTAGGTGCCATGGCTTCTCCAAGTTCCCCCAAGGACACGTTCGTCGTCAACGTCATCAACCCTTACCTCGCTGAGGTGAAGAAGCACCCTCAGGTGGTTCAGATGAAGGAAGGCGTCCTTCATCAAGAAGATCTGAAGGGACCTATCAAGGAGGGGAGCGTCCAGGCCAGGCTGGAAGAAGTGGAGCAGGAAGTCTTCGAGTACAAGAAGATGACCGAGCGTGGTGTCGAAGCTAACTTTGACATCACCAATGAGCTGAAGAACTACTTTCTGAAGGAGATGAAGGAGATGTGGGAAAGAATCGCCGCGGCTGAAGACAGAATCATAGAACTCCAAGGGCAAATTAATGATCTATCTAACCAGCACTGTGAGTATGAATTAAGATTTATGCGCATGAGTTTGGGTGATGAATGCAGGATTCAGGAGATGAGCCTCTCGCAAGAGACTTTAGCAAGATATCCATGGAAGCGTTTCGCCAAGGACTACGTGATTAACGCCAGCAAATATGGGAGAAATCTCCGTGGGTAATGGCATTCCCTTGGCTTGTTCCAAGCTTGGGGGAGTGCCCGGTATCTTTATCTTTTACCTTGTGTCTTGCAGGAGTCAAGTAGAGTCGTATCATGTCTAGGGAAGTTATTATATGAGATAGGTGTGTGCATTGAGGTCTATCGCCCCCTTGGTGAAGAATTGTATCCGTGTGTGTGGAGTCGTCTATGATGGAATATTAATGAGAAGTTTATCGGTTCCTTTTTGCTGCACTCGGTATTCTCTTCATGCAATCGACCTTATATGATGATTCTTATGGGGAGTATTGACCTTATGTCAGGTATGGCTACGAAACTTTATTTAATCTTGGCAAACATAGCTTTGGTCATAACAACAAGCATGATTCTCTTAGAGTATCAACATAGCCAAAACCTTTATGTTATTATACTTGAAGTGTTATGTTGACAAGGAAGACAACTTGATGTGTTATGCTTATTTCAATGTTCATGCTTTATATTGCTTTGCATCTTAGTCATCATCGATTGTCTGCTCTCTCAAAACCTTTGCTAGCCTAACTCTGTACTAAGCGGAATTCTGCTTGTGCATCCATACCCTTAAGCCAATACCTTCCATAAGAGTCCACCATACCTACCTACTCGTGGTACTACACTACCACCTCCTAAAAGTATATAATTTATGTGTTATCCTTAAATGTTCAAAATCTTTTATTTTTGTGCCTCTGCTTTAGCTCATGAGGAAGTAGTAGCTAATTCATGACCTTTTTTGAGTTGGACAAGCTTCACCCCGGGATTGCATGTATAATGTGCAAACCCATAATACGAACAGGAACTGGCATTGAGTGCGCCCGGCTTAAAAATAATATAACAAACAAACCCTCATTCACGCTTTGTTCATGAGAAAACAGAAAACTTTGGCAGTGATAAACAAAGGAGAATAAGAGGATGTTATCGTCCTCATACGGGAGCCGTTCCTCGAAACTTGTCCAGTTCAAGAAGCAATTGAGTTATCTATTAGCATTCGTTGACAAATCATGCACCTCTCAAAAGTTTGTTTTCATTCTGTTTGATTTGAGGATAGCACATGAGTTTTCCCTACTACCCTAGAGCAGGGCCTATCTTTTAATTTTAAGTTGAGTCAGTTATTCCTACTTCCTTCTATTTCTCAAAGAGAGCAAACGTTTGATGTTGATAAGGATTCATGCATATAAAGCTGCATTAAGATTTGTCATATCATATCCTTGTTGACATTATCATTTGATAAGCAAGTTGTTTGTCATGCCCAGCTAAGACAAATATCTTCCTTTGTGTTAACACTTTCACTTCTTGCTTATTAACTTGTTATTTCAAAAAGCTTCAATTTAATCCCATTAAAAGCAAAAGTTACAATTATTTGTTGTTCCTTGACCAAAGGACATGTTTGCCATGATATAATGAGTTTCTATTGGTCCTACTTTCGAAGATAAGTGTTGACACTCTTTCATAAAAGCCTTATGAGTTGAAGATTGTTGCTAAGGATATTTGAGTTGGTGAAGAGACTATGATGCTTCTTGTCCGTATTCTATTTATCGACACTTCACTCTCTAAACTTGTGGACAGGTTTACCGAGTTCATTTTCGCTTGGGGACAAGCGAGGTCTAAGCTTGGGGGTGTTGATACGTCCAAAATGCATCACTATTTTATATTATAATTTATCCTTATTCATTGATATATTCCACGTTATGATGATGTTCTTATGTTGTTTTGGTCTATTTTACACAGTTTGCAACTTTCCGATGCCGAAACAGCAGACGCAGGATTCAGCAGGAAAAAGTGGATACTGAGTTGCTGAAGAAGAACACCTCCAAATTACCTGAAAATTGACGGGACGTGTTTTTCAGAAGAATAACGAAGACACGCAAAAGGGGAGTCAGAGGGGGGCCACAGGGTGCCCAGGCGGCCTGGGGGCGCCCCCCCTGGCCGCGCCGGGGGGGGGGGGCGCCTGGAGCCCCTGGCCCACCTCTGGCCGCCCCCTTTTGCATATATGCTCTCCGTCTCCCGAAAACCCTAGGCACGGGACTTTTTACGGAGTTCCGCCGCCGCTTCGAGGCGGAAACCTACAGAGAAGAAAAGGGCATCTCCGGTGGGCAGATTCCGCCGGGGAGATCACCTCCCGAAAGGGGAGATCGTCGCCATCGTCATCACCATCATCACGGGCATCATCGAGATCATCATCAACATCATCCCCAACACCAGCACCATCTCCATCTTCATCCAAATCTCATCTTTCCATCGCAACTCGTGTTGTAACTTGTACTACCTATCCTCTCTACTCCATCGGTGTTGATTACTACTTTGTGGTGAATGCTATTGAGTTTTGTTGGAGAAATATTATTATGTCCAGATTGTTTATCACCTATTTATCCCCTCTTATCATGATCTCTTTTATGTCTTGTGAGTAGTTACTTTAGTTCTTGAGGACATGGGGAAAGTCTTGTTGTTAGTAGTCATATGCTGTTTAAGTAATATGTGTTGTTTGATACTTAAGTTGTGTTGTCATTCTACTAGTGGTGTTGTGTGAGTCGAACACCCAACACTTCGCCTTATTAAGGACCTAGGGGAATGCATTGTGTATAAAGAATGCTTATGGTGGGTTGCCGGAGTGACAGAAACCTGAACCCCGGTTCGCACGCTTTTGCATAAGGGAATAATGGATCCTCGATCGTATTGTTATGGTTAGGCTTTTGCCTTAAATTCTATCTTGTATTTGCGGATGCTTGCAAGGTGTTTAATCATAAGAGTGCATTCATCTTAGTCTAGAGAGTGCACTAGCATAGATCCACCCACCAACACTTATCAACACATAACATAGTATCGATACGGAATATGACGAAAGCACATGACTACCTCTCCCGTGTGTCCTCAAGAACGCTTTAGTCTTTATAAGTTCAGTTGCTAGGCCTCTCCTTTGCTAAGAAAGGATTGGGCCATTTGTTACTTTCAATACCTTTTACATTACTCGCCATTACATTCCTATTGCTTATATCGAGAAAACCCCTAAAAGTTATCTTTCAGTGCTTGCAGTAATTTCTTGCTCAGAATCGCTTATCAATACCTTCTGCTCCTCGTTGGGTTCGACACTCTTACTTATCGAAAACGCTGCAACAGATCCCTTACGGTTGAGGGTCATCAGGATGCTCTAGACTTAATGAAGGTAGAGAAACCCAAACCCAATAAGAGAGATATTTTGGAAATAGATAATGACTGGGAACCTCTTGTTTGGATTAGCATCTCTAATCAAGACTTCCTTGCTTATTGTGATATTGGATCTATGGTTTCTACTATGCCAAAAATTGTTCATGATTCTTTAAAATTTAACATGGATAGATTACCATCTTATCATGAACACACTAATGGAGATATTTCTGTTGGAAATATGCCCTAGAGGCAATAATAAAAGAGTTATTATTATATTTCCTTGTTCATGATAATCGTTTATTATCCATGCTATAATTGTATTGATTGGAAACTCATATACATGTGTGGATGAATAGACAAACTTTGTGTCCCTAGTAAGCCTCTACAGGACTAGCTCGTTGATCAAAGATGACCGCGGTTTCCAGGTCATAGACATGAGTTGTCATTTGATAACGGGATCACATCATTAGGAGAATGATGTGATGGACGAGACCCAAACGTTAAACATAGCTTTTGATTGTGTCAGTTATCGCTATAGTTTTCTGCATGTCAAGTATAAGTTCCTATGACCATGAGATCATGTAACTTACTGACACCGTAGGATTGCTTTGTGTGTGCCAAACGTCGCAACGTAACTGGGTGACTATAAAGGTATTCTACAGGTATCTCCGAAGGTGTCTATTGAGTTGACATGGATCGAGACTGGGATTTGTCACTCCGTGTGACGGAGAGGTATCTCCGGGCCCACTCGGTAATACGTCATCTCAATGAGCTCAAAGTGACTAAGTAGTTAGTCACGGGATTATGTATTACGGTAACGAGTAAAGAGACTTGCCGGTAACGAGATTGAACTAGGTATAGAGATACCGATGATCGAATCTCGGGCAAGTAACATACCGACGAGACAAAGGGAACTGTATACGGGATTGCCTGAATCCTTGACATCGTGGTTCATCCGATGAGATCATCGAGGAACGTGTGGGAACCAATATGGGTATCCAGATCCCGCTGTTGGTTATTGACCTGGGAGTGTCTCGGTCATGTCTGCATAGTTTCCGAACCCGCAGGGTCTACACACTTAAGGTTCGGTGACGCTAGGGTTGTTAGTGAGAACAGTGCATGGTTACCGAAGGTTGTTCGGAGTCCCGGATGAGATCCCGGACATGACGAGGGTCTCCGGAATGGTCCGGGGACGAAGATTGATATATAGGATGAAAGGTTTCGGAGTTCGGAAGTGTTCCGGGGAGCAACGGGAAGTTGGCGGATGACCGAAAGGGGTTTCGGGGTCCCGGAAAGGGTTTCGGGCCTAATGGGCCACAAAGGGGAGACGCAACAGCCCTCATAGGGCTGTGCGCCCCCCCTAGGGCCCTCTCCTTGTGCGCCAAGGGGGCTGGACCCCCCTAGGGCTGCCGCACCCCCTTAGGCTTGGGGGGCAAGGCACCTGGGGGGGAAACCCTAGCCCCAGGGGGCGCCGCCCCTCCCCATCTGCCCTGGCCGCCGGCCCCTAGGGGAAACCCTAGGGCGCCCCCTCCCCTCTACTCCCCCTATATAAAGAGAGGCAGAGGGAGGGCAGCCACACACGTTCGTGCCTCGGTGCTGCCCTCCCTCTCCCACAACAATCTTCGTTTTCCCGCGGTGCTTGGCGAAGCCCTGCTGGAATCCTCCACCACCATCTCCACCACGCCGTCGTGCTGCCGGTGTCTCCATCAACCTCTCCTTCCCCCTTGCTGGATCAAGAAGGAGGAGACGTCCCCGAGCTGTACGTGTGAAGAACGCGGAGGCACCGTTGCTTCGGTGCTAGGATCTTCGGCGATCTGAATCGCGGCGAGTACGACTCCATCAACCGCGTTCTTGAACGCTTCCGCTTAGCGATCTACAAGGGTATGTGGATCCAACTCTCCCCTCGTAGATGCATCTCCTAGATTGATCTTGGTGAGCGTAGGAAAATTTTTTGTTTCCCATGCAACGTTCCCCAACAGTGGCATCATGAGCTAGGTTCTTGCGTAGATGCTTTTACGAGTAGAACACAAAAGGGTTTGTGGGCGTTGATGTTTAGATTGCTTCCCTCCTTAGTCTTTCTTGATTCAGCGGTATTATGGGATGAAGCGGCCCGGACCAACTTTACATGTCCACGTACATGAGACCGGTTCCATCGACAGACATGTGACTTTTGTTGCATAAGATGGCTGGCGGGTGTCTGTCTCTCCTATCTTAGTTGAATCGGAATAGAAAAAGGCGGTCCTTGTAGAAGGTTAAATAGCAACTTAAATATCACCGTTGTGGCTTTGCGTAGGTAAGAAGCGTTCTTGCTAGATACCCATAGCAGCCACGTAAAACATGCAACAACAAATTAGAGGACGTCTAACTTGTTTTTGCAGGGTATGTATGTGATATGATATGGCCAATGACATGATGAGATATATTTGATGTATGAAATGATCATGTTGTAATAGTTAATATCGACTTGCATGTCGATGTATACGGCAACCGGCAGGAGCCATAGGGTTGTCTTTAATTTTTGTATGACCTGCGTGTCAATCATTAAGCGCTATGTAATGCTTTACTTTATCGCTAAACGGTAGCAATAGTAGTAAGAGCATGGTGGGCGCGCGACAACCCCGATGGCGACACGATGATGGAGATCATGATGATGGAGATCATGGTGTTACGCCGGTGACGATGGAGATCATGCCGGTGCTTTGGAGATGGAGATCAAAAGCACGAGTTGATGGCCATATCATGTCACTTATGATTTGCATGTGATGTTAATCCTTTTATGCATCTTATTTTGCTTAGGACGACGGTAGCATTATAAGATGATCCCTCAACTAAAATTTCAAGATAAAATTGTGTTCCCCCGAGTGTGCGCCGTTGCGAAGGTTCGTCGTTTCGAAGCACCACGTGATGATCGGGTGTGATAGACTCTACGTCGGGTTAGACTTGACGAGCCTAGCATGTACAGACATGGCCTCGGAACACGGAAGACCGAAAGGTCGAGCATGAGTCATATAGTAGATATGATCAACATGTAGATGTTCACCATTGACACCACCTCATCTCACGTGATGATCGGACTTGGGTTGGTGAATTTGGATCATGTCACGCTCGGATGACCGGAGGGATGTCAATTTGAGTGGGAGTTATAAGTAATTTGATTAGTTAATAACTCACTTATCATGAACAATAGTCTAAGATGTCTTTGCAAATCTTTTGTTGTAGATGGCTCGCGCAGTAGCTCCCCTGAATTTTAATGCGTTCCTAGAGAAAGCTAAACTGAAAGATGATGGGAGCAACTTTGTGGACTGGCTCCGCAATCTGAGGATCATCCTCACAGCTGCCCAAAAGGTTTATGTCCTAAATGCACCGCTAGGTGAACCCCCCGCTCCTCAGGCCTCTGTGGACGTTATGAACGCCTGGCAGTCGCGTTCGGATGACTACTCAGTAGTGCAGTGTGCCATGTTGTATAGCTTGGAAGGAGGACTTCAAAGGCGTTTTGAACGTCATGGAGCATATGAGATGTTCCAGGAGTTGAAGTTCATCTTTGAAAAGAATGCCAAGATCGAGAGGTATGAGACCACCGATAAATTCTTTGCTTGCAAGATGGAGGAGAATTCGTCTGTCAGTGAGCACTTACTGAAGATGTCTGGGTACTATACCCGCATAGCTGATCTGGGACTTGTGTTCCCAGAGGAGGCTATCATTGACAGAATTCTCCAGTCACTCCCACCTAGCTACAAGAGCTTCGTGCAGCAGTATAACATGCAAGGGATGAACAAATCCATCGCCGAGCTGTTTGCGATGCTGAAAGTCGCTGAGTCAGACATCCAGAAGGAGTATCAAGTGTTGATGGTCAATAAAACTACCAGTTTCAAGAAGAATGGCAAGGGCAAGAAGGGTAACTCTAAGAAGGGTGGCAAGGCAGTTGCTCATCCAGTGAAGAAACCCAAGGCTGGGCCCAAGCCAGAAACTGAGTGTTTCTATTGCAAGGGGAACGGCCACTGGAAGCGGAACTGCCCCAAGTATCTGGCAGACAAGAAGGGGGCCAACAACAACAACAAGCAAGGTATATGTGATATACATGTTATTGATGTGTACCTTACCAACTCTCGTTGTAGTGCCTGGGTATTTGATACCGGTTCGGTTGCTCACATTTGCAACTCTAAACAGGAACTGCGGAATAAACGGAGGCTGGCGAAGGACAAAGTGACGATGCGCGTGGGAAATGGTTCCAAGGTTGATGTGATCGCCGTCGGCACGCTCGCTCTTCGATTACCATCGGGATTAGTTATGAACCTGAATAATTGTTATTTAGTGCCTGCGTTGAGCATGAACATTATATCTGGATCTTGTTTATTGCGAGACGGTTACTCGTTTAAATCAGAGAATAAAGGTTGTTCTATTTATATGGGTAATATCTTTTATGGTCATGCACCCGAAGTGAGGGGTTTATTCTTATTGAATCTCGATAGTGATGATACACATGTTCATAACATTGATGCCAAAAGATGTAGAGTAGTTAGCGATAGTACCACTTTCTTGTGGCACTGCCGTCTGGGTCATATCGGCGTAAAACGCATGAGGAAGCTCCATGCTGATGGACTTTTGGAGTCTCTTGATTTTGAATCACTTGACACATGCGAGCCGTGCCTCATGGGCAAGATGACAAGGACCCCGTTTTCAGGAACAATGGAACGGGCAAGTGACTTATTGGAAATCATACATACTGATGTGTGTGGCCCGATGAGTGTCACGGCACGCGGTGGATATCGTTACTTTCTCACCTTCACTGACGACTTGAGTAGATACGGGTATATTTACTTGATGAAGCATAAGTCTGAAACGTTTGAAAAGTTCAAGCAATTTCAGATCGAAGTTGAGAATCATCGTAACAAGAAGATCAAGTTCCTACGATCTGATCGAGGGGGAGAATATCTGAGTTATGAGTTTGGCAATCACTTAAGAAAATGTGGAATCGTTTCACAGTTGACGCCACCTGGAACACCACAGCGTAATGGTGTGTCCGAACGTCGTAATCGAACCCTATTAGATATGGTGCGTTCTATGATGTCTCTTGCCGATTTGCCACTATCGTTCTGGGGATATGCGTTAGAGACAGCTGCATTCACTTTAAATAGGGCTCCATCTAAGTCCGTTGAGACAACACCGTATGAACTGTGGTTTGGTAAGAAACCTAAGTTGTCTTTTCTCAAAGTTTGGGGTTGCGATGCTTATGTCAAAAGGCTTCAGCCAGAAAAGCTCGAACCCAAAGCGGACAAATGTGTCTTCATAGGATACCCAAAAGAGACGGTTGGGTACACCTTCTATCTCAGATCCGAGGGCAAAGTGTTTGTCGCTAAGAATGGGTCCTTTCTCGAGAAAGAGTTTCTCTCGAAAGAATTGAGTGGGAGGAAGGTAGAACTTGATGAGGTTATTGAACCTCTGCTTCAACCAGAAAGTAGCGCAGCACAGAAAGATGTTTTTGTGGAGCCTGCAACGGTTGAAGAGGAAGCCAATGATGATGATCAAGAAGCTTCTGATCAAGTTACTACCGAACCTCGTAGGTCGACAAGGGTACGCACTGCACCTGAGTGGTATGGTAACCCTGTCTTGGAGGTCATGTTGTTGGACAACAGTGAACCTGCGAGCTATGGAGAAGCGATGGTGGGCCCGGATTCCGACGAATGGTTAGAGGCCATGAAATCCGAGATGATATCCATGTATGAAAACAAAGTATGGACTTTGGAAGTATTACCTGAAGGGCGGAAGGCCATTCAGAATAAATGGATTTTTAAGAGGAAGACGGACGCTGACGGCAATGTCACCATGTATAAAGCTCGACTTGTGGCAAAGGGTTTTTCACAAGTTCAAGGAGTTGACTATGATGAGACTTTCTCACCCGTAGCGATGCTTAAATCCGTCCGAATCATGTTAGCAATAGCTGCATATTTTGATTATGAAATTTGGCAGATGGATGTCAAAACAGCGTTCCTTAACGGTTTTCTTAAGGAAGAGTTGTATATGATACAACCAGAAGGTTTTGTCGATCCAGAGAATGCTGACAAAGTTTGCAAACTCCAGCGTTCCATTTATGGACTGGTGCAAGCATCTCGGAGTTGGAATCTTCGCTTTGATGAGGTGATCAAAGCGTTTGGGTTTATACAAGTTTACGGAGAAGCTTGTATTTACAAGAAAGTGAGTGGGAGCTCTATAGCATTTCTGATATTATATGTGGATGACATATTGCTGATTGGAAACAATATAGAACTTTTGGATAGCGTGAAGGGGTATTTGAACAAGAGTTTTTCGATGAAGGACCTCGGTGAAGCTGCTTTCATTTTGGGCATCAAGATCTATAGAGATAGATCGAGACGCTTGATAGGACTTTCACAAAGTACATACCTTGATAAAGTTTTGAAGAAGTTCAAAATGGATCAATCCAAGAAGGGGTTCTTTCCGGTATTGCAAGGTACAAAGTTGAGTAAGACTCAATGCCCAGTGACTGCGGAAGATAGAGAAAAGATGAGTGTCATCCCCTATGCTTCAGCCATAGGCTCTATCATGTATGCAATGCTGTGCACAAGACCAGATGTCAGCCTTGCCATAAGTATGGCCGGAAGGTTTCAAAGTAATCCTGGTATGGATCACTGGACAGCGGTCAAGAATATCCTAAAGTACCTGAAAAGGACTAAGGAGATGTTTCTCGTTTATGAAGGTGATCAAGAGCTCGTCGTAAAGGGTTACGTCGATGCAAGCTTTGACACTGATCCGGATGACTCTAAGTCTCAAACCGGATACGTATATATTCTCAACGGGGGAGCGGTAAGCTGGTGCAGTTCCAAGCAAAGCGTGGTAGCCGATTCTACATGCGAAGCGGAGTACATAGCTGCCTCGGAGGCGGCAAAGGAAGGTGTCTGGATGAAGGAGTTCATGACAGATCTTGGAGTTGTGCCTAGTGCATTGAACCCAATGACTCTGTTCTGTGACAACACTGGTGCCATTGCTCTAGCCAAGGAACCAAGGTTTCACAAGAGGACCAGACACATAAAGCGACGCTTCAATTCCATCCGCGATTCAGTCAAGGAGGAGGACATAAGCATTTGCAAAGTACACACGGATTTGAACGTTGCAGATCCGTTGACTAAGCCTCTTCCACGGGCTAAGCATGATCAACACCAAGACTCTATGGGTGTTAGATTCATTACCTTGTAATGCTAGATTATTGACTCTAGTGCAAGTGGGAGACTGTTGGAAATATGCCCTAGAGGCAATAATAAAAGAGTTATTATTATATTTCCTTGTTCATGATAATCGTTTATTATCCATGCTATAATTGTATTGATTGGAAACTCATATACATGTGTGGATGAATAGACAAACTTTGTGTCCCTAGTAAGCCTCTACAGGACTAGCTCGTTGATCAAAGATGACCGCGGTTTCCAGGTCATAGACATGAGTTGTCATTTGATAACGGGATCACATCATTAGGAGAATGATGTGATGGACGAGACCCAAACGTTAAACATAGCTTTTGATCGTGTCAGTTATCGCTATAGTTTTCTGCATGTCAAGTATAAGTTCCTATGACCATGAGATCATGTAACTTACTGACACCGTAGGATTGCTTTGTGTGTGCCAAACGTCGCAACGTAACTGGGTGACTATAAAGGTATTCTACAGGTATCTCCGAAGGTGTCTGTTGAGTTGACATGGATCGAGACTGGGATTTGTCACTCCGTGTGACGGAGAGGTATCTCCGGGCCCACTCGGTAATACGTCATCTCAATGAGCTCAAAGTGACTAAGTAGTTAGTCACGGGATTATGTATTACGGTAACGAGTAAAGAGACTTGCCGGTAACGAGATTGAACTAGGTATAGAGATACCGACGATCGAATCTCGGGCAAGTAACATACCGACGAGACAAAGGGAACTGTATACGGGATTGCCCGAATCCTTGACATCGTGGTTCATCCGATGAGATCATCGAGGAACGTGTGGGAACCAATATGGGTATCCAGATACCGCTGTTGGTTATTGACCTGGGAGTGTCTCGGTCATGTCTGCATAGTTTCCGAACCCGCAGGGTCTACACACTTAAGGTTCGGTGACGCTAGGGTTGTTAGTGAGAACAGTGCATGGTTACCGAAGGTTGTTCGGAGTCCCGGATGAGATCCCGGACATGACGAGGGTCTCCGGAATGGTCCGGGGACGAAGATTGATATATAGGATGAAAGGTTTCGGAGTCCGGAAGTGTTCCGGGGAGCAACGGGAAGTTGGCGGATGACCGAAAGGGGTTTCGGGGTCCCGGAAAGGGTTTCGGGCCTAATGGGCCACAAAGGGGAGACGCAACAGCCCTCATAGGGCTGTGCGCCCCCCCTAGGGCCCTCTCCTTGTGCGCCAAGGGGGCTGGACCCCCCTAGGGCTGCCGCACCCCCTTAGGCTTGGGGGGCAAGGCACCTGGGGGGGGAACCCTAGCCCCAGGGGGCGCCGCCCCTCCCCATCTGCCCTGGCCGCCGGCCCCTAGGGGAAACCCTAGGGCGCCCCCTCCCCTCTACTCCCCCTATATAAAGAGAGGCAGAGGGAGGGCAGCCACACACGTTCGTGCCTCGGTGCTGCCCTCCCTCTCCCACAACAATCTTCGTTTTCCCGCGGTGCTTGGCGAAGCCCTGCTGGAATCCTCCACCACCATCTCCACCACGCCGTCGTGCTGCCGGTGTCTCCATCAACCTCTCCTTCCCCCTTGCTGGATCAAGAAGGAGGAGACGTCCCCGAGCTGTACGTGTGAAGAACGCGGAGGCACCGTTGCTTCGGTGCTAGGATCTTCGGCGATCTGAATCGCGGCGAGTACGACTCCATCAACCGCGTTCTTGAACGCTTCCGCTTAGCGATCTACAAGGGTATGTGGATCCAACTCTCCCCTCGTAGATGCATCTCCTAGATTGATCTTGGTGAACGTAGGAAAAAATTTTGTTTCCCATGCAACGTTCCCCAACAATTTCTGAAATCCAGGGAAAAATAAAAGACGTACCGGTTAAATTCCTTAAAGGGATTGCAATGATTGATTTCTTCATCGTGGAGCCAAACCAAGGAAATATAGTGCTTGGAAGGGACTTCCTCCGAGCAGTTAAAGGCTTCATCGATATAGGTAAGGGACAAATCCGCTTACGCGGGAAGGCAAAAGGTGCGTACCCCTTTCCTAGAAGGAACAAGAATGAACTTATTGAGGAACCATTTGAAACAATTTATAACTCCGATTATTATGATGATTATTGATTCCTCTATGCATTATGCCTAGCTTAAAGGCATAAAAGAAAGCGCTTTTGGGAGGCAGCCCACATGAATAAAATTTTTGCTTTTGTTGTGTCTTGATGTTGTTTACTGCTGTAGCATCATCATTGTATCTTTGCTTTTCATATTTGTGCCAAGTATAGCCTCCGATTGCTAGAAAGTTCAAAAGTTGTGAGGTGCTGTCCAGGAAACAGATTATGTCCTTGGATAGAAAAATTCGTATAAAATCACCAGATCTTCTTTTTGGTCTGAATTTTTTCGACAGCGTTCTCTATATAATTGTCTTTCGTGCGTAAGTTCTGAGTTTTTTGATTTGAGTTGCAGAAGTATCCCGAACAGATCAATTACTGCCTGCTGTTCTGTTTTTCACAGATTCTGTCCTGTTTTGCCTTACCTTCACTTTGCAAATTAAGAACTTGCTTTTTCTTTGCAAAAACCTTTTGGCAATCTTGAGAAACAGTAGAACTTCAAGAATATGCTTATTTCCAGCAAGGTATAATTATTTTATTAAGGGTACTAACCTCGCTAATCAGATTATGATGAGTTATGTATGAAGGGAGTTTTCAAGTGTGCGAGGGAAGATGATAAAAAGATTCAGGAGTGTCAAGCGCTCAAGCTTGGGGATGCCCCCGTGCACCCCCAAGAAATATTCAAGGAGACTCAAGCGTCTAAGCTTGGGGATGCCCCCGTGCATCCCCTTCTCCATCAACACTATCAGTTCGTCTTTCGTTTCGCTATATTTTTATCACTTCATGTGTTATGTGCTATGCTTGGAGCGTCTTGCTTTTAGTTTTCTTTTTAGTTTTTAATAACGAGTCGGAACCCAGCATTCCTTTATGTGGGAGAGAAACACGCTCCATCTCTACCTAGAACATTACATAGAATTTTCATGTCTATCTATGTTGTGTGTGTTCTTTGTCTTTTAATAGCTACTATCATACTCTGCTCTTAGTATTCATGCTTATCTTTTCAAGAGCTTTTATTTAGTTGGTTGCTTGAACTCTCTTTAATTACCATGCTCACCTTATTAAGAGAGTTTGCTTCCGTTGCATTGGTCAATGTGTCTATGATAAAGATGCTACTTTCATGATGGTGCTTAGTAGTTCAGGTTTTCTTATGGTTAATCTCAAATAGCTGGGGGGGTTCCCAATGTGTTATTGGAGTACCAACTTGGTTTGTTTGCCTATGATATGGTATGGTTTAGTAATATCTTCCTTCGAGAATTTATTTTGATTGACTTGGCGTATGCTCACGCATATTTAAGACTGTAAAGAAAGTCTGTCAAGCCTTGGTGATCTCTTATTTCTAAGTAGTGATATAACTACCATGCCTGATTCAATATTGCTTTGTCGCTCTGCATGATTATGACCGTCATTGCTCTCTTAGTTGGTCGCTCCCAGTCTTTTGCTAACCTCCACCTGTACTAAGCAAACTAACCATGCAATACATAGCTCATGGGAAAGTAGCCTAAAAACTATTGTGGTAAAGAATATGTTGCTTATGTATCTTATTTATTATAAGTTGCTTGCTAAGCGGTAACCATGTTTCTGGGGACGCCATCGACTGTCACACTTTTGTTGAATATCATGTGAGTTGCTATGCATGTTCGTCTTGTCTGAAGTAAGGGTGATTCACCGTGGGTTGAATAACTATGCATATTGTTAGAGAAGAACATTGGGCCGCCAACCAAAGCCATGCATCATGGTGGAAGTTTTAGCTTGGACCTTAATCCTCAATCTCTTATGAGAATATGCTTATGCATTAAACAGGAGTCCATCATCTATTTTCTATGTTGTCCCGGTATGGATGTCCTCAAGTTGAGATCTATCAAAAACGAGAAATCAAATGCGATCTATCTCCTTGGACCTTTGTACAGGTGGCATAGAGGTACCCCTTTGTGACACTTGGTTGAAACATATGCAATGCAATGATAACCCATGGGAATCCGAGCTAATTAGGACAAGGAGCGAGCACTATTGGTATTCGATGCATGAGGCTTGCAACTTATAGGATGTTTTATGCATGACACATATGAAGTACTACTACCGTTGACACAATTGCTTCCATGTTTTCAAAATAAAAAGCTTTAGCACTTAACCTTTCTTTTACCTTTATGTTGAAGCACCAACTACTGAGAGCATGATTATCATTCTGAGTGTAATGTGCATTGTCCCAAAGTAGCATTGTCTTTTTCATGATTGTGATATCGTTTATTCTGAAATGATTGTATCTAGTCATCACTTAAACCTTGAAGGTGCCCTTGCATTTATGTTTTGCATCACTAAAGGGGGCAAGCTAGATATCACTTTATCATATTTGCACATCATGTTCATTGCAAATCTTTTTGATGTTTCAGTTTCATGTTGTAAAACTTTCAGTCATTTGTGATTTTCTCTTGAGGCAATTTAATTACTTTAGAATCATTGTCTCAGTAAGCTTTTGTCATATGACTATGAGAAAGTCATATATGGTTAATAGCATGTCACCACAGAAATTATTCTTGTTATCATTTACCTAATCGAGGACGAGCAGGAATTAAGCTTGGGGATGTTGATACGTCCAAAACGTATCTATAATTTCTGTTTGCTCCATGCCACTTTTGGGTGATATTGCTATGATATTCATACACTTCCATACACTTTTGATCATATTTGGACTAACTTACTAATCCAGTGCACCCCAGTGCCAGTTTCTGTTTTCGGCTGTTTTTGTATTTCAGGTTTTCACGTTTCGAGAACTGCCCAGAAAAATCCAGAAAAATTATATAAAAAATCAGCGCTCCGGAAACAACACTGCATCCGAAGGGCAGCCTGGGGGGGCACAGGGGCTCCAGGCGCCCTGTGGGCGCCCCCCCCCCCTGGGCCGCGCCGGGGGGGGCGCCTGGGCCCCCCGAGGCTCCCCCGATGCCCTACTTTGGCATATATTTAAAGAACCCTCCGAAACCCTCAGAACAGGAACTCTTTTCGCGATCCCATCTCTGTTCCGCCGCCGCCGCCGCTTCCAAGATCGGGAGCACCAGGAGAACTCTTCCCGGCACCCTGCCGGAGGGGAGGATCACCACCGGGAGCTTCTCCACCACCATGGACGCCTCCCGGATGACTCGTGAGTAGTCTCCTTTGGACCATGAGTCCATGACCAGTAGCTATGTGATGTTCTCCTCCCGTTCTTGTGCTTCACTAATTAGTCCTCGTGAGCTGCCCTACATGATCGAGGCACCTATGTAATCCTTATGCTGTTGCTATGTTGAGTTTGCTGGGATCCGATGGATTATGAGATTATGTTCAGATTGATCTTGAGTAATATATTTGATTCACCTTTTTTATATTTTAGTTCATAAGTAATTCTTGCATGTTCTCCGTTGTTATTTATTGCTTTGGCCGAGTAGTAGGTAGTGACTCCAAGAGGGAACGTTATGCTCGATTGTGGGTTCATGCCCCTCGATGACTAGCTTGAGTGACAGAAACATGAGTCTAGGGGATGTGATGTTGCCACAAGGGGGAAAACAACGGTGCTTGTGCCCGCGGGTGCAAGGATTGTTTACTTTACGCAAAGTTCTTTTAATGCAGTTGTCTGTTGCATTGAGTTTACACTATGGGTGGGACTCGCAACTTAATACCAGCGAGATGTTCTGGATAGATATCTCAAGGTGGATGATTAGTAGTAGATATTGATGGATTTCGGTCTACTTACTTTGGCGTACCGCCCATGCTTTGAACCTCAACCTTTCTTGCAATGTAGTCAGCATTGGTTTGCGTTCGTGGTCCTGTCAATTGCCCAGCTGTAATTTGTTTACCTCACATAGCTGTTTTATCGTCTTTTGGGAGAGAGACATCACTAGTGAACATCATGAGACTCCGGTCCATATTACCATCATTGATCACATCCACTATTTACTTTTCGTTATTTACCTACTATCGCAAAAACTATTTATCACTACTATCATTGCTTTTAACCCTTTATGAACTACAAGGCCGGAGAGATTGACAACCTCTCTGTACTCGTTGGGCCGTTGCGCCGTTAGCAGTTGACACCTACTTGTTGAACCTAGGAGTCTCTGGGGATTCGATCCTTGGCATCTTTGCTAGGGGAAAACACTTCTACTTACTGCATCTTACACCTTCCACTTGGGGTAACCGACGAGGGGTTCGAGGCCCATCAGCGCGGAACATACCATGGGAAGTCGATGCGCGGTGACGGCGGAGTGGACCGCGGAGCGCGGCGCTACGGCCCGAGGGGGCGATGCAGCGGCGGCAAGCGGGTCGGGGCGACGACGAGAAGACCTCGGGGCGGCGGCGGGGACCGCGGGCCGCGACGCTGCGGCCCGAAGGAGCGACGCAACGGCGGTTCGCGAGTCGGTGCAACCGCGGGGACGGACTCTAGGCGGCGGCGGGGACCGCGTATCGCGGCGCTACGGCCCGAAGGGGCGACGCAGCGGCGAAGCACGAGTCGATGCAGCCGCAAGGAGAACCACGGGGCGGCGGCGCTGCGGCCCGACGAGCGACGCAGCGGCAGCCCGATGCTCGATCGGCGGAGAGGCGCGCAATACTCGGGACGATCTTCACGAGACCTGCGGACGAGCGCGCAACCGACGGGCCAGGCCGGTTGCACGGCGTAGATGTGGCGGATCGCGACGGCGGGCGGGTGATCAATCCGACCGCGCGCGAGGTTGGGGACGCCGCTCGGTGAAGACGGGGTAGCGGCGGAGTCCGAGATGAAGCCGACGAGGATGGACGGCGTGGGCCGTCGTGCGACCGGCACCCGAGCTGCCAAGCAGCGCCGGCGCCCGGGCAACGTGGCCCGAGCGACCAACGTAGTAGCGGCACCCGAGCTGAGACAGTCGACGAGCATGACGCCGCCGGAGACGAGGCCGGTGAGGTAGACCGTAGGGCCGCCGTGCAGACACGACGGAGGCGGGTGGTGTGGATAGATGGGCGGACCGGCGCGCGAACGACGGCTATGATTGACCGCCGCATGGCGCGAGGCCGCCGGGTGGGCGATGCAGGTGTCCCGGTTGGAGCAGGGCGGTGACGGCCAGCGCAGGGCGAGGGGCGGACCGACGCGCGGACGGCGGCTGGCCCGGACGGGCCGCCTCGGCGCGCATGGCGGCCGGGTCGGAGGAGAGGCGTCGCGTCGGGGTCGGAGTAGAGACGCACGGGGGTCGACGGCAGCAGCGGGAGATGCAAACCGCTCAAGATTAGATCGGAAAACCAAAAAGAAAAACGCCGATCAAAACGACCGGCGAGAGAGCAAAAAAAAACTGAAGCAATGGCTCGGGGAAAAGGGAAGTGGATCCTCTAACATTAAGGAGGGAAGTCACATAAGCTACAGTGCAATCTAGTGCAAAACTAAGAAGGAAAGTTAGGGTCACTGTAGCGAATATTGTATGTATCTACTGTAGCAGGTTATGCGTGTGATTACTGTTCATGCGAATAAATCTGAAATTAGTTTTATTGCATCATAATTTTGTTTGTATGTAATTTTTGTAAATGTATACAATGGATTTGTAATTTGCAAATTAATTCAAGTCATTTTTGCCTTAATCATATTGATGTGAAGGAGGAAAGTTAGGGAATTGTAGCTTAGGTGACTTCTCTTCTTCATGTTAGAGGATCCACTTCCGGGGAAAAGACTCTCTAGGGCAGCCGGCCAACACGGCCGGCGGACGAACCCTATGTACGGGCGGCGCGGCCCCCGACGGCGGTCATGGAGGCCGACCGCGCCAGGGGCGGCGCACGGATCCGGAAGCGGCGGCAGCTAGGGTTTAGGATCGAGGTAAGGCTGATACCATGTTAGAAGGGAGAGAGGGGTTTGGTGAAATAGTTGTTGTATTGCTTGAGCCTCGTAAGCATATATATAGGATTACATGATCTATTTGGAATACAAAGCAAGCCAGAATATTTCCTAGTCTAACCGATATTTCCTAATACAATCACGTTACTCAATATCTGCTTAGATAATAGCCATGTCTCATGCGATGAAAATGGTAGTTCGGAGACTTGGCACAGGCAAAAAACAGAGCAGTAGTACTAGAGCCTAGTAGCAAATGTATTGCTCTGAACTAACAGCTGGTTGGGCGTAGTTCAATGGAAATCAGAGCATGGGATTGCCGCGGCCGCACAATGCGAACATGAGGATCGGAGGAGCTAGTAGGGCATGTACGCAGCTGCCTGTAGTCGGCAGGAAGCTCGCCGGCGGCGAGGTAGTACATGCGATGGTTGACCGAGGGGAAACCGCTTAAGTAAACAGGAGGGAATTGTGCAGACTGAGGCAGTATGGTTTCCGGCGTACAGTGGAGAGATCGATCCTCTGTCACCGGCGGCGAGTTAGGGGGCGGTGGGGAAGCGGAGGAGGGCCTGCGGTACTGGCGGCGGCCCGGATCTCTGGTGCGAGGAGCAAGAGGAGGGTGAAGGACTAGAGGTGCTCGACTGGATCGAGGCTGGCGCGGTGGAATCTTCACTGTGCGACGGAGGCTACGCGAGGAGAATGTGCAGCGGCGGCGGCGGCTATGCTATTCCTGTGTGCGGGCGGGCGGCAGCTATGGATCGTGACGAACGGAACGGACGACGCAATTACTAATTTACCCTTTTTACAACAACAAAATCGTTACTTGAATTTTTCAGATCTAGCGGTCGCAATAAATCAGAGAAGGAGTTACATGAAATTACAATATGAGGTAATTACACCATTGATGCTAAAACTTGGCTAGAAAAGTCACTTTAGTGCTAGAACTTATGATATACATTGAATGAGTGCCAAAACTTAGGTCTAGCATGCATATACGATGCAAAATACGTTTGCATACGAAAATGATGCTGACAAGGTGTGCCCGCGTGGCATGAGACCCACTGTGAGCGACTGGCAGGTGGTACCGAGGCGTGTGGCATGTCATTTTGCAGAAATAAAAGGGTGGAATTTTTTTTCACGGGAAAGACCCCGGGGTCCCATCTCTCAATACGAAGGAGAAACCAAAACAGGAAAAATGCGCCCTCAGGATATCCGCCACAGAGTGCCAGCCATCAAGTGATTCATGACAAGGATAGGAAACCAATGTAGATGATCGCTGGGCTTAAATTTGCTGCACTTGGTGCGGCCTATTTTGCACACGTTAGTTAAAAATAATATATTTGTAAAACGTACGTAAGTGATAAAAGTAATGTTGAAATACTTTTATGTTATAAATATTGTACATACAAACGAAGATTAGTTAGTAAATAATGGCATTTAAATATAGACTCGTACATTATATTAAAGAAATGTTCCATATTATTCTATAAACATATAATATAATTTTTAAATTTAAATAAACATTTCAATAATTATATGCACATTTTTATAACTAAGAAGTTTCTACTTTAAGAAATATTTTGTTTAATTAAAATGTTCATAATTTAAAATTTAATATGTTGATATGGTTATTTAGGCATGAATAATATTTAAATTAAATATGAGCTGTGGGGGTATAAAATTTCTCGTCTTTAATAAACATTAAATGTTTTCATTTACTAAACATATTTTAATATAATTTACGAGTGTATATTTAATTGTTTTTTATTTACTATAATCAATACTTTTTGTACATATGATATTTATAACAAACGGATATTTGAAAAAATAGTACTTATATTTTATTTTTGAACAAAATTTATTACATACATACGTTTCTGTTTTTTTTTAAACTGACGCATTCAGAATAGGGCTGCACCAAGTGCAGCCTATTTAAACACAGCAAGCGTGTCTGCTGTAATACATTAAAGGTATTATTCTATTTGATCAATTCAGAGTTCAATGCTGCGTTGGCTATCTCTTGGTTTTTGTGACCCACATGTCTTGAGTTCGAATTCCTGACCCGACTTTTTCCTTTCCCATTTGTACTGACATGCATGACCCGCCGTGCTGGGGGCTTTTGGGTCAAAAATAATAATTCTGAGGTTATTTTTGAAAAATAACAGGCCATGCGCCTTATCCCAACCGTCCAGTAGCCGACAGTGGGTCATGCATCGTGATGGCACGCCTTGTCAGCACCGTTTTCGTATCCAAACGTAATTTACATCATATATGCACGCTAGAGTCAAGTTCTAGCACTCGTTTAATGTATACCACAAGTTTTAGCACTAAAGTGAATTTCTAGCTAAGTTTTAGCACTGCTGGTGTAATTGACTCTTACAATATGTAACTCGACAATCCCCGTAAAACAGCTCAAAAATACACTGAATTTCTTTATTTCTTTGTCCTGGTTCAGTTTTCAACCTGCTGTTATCATACGTATTAGTTCTAGGAATGGTTAATAGGGATCAAGCTGAATATTCAGTTGCAGCCCTAATGTGCTGAGATGTGATATAAATGAAACTATTTGGGCATCGCTGTGAATTGTATTTAAAATTCCATTTTTTAAAGGTAAAGTCGAGGCACTTCAGAGTTGTTTCAGTTGGCACTCCTTTTTACTCATGTTGTAGTGCTAGTCGAGAAGAACCATTTGACTAGAAGAAACGGCGGGTCCTATTCATTTTTGGGTACCAAATTTGTCACTCACACTCTTCTCTACAAATTACACACATGTCAACCCTTGCTACACTCTTTACACCCATTCCGAACCTCCTGCAGAATCAAGTGGTACGGAATGTGGCTATACTTAGGAATGGTGAAAGTCCATAAAAAATGCAAATTTAGAATAATATTCTTAATGCTAACCTTAACTATTAACAATAAAAATCGTTCCATATGCAAATTTAGGAACTACAAAATATTTGCAAATCTAAAATATGTTACGTTTACTTCTCTTCTGCAGGCAAGAACTTCCAATCGTTTCTCATGTTGTTCGATACATTCAATCTCGCTAAGAAAAGGGACAAGATTGATCTTTTATTTTCTTGTTCTTGCTTCTCTATGACTCTTTGGGCGGGGTCTTGAGCTGTTTTAGAGATGGATGTTAAAACCTCCGGCTCAACATCCTTAAGATACACATAACTATTTTTATTTGCACTAGCATGAACATTAAGTATATCCTCGTATCCTTCCATGCTAAGATCCGGGATTTAAGTATGTAAAATACCATCAGTTCTTTCATGTTGGACTTACATTTCACATATCCATATTCCTTTGAACAATGAGGCCAACACGAAACCTAGAGCTTGAGTTGTCACTATTGGTCATTTTATAAGATAAATTATTGTACCATGATAGTAAAGATCATAGTGGTCACTGCCTGCTAGAATTTAGCACATAAATATATATCTCACTTACTGTGACCACAACATTACGTTAGCCTACATGCACTAGATTTTCTTTCGATTATGGCGGTATCTCTCCTAGCGTGGACCGAAAAACTATTGCGTGTTTCTTCTTTCGTTTATTGTAACACCTGGTAGCTCCTAGCGGGACCAAAGACTTATGTTGCCTGTTGTTTGTTTCTTTCTATTTTTCGGTTCTATGTGTAGGCTGCTATGTTCGCTTGCATTGATTGAACTAAATCAACTTTTTATTTTTTATTTCTTGGGTTTTTCTCTCTATAAGATTTCCTTTTGTTTACTTATTCTTTCTTTTCCTGTTTCTTTCTAATTTTTCCTTTTTCCATTTAATTCTCCTTTTCATGTTTTTCTCTTTTTAGTTTCTCTTTTTTGTTCTGTGGTTATTGTTTTCGCCTTTTTTTTGTTTATTTTCCAAATATTTGTGTGTATTTTATATGCATACCTTCTAAAATATAATTTTGATATTTTATAAATAAATGTTGAGAATTTTCCAAATGCATGAATACTATTTTCAAATAATGTGGAACATTAATGCACGAGGAACATTGTTCAGATAAGATACGATGAAAATTGGTCATTTTATTTTGATTTTTTAAGACATGTTGACCTTTTTAATACATTTTGAATATATTTCAATACACAATAAATGTTTGCTAAAAATAAAGTTTAACATTTTTAACGCGCATTGCACACATTTAAATATATAACGAACAGTTTTAAATATTTTTAACATTTCAAATACAAGATAAGCATCCCCATGAAAATGGGCCGGCCCAATAAGTAGGAGCTGCGGGCTATGTGGCGTTATTACTTGCATTAGGCGCTATATATAGGTGCTCGCATGTAAAAGTTCAGTGCGTATTTTGAAAATGATCATCGTATATTAAATAAGTTGAGTAAGTATTTAAAATATTTTTAGCATATATAAATTTATTTATAAATCCTTAGTGTGTATTTTGAAAATGTTTACCTTATAATAAAAAAGTCTGTATGTATTATAAATATATTTAAAATATATTAGAAAAGTTCACCCTATACAAAAAATGTTCATGGTACATTGAAAAATCTTCAGTGTGTACTGGAAAAAGCATACGTTAAAAGATACGTACATACCGCACCGTTGTCTCTTGTCCCTGCCTTGCTTGCAGTATGGACTAAGGTTGCAAGCTCAGAACAAATCAACAGAAGCAGAAAAGAATACACAAAAGATGAAACTTTTGGTGACGAATCATGATGGTGTCTCTTGACAGACACTACTGTCTACTGTGCTGTCAGCCTCGAGATTGGTAATTTGTGTCCCAGATGTTGATGAGTGAGTGCTGCAATGCGGCTGCTGGGCCAGTACTGTAGCACACTCTGGAAGGTTTGGGGGGACACGTAATCACCATCCGCCATTGACAAGAGTGATTATGCATGATTGAGGCAGCATGCATTTTCATGCAGGAACATTGGCAGTAGCACTGGCAGATAATGGCGTGCATGCATGGCGACCACAATGATAAACTCCCACGGCATGTGTGCTGATAGCTCTTGATGGGATCCATGGACGGCCACTCGAATTTAGCTCTTCACCATGTTCTGCATGCCTTAATCTCTGTGCCTCTTTGTTGATCTGCTTGTTCTTGGCAATTTATCTCATATAATTTGCTATACTATTAACTACTGCTCGAGTGAGCAATTCATCTGCTTGATGGTAGATGCTTCCTGCATTTTTTTTCTTCTTCTTTTGTTCCTTCCGAAGAACAGAGCTTGACGATGGAAGGATTTATGTATCCACCAGATGAAAAACATAAAAAGTGGCTGTCATTATATAGTTCGCGAAATCTCAATGCCTTACTAGGTACTCCCTCCGTCCAAAAATACTCGTCATCAAAATGGACAAAAAAGGGTGTATCTAGAACTAAAATACATCTAGATACACCCCCCTTTATTTATTTTGATGACAAGTATTTCCGGACGGAGGGAGTAGTAGGTACTCCCTCCGTTCGGAATTACTTGTCTCGGAAATGAATGTATTTAGAACTAAAATTCGTCTAGATACATCCATTTCTGCGACAAGTAATTTCGAACGGAGGGAGTACTTGATTGGCCAAAAGAAATACAATATTCTTTTACAGTCTAGTGTGGCTCCATGATTCAGTGGAAGCAGAGTGCAGACTCTCACTTGTAGATCAAGATGTAACTTGAATCATCTCTGGAGAAAAGAAAGTTGCCACTGCTTGTTGTCACCTAGATGTGCTTTTGAGAAGTTCCTCAAAAGAGGCAACGAGTCATCCTTTGACGCCTCCATGTTACGTACAGTTTAGTCAATGGGCCTGACACACCTCTTTCCAAGCGAAAACCATTCTGCCGCGCACACAAAAACTACACAATGCAACAAGGTTCAGGTACTTGTTCATACAGCCACTATTTTTATTTTATTTTTGCAGCCAATATGATTGTGCATTATAAAGCACATCTGCATATTTCGAAGTCGAATGGACCCAAGATTATCTGGCTTCTGTAGCCATAAGCCTATAGCTCTGCTGTTACCTTTTTCTTTTTTTCTTTACCTTTTCTTTGCAGGACAACTCAGTAGTTTCTGGCTCTGAGAGACAAAGACATGTTGCTCTAAATTCCACCGGCAAGACTGCTGAGGGACCTGTTACTTTCAGTGCTGGGAATTAGTTAAAAGTGTAACCTAACTTTTTTCCATTGGTCCTGCTGCATATGCTCCTGTCCTTTTCCAGCCTCTGCTCTACCGAGTACTGACTGACGAGTCAAACTGATCAGCAAGACAGCGGGCAATGCCTGATTCGATAGCGTTACATTTGTTAATGCTTGGCCCTTGGTATTGTAGCACATCCGTAACCACAGGTTTTAATCATGTGCATTGCATGCTTGTTCATGCTTTTCATCCTAGCTTCCCTGTCCATAGGCTGAACTCATTTGCAAGCTACTGAGCTGCTGATCTGTACCGTCTACGCTGAAAATTACTACTGTCGACATGGATCGATCGCTAATGTTTCCTACCAACCAAGATGAACAATCCCTATTAAAATTAGTTGAATCTTTTTTGCTATCCATTGGGGTATGTTATTAAAATTAGTAGAAAAAATTGCTCCCTCAACTAAGATTTGGTTACTGAACTAGTACAATGCAAGGCATCTTTCACACATGTGCATTAGTGCATAGTAAGAAGAGGGGGAGAGCCACGCAGTAGACCAGATGATTTTCCCGGGGGTTTACCATAGTAAATATTCTTCATACCATGGACGTCAAAATTAATATTGTAAATATCTATTGTAATTTAAAATATTTACGTTTCCTTATTTTTTTGTAAACACTTGTTTTGGTCTTCGAAGAATATGTTCTTTCCTTGATTTTTATTCATTCTGTCATGCACATAAAAATGGCAAAATGGAAGAGGATTGTGGTTCTTGTTCATGAAACAAATATGATTAATTCTTTTCCGACCAATATGATTGTACCCATCCGAAGCATCTTAATATCTTCAAAATGGAATGCGCCAAGATTTATTCGGCCTCTGTACCACTAATATTTCCTTTTGTTTTGCAGCTTTTTCTTGCGAGGATAACGAGAGACATGTTGCTCTAAATTTTGTCAGCAGCATAGCCGAGGGACATGTTGCTTTCATGCTAGGAGCTAGTTAAAAGTTTGCCTAACTTTTGCCTGTCAATCCAGCTACTCATGTCTTTTTCGTGCCTTAGCTTCACTGATGAGTCAAACTGATCAGCAGTTACTAGCTATTCAGTATACACAGTAACTCCATGTCCCTAACTACAGTATAATTAAGCTGTACTAGCTTATGTACTACTCCCTCCGTCCGAAAATACTTGTCATCAAAATGAACAAAAAAGGGTGTATCTAGAACTAAAATGCATCTAGATACACTCCCTTCTATTCATTTTGATAACAAGTATTTCCGGACGGAGGGAGTATCTATTAATGCTGACACATGGCCCTCGATATACTCGCCCATATGTGTGCACTAATCCTTAACAACATGCTTGAATCATTTCAATCCATGTTGTACTGAGTTATTAGAGATATACATAGATGCAGGGGCGTAGCCAGGCCCAGGCTACCAGGGCCGTGGCCTAGGGCGTGCCAGCTCGTTCCTTTGTTGATTGTAGCTATATGATCATTGTTTGGCACTGTTTACTACTGTAGTAACGATGTTGGCCCGGGGCGTGTCTTCAATCTGGCAACGCCATTGCATAGATGCACCATTTATGCCGATAATTGTTATTGTCGACCTAGATGCTGCATTAAGTTAAACACCCTTGGCAATTGCTCCAGTTTCCTACCAAACCAAAATGAATAATCCCTTGTATACATGGAGATAGGTCATATACTAGAAAAATATACAATTTGGCCCCTCAATAGTGAATTCCAAATTTGGTCAGTAAACACAAATTTTGGGCATCTTTGACACGTAGGTTCCGAAACTAACAAATACCTCAGCGAAAGCAGTATGAACGTAAGATGGTGGTGCTTTTTAAAATCAAGAAAGTACAGAAAATAAATAAAATAAAAAATCTGAAAGAAAGCAAAATAACTGAAAAAATGAAGGAAAGCTGGGAAATAGAAATTGTATAAGTAAGAAAAATGAATAAAAAATGGAAAACTTGCTAGAATGTGGGAACGAACAAAGTGTAATTTTGGGACTGCAAAAGATTAAAAGTACTATGGAAAACTAAAGAACTAAAGAAAAGGCTAAGAACAGTTCGGAACATTGATGAAAATTTTCCATATCCAATCTTCTTGATTGTTGCTATTTTTCTTTCTATTTTCATTGTTTTTCATTTTTACCAAATTTGTATTATTATTTTTCATTTTTCTGTGTTGACTACGTTGTGTGTGCAAAATCTCTGCCATGCCATTTCATCTGATTTCGAAATTTATGAGTGGAATTGGAGTTCAAGGACCAACAAATCTAGAATCACAAATAACATAGAGCAAGCAAAGTAAGATTTTTTTTTAAATTACAAATCAAAGCCGATCGAGAATGCTAGGTAAATGATGGACCGCTAGATAGCATCGATTTGTTTTATCATGCCGGTGCATGTGTACCGAAGTTTTGACATTTTTTTACTCACTCAGGCTGGCCACTGGAGCGAGCAGCACTCGCAGAAGGCCACTGGATTTGACCCCCACGGCAGGGCCGACCAGGATCCACGGGCAATGGAGCGAGCAGCACTGGGAGCATGGGACGCAGGCTATGATGATGCCGCATGATGATTCCCCCAGCAAGAAAACGCACCACCTTTCCTTGCAACCAACGCCACCCACTCACGCTCTCACATGCACGCCCCATCGCCGGTGCCACTCGCGCTGTCCCTTATATACCCCACTCCAACCAGCACAGATCGCCGGTGATCAATGGCGGGCGGGTGCAAGTCGGCGATCGGGTGCGTGGACGCGCGCGTGCCGGTGCGGGCCAGCTACGTCAGCCTCTACAAGTGGCCCGAGTCCGACGCCGAGTTCGTCCGGTCCGTGGCCCTGGCGCGGCGCCACCGCCAGCACCCGCCGGAGAGCCCCGCCGCCGCCGGGTGCCACAGCGGCGGCATGCGCCGCGGGGCCGGCGTTGAGGTAGGCGGCGAGAGCCCGCGGGTGGTGGACAGCTACTCGTGCCGCCAGATGTACCTCCGCAGCTACACCTTCTCCACGAGGAAGGAGACCGTGCCCGAGCGCACCATGGCGTGCCTCGGCCGCGTCCGGGAGCGCGCCGCCGTCTTCCCCAGCTTCCTCCCGCACCGCGGCGGCGGCGGCGGGTCCGACGCCGGAAGCTCATTCGGCAGCTCGAGCGGCGGCGCCGGCGGTGGAGGTCACTACTCCGGGAGGGATCAAGACGGGCGCCGCGGGACTACCGGCGGCAGCAACGGGAGGAGGAAGCGTCGGAGGAAGAAGAAGGGCTGCGCCGTGGTGAGGAGGCTGCATGAGGCGTCGTGCGGCGCGGTGCGCGCCATCTTCCGCCGCCTGCTCGCCTGCACCACCACCGTCGACGTCGAGGTTGCCGAGCCGCCGCCCGGCCGGTGAATGCCGACATTTGCATGCTGGACTTATCCTCGGTCCTTTTTTGGCATTCTATTTCCTACGGACTAGTAATTAATATTCAGTATATTTAATCATTTCTCTACTCGAGTTACAGTACAGTAGTAGCTTCCATTCGTAGCAAATGAGTAACATATATATCATCAGCTTGTAACTTATTTGTGATTGTGC
Source organism: Secale cereale (assembly GCA_902687465.1). Taxonomy (NCBI): domain Eukaryota; kingdom Viridiplantae; phylum Streptophyta; class Magnoliopsida; order Poales; family Poaceae; genus Secale; species Secale cereale. Next base: position 40,799,303 of record LR738709.1, on the reverse strand, counting down.
TATATTTATTTCTTGTTACATATATGTGTACTATCGTTATGGTTATCTATTTAGTGTTTTTTAGCCCTCCACCGTGGAATAACAGTTATACGTAATCTATATCTATACCTAATAATATCGGACGATACGTTTTACTGGCCCTGGTCTAATCCTTACAAGCTATATTGGGCCTCATCACCCGCGTACCCTACAAGCGGTAGTGAGCAATAATTCGGTCCTCTAAGCTCATGCCCCAGTCTTCTCTTTTACAACGCACATCTTGGTGTCATCCCTACATGACGTGGTACTAATAAGAATAGCTCGGTCTTGAAGGGATTTTGTGCAGTATTTCAGTGTTTTCGTCTTAATCTATTTCATCATGTCTTTGTTTTGGCAAAGTAAAATGGTCCTATTTTCTCAGCTTGAGGTGTAGTAGTTGAAATTTTATGGACAGACAATTGTAATTGACCAATGGGGAGTATATACATGTGTAGACATTTAAATAATAGAAATGTAAAAATGTGAGATGCATTAATCTTTTATCAGCGTGTGACCTACTATTAATTGAATCGTTCAAACCCACATTTATTCTGAATCAAGTAGGTCGCCCGAGAGGGAAGAATCTGAGCGGGGATGACTACTTCACAACAATTCCTGAGAGGAACAAGTCGACGGGGCCACCAATGACCAATAGTAGAAAACAGGGTTTTGGTTCGGGCCTGGCGAGCCCATTAGTCCCGGTTCATCCACGAACCGGGATTCATGGGTGCATACGTCCCGGTTCGTGCGGCCAGGGGGGCGGCCGGGCCTCGTTGGGCATCTGTCTTGGTTGGTCCCGGCCCATTTGTCCCAGTTCCAGGCACGAACCGGGACCAATGAGCCTCGCTCCTGGCCCAGACCCATTGGTCCCGGTTCGTGCGTAAAACCGGGACAAATGGATGGCCTTTAGACCCGGTTCCTGGTATGAACCGGGACCAATGAGTTTCCTATATATAACCCCTCGCCCACCACTTCCTCTGCTCCGTTTTTCTGGCCGGCCGGGGGGAGCTATGGTGCTCTAGCAAGCTCACCTCCTATGTACATGAGGTGTTCGATGAAATGCCCGAGTCACACTAGTTAAGCTTTTCTCCTCTCGAAGCTCGAACTCCAAGCTCCATTTTCTCCGAGATTTGTTTAGGTTTAGCGGTCCGTCACGTCCCGTCCCCGTCTTCACCGCCGTCGATCGCCCCCGCCGATCTCGTCACCGACACCACCGTGGTGAGCCTCTTGTTCTGTCCATGCTTTTCTTACTTTTATTGTTGCTTGTTATTATTGCTTTAGATAGATATTTGTCTAATTTTCTTACGTTTATTATTGATTGTTATTATATAGTGCGATGGTTTTGATATTCGCCCACGTCAGCCCTCGTCCTGTCTACGATTCGGATGTGGTATATTATCTTTAATTTATAACTATTTGTTTTAGTGTTTATGACAATTATGCCGACCAACCTGACATAGATGTTTTTATATGTCTAGGAGGTAGTTGAACCGGAAATTCCAACCGACCCTCTTGTGGAGAGGTTGAATTTAGTCGAAGAGGAAAACATTTCCTTGAAGAAAAAATTGGAAAAAACAGAGGAGGAGAAGATGGAATTGGAGTTGCATGTTGCGGAAGTCGTCGATGATCACAAGATCAAGATGGACCCTACTGTCAAGAGGTTAAATTTAGTTGAAAAAGAATACAAGTACTTGAAGGAAAAACTAAAAAAAATTGAGGACTGGAAAATGATATTGGAGTTGCATGTTGCGGATATCGTTGATGATCACAAGATCAAGATGGATGCCATGCGCTTGAAGATTAGAAAGATTAGAAAATATGCCATTCATACCGAGGCTTGGTATTATTATGCCGTTGGATCAATTGTTACCTTGGTTGCGATTATGATCGCATTTGTTGTTGCGTTGAAATGTTCTACATAGTTTCAATGTATGGTTTAATTAGATCCTCTAGAGATATGCATGTAATTTGAATGGCATGTGATGGTGCACTTATATTAATTTCATCACTTATCTATCAATGATGTTCTGTAATGGTTTTGTACACGAAGTGCATCCAGTTTTTGCCGTAACCCTCTCTACTTTTTTTGTATATGCTATGTGGGTGAAATGATGATACCATGGCAACTTTCAACCTTTTAAGAGTTCATTCGAAATGCTTTTCAATTTCAGGGTCATTTAGCTCAAAAAATTCAGTAAATGCATGAAAAATAGCAAATGAAGTCAGAAATGGTTGAAAATTGATGATGTTGCTTTGAATGGTGCATTTCGAACACAGAAAAAGTCTGTAGTTCAAATAAGTTCAAAAAATGAAATCCCTTTGTAACAGACGAGTTCTCGTCTGAAATCCTGATACCTCGAAAGAGATTGTCCGTTTTGTACACGAAGTGCATCCAGTTTTTGCCGTAACCCTCTCTACTTTTTTGCACATGCTATGTGGGTGAAATGATGTTACCATGCCAACTTTCAACCTTTTCAGAGTTCATTTGAAATGCTTTTCAATTTCAGGGTCATTTAGCTCAAAAAAATTCAGTAAATGCATGGAAAATAGCAAATGAAGTCAGAAATAGTTGAAAATTGATGATGTTGCTTTGAATGGTGCATTTCGAACACAGAAAAAGTCTGTAGTTCAAATAAGTTAAAAAAGATGAAATCCCTTTGTAACAGACGAGTTCTCGTCTGAAATCCTGATACCTCAAAGGAGATTGTCCGTTTTGTACACGAAGTGCATCAGTTTTTGCCGTAACCATCTCTACTTTTTTGCACATGCTATGTGGGTGAAATGATACCATGCCAACTTTCAACCTTTTCAGAGTTCATTTGAAATGCTTTTCAATTTCAGGGTCATTTAGCTCAAAAAATTCAGTAAATGCATGGAAAATTGATGATGTTGCTTTGAATGGTGCATTTTGAACACAGAAAAAGTCTGTAGTTCAAATAAGTTCAAAAAAATGAAATCCCTTTGTAGCAGACGAGTTATCGTCTGAAATCCTGGTACCTCGAAAGAGATTGTCCATTTTGTACACGAAGTGCATCCAGTTTTTGCTGTAACCCTCTCTACTTTTTTGCAAATGCTATGTGGGTGAAAGAGATTGGCCAACTTTCAACCTTTTCAGAGTTCATTTGAAATGCTTTTCAATTTCAGGGTCATTTAGCTCAAAGAATGAACTAATATAAAAAAGAATGAACTGGAAAACTTTTATGAAACTATAATAGCAAAAATAATAAACTAAAAGAATGAACTAGAACCTTTAATGCAACTCTAATAGCTAAAGGAATCAACCAAAAATCAAAAAATAAAATAAAATAAATAAATAGAATAAAAATAAAATAAATAAGTGGAAACAAAATAAAGTAAAATAAAGTAAAATAAATTAAGTTTAATAAAATAAATAAAAATAACAACAGTAAGTATTTTGTTGAAAGTAGAAACAAAGCTCAAAAAAAGCAACAAAGAAAAAATGGTAAAAAATTTAAAATATGCCTCCTACAGGGCCGCCACGACTTGAATACGACTAGAAACCCAACAATGGGCTAGGATTTAGGCCCGCATTAGGCCCAGTAGGCCCACAGGCACACAGTCACAATTAGGCCCGAAAGCCTGCAGTTGAGAGGAGCTCGAGAGGGTGCGCGCAGCAGTGCTTATATACCACTCTCGAGCTCTCTCAACAAGCGAGGTGGGACTAAACTTTTGGCCGCAACGCGGGCAGCACTAGGACGTTGGTCCCGGTTGATGGCACCAACCGGGACTGAAGGTGCTCATTAGTCTCGGTTCGTGGCACCAACCGGGACCAATGCCCCCCTTTAGTCCCGGTTGGTGCCA
>LR738709.1:40758045-40793974 GCA_902687465.1 Secale cereale | reverse complement strand
ATATATATATATATATATATATATATATATATATATATATATATATATATATATATATATATGAGTCCTATAATTAAGATATTTTGAAATGTTTTTGTTTATATTTTCAACCATTGAATTTTGGCATGATTTGTGCTATAATATGTAGGAAATGTCGTCGTTTGACGATGACGATAGGATCTCAGCGTGCGACTGGTGTGGCGACGACCGGGGTCAGTGTGATAGGCCACACCTGGTAGACGATCGATGCTTCAGTGTTAAGCTCGATGAGGCCTTCGATTTTGAGACAGTATGCAACACGACAAGTCTTGTTTGGTAATTAAGCATGACTTATGCCTTCTTTTTAATGTGTAATTTTTGTCTTTTACAATTCGACTAGCTTATTCCATGCCATGCAAGACGCTATGTCTTGAAGCATCTGGATTTCCAAGATCATGAAAGTATGGAAACAAAGCAAATTCATCTCAGGACCCATCATGATTATGATTTCTTGTAAAGCTATACAATTCGGAGAGCATAACCCATTTTGGTTGCTCGAACTGGAGAGCACTGTGCAAGGCATATGATTTTCAGGAGGGTATGTATGTCACCTTTGACCTTGGTGATGATGACGATGGCATGTGGGTCCTTGTTGATACGCTTCCAGTTCTACCTCTATGTGAGTTTCTCAAACATATTTATTAAGTAATTTATGTTGTGTCTTTCAAAAATAATTGACAGCTTATTTCCATTCTTCAAGAAATGTATGGAAGATGGTAGACAGAACTCACTACACTGATGATGCGGAATTAACTTGTCAGAAGAAAAATCATCTTGTCTCGTTACTTTCTTATTTTGAGCGTTACAATACCTATGCTAAAACTCCTGCACATTATGGTCAATACGTGCCACTAGTGCACGTGTTGAGCTACGGTAACATCCATGGAGATGTCATAGTAAGATTTGTGGCCGATCATCTTTTGCATAAATTCTTCTAAAACTAAACTACATTACAAACTACGAAGTTATTACTATGTTTTTCAACAGAAAATCCCTATGGATTGTGTGCCTCATCTGATGTTTCAGAAAGGTCACCTCAATGTTATGAGCTTATTGTTGGAAATATGCCCTAGAGGCAATAATAAAAGGATTATTATTATATTTCCTTGTTCATGATAATTGTTTGTTATTCATGCTTGAATTGTATTGTACGGAAACAGCGATACATGTGTGAATACATAGACCACAACGTGTCCCTGGTAAGCCTCTAGTTACTAGCTCGTTGATCAACAGATGGTCACGGTTTCTTGACCATGGACATTGGATGTCATTGATAACGGGATCACATCATTAGGAGAATGATGTGATGGACGAGACCCAATCCTAAGCCTAGCACGAGATCGTGTAGTTCGTAATGCTTAAGCTTTTCTAGTGTCAAGTATCTGTTCCTTAGACCATGAGGTTGTGCAACTCCCGGATACCGTAGGAATACTTTGGGTGTGCCAAACGTCACAACGTAACTGGGTGGCTATAAAGGTACGCAACGGGTATCTCCGAAATTGCCTGTTGGGTTGGCACGAACCGAGACTGGGATTTGTCACTCCATATGACGGAGAGGTATCTCTGGGCCCACTCGGTAAGACATCATCATAATGAGCTCAATGTGACTAAGGAGTTAGTCACGGGATGATGGATTTGTTGGAAATATGCCCTAGAGGCAATAATAAATTGGTTATTATTATATTTCCTTGTTCACGATAATCGTTTATTATCCATGCTAGAATTGTATTGATAGGAAACTCAGATACATGTGTGGATACATAGACAAACACCATGTCCCTAGTGAGCCTCTAGACGACTAGCTCGTTGATCAATAGATGGTTACGGTTTCCTAACCATGGACATTGAATGTCGTTGATAACGGGATCACATCATTAGGAGAATGATGTGATGGACAAGACCCAATCCTAAGCCTAGCACAGATCGTGTAGTTCGTATGCTAAAGCTTTTCTGTATGTCAAGTATCTTTTCCTTAGACCATGAGATTGTGCAACTCCCGGATACCGTAGGAATGCTTTGGGTGTACCAAACGTCACAACGTAACTGGGTGGCTATAAAGGTGCACTACAGGTATCTCTGAAAGTGTCTGTTGGGTTGGCACGAATCGAGACTGGGATTTGTCACTCCGTATGACGGAGAGGTATCTCTGGGCCCACTCGGTAGGACATCATCATAATGTGCACAATAAGTGATCAAGGAGTTGATCACGGGATGATGTGTTACGGAACGAGTAAAGAGACTTGCCGGTAACGAGATTGAGCAAGGTATCGGTATACCGACGATCGAATCTCGGGCAAGTGCTATACCGATAGACAAAGGGAATCGTATACGAGATTGATTGAATCCTTGACATCGTGGTTCATCCGATGAGATCATCGTGGAACATGTGGGAGCCAACATGGGTATCCAGATCCCGCTGTTGGTTATTGGCCGGAGAGTTGTCTCGGTCATGTCTACATGGTTCCCGAGCCCGTAGGGTCTACACACTTAAGGTTCGATGACGCTAGGGTTATAGGGAAAGTATGTACGCGGTTACCGAATGTTGTTCGGAGTCCCGGATGAGATCCCGGACGTCACGAGGAGTTCCGGAATGGTCCGGAGGTAAAGATTCATATATGGGAAGTCCCGTTTTGGTCACCGGAAAAGTTTCGGGCGCTATCGGTAGCGTACCGGGACCACCGGGAGGGTCCCGGGGGTCCACCGTTGGGGCCACCGACCCCAGAAGGCTGCGTGGGCCAAGTGTGGGAGGGGACCAGCCCCAGGTGGGCTGGTGCGCCCCCCTAACCAGGCCCAAGGCAAAGAGAGAAGAAAAAAAGGGGGAAACCCTAGGCTCGGATGGGCCTAAGGCCCACATAGTGGTGCGCCTCCCCCTCTCTCCCCCTTGGCCGCCCCCCTAGATGGGATCTAGGGCTGGCCGCACCCCTAGGGGTGGGAAACCCTAAAGGGGGCGCAGCCCCCCTTCCCCCTATATATATGTGAGGTTTGGGGCTGCCCATAACACGTTCTGACCTCTGTCGCATGGCGCAGCCCTACCTCTCTCCCTCCTCATCTCTTGCAGCGCTTGGCGAAGCCCTGCTGGAGTCCCGCGCTCCTCCACCACCACCACGCCGTCGTGCTGCTGTTGGATGGAGTCTTCCCCAACCTCTCCCTCTCTCCTTGCTGGATCAAGGCGTGGGAGACGTCATCGGGCTGCACGTGTGTTGAACGCGGAGGCGCCGTTGTTCGGCGCTTAGATCGGAATCAACCGCGATCTGAATCGCAGCGAGTACGACTCCTTCATCCGCGTTCTTGTAACGCTTCCGCATTGCGATCTACAAGGGTATGTAGATCCACTCTCCTTTATGCTCGTTGCTAGATTACTCCATAGATAGATCTTGGTGACGCGTAGGAAAATTTTTGATTTTCTGCTACGATCCCCAACAGTGGCATCATGAGCTAGGTCTATGCGTAGTATCTTGCACGAGTAGAACACAAAGTAGTTGTGGGCGTAGATCATGTCAATTCTCTTGCCGTTACTAGTCTTATCTTGATTCGGCGGCATCGTGGGATGAAGCGGCCCGGACCGACCTTACACGTACTCTTACGTGAGACAGGTTCCACCGACTGACATGCACTAGTTGCATAAGGTGGCTAGCGGGTGTCTGTCTCTCCCACTTTAGTCGGATCGGATTCGATGAAAAGGGTCCTTATGAAGGGTAAATAGAAATTGGCATATCACGTTGTGGTTTTGGCGTAGGTAAGAAACGTTCTTGCTAGAAACCTATAGCAGCCACGTAAAAACATGCAACAACAATTAGAGGACGTCTAACTTGTTCTTGCAGCATGTGCCGTGTGATGTGATATGGCCAAAAGGATGTGATGAATGATATATATGTGATGTATGAGATTGATCATGTTCTTGTAATAGGAATCACGACTTGCATGTCGATGAGAATGACAACCGGCAGGAGCCATAGGAGTTGTCTTATTTATTGTATGACCTGCGTGTCACTGAATAACGCCATGTAATTACTTTACTTTATTGCTAAACGTTAGCCATAGTAGTAGAAGTAATGTTTGGCGAGACGACTTCATGGAGACACGATGATGGAGATCATGATGATGGAGATCATGGTGTCATGCCGGTGACAATGATGATCATGGAGCCCCGAAGATGAAGATCAAAAGGAGCAAAATGATATTGGCCATATCATGTCACTATTTGATTGCATGCGATGTTTATCATGTTTTACATCTTATTTGCTTAGAACGACGGTAGTGAATAAGATGATCTCTCACTAAAATTTCAAGAATTGTGTTCCCCCCTAACTGTGCACCGTTGCTAAGGTTCGTTGTTCCGAAGCACCACGTGATGATCGGGTGTGATAAGTTCTAACGTTCGCATACAACGGGTGTAAGCCAGATTTACACACGCGATACACTTAGGGTTGACTTGACGAGCCTAGCATGTACAGACATGGCCTCGGAACACGGAAGACCGAAAGGTCGAACATGAGTCGTATAGAAGATACGATCAACATGAAGATGTTCACCGTTGATGACTAGTCCGTCTCACGTGATGATCGGACACGGCCTAGTCGATTCGGATCATGTATCACTTAGATGACTAGAGAGATGTCTATCTGAGTGGGAGTTCATTAGATGAACTTCATTGTCATGAACACTAGTCTAAGTTGTCTTCGCAAATTATGTTGTAGACCAATAACTGCGTTGTAGCTCCCTGTTTAATACGATCCTAGAGAAAGACTAAGTTGAAAGATATTGTAAGCAAGGATGCGGACTGGGTTCGTAGTCCGAGGAGTGTCCTCACTGCTGCACAGAAAGCTTACGTCTTTGATGCACCGCTCGATGTGCAAACCCCTACAACGTTGTCTGTGGATGTTGTGAACACCTGAGAGACACGTCCTGATGACTACTTGATAGTTTAGTGCACCATACTTTACGGCTTAGAATCGGGATTCCAATGACGTTTTGAACGTCATAGAACATATGAGATGTTCTGAGAGCTGAAATTGGGATTTCAGGCTCATGCCCGTGTTGAGAGGTATGATACCTCTCACAAGTTCTTTTGCCAAAAAGATGGAGGAGAATAGCTCAACTAGTGAGCGTGTGCTCAGAATGTCTGGGTGCTAAAATCACTTGAACCAAGTGGGAGTTAATCTCCCAGGTGAGATAATGGTTGACAGAATTCTCTAGACACTATCACCAAGCTACTAGAACTTCGTGATGAACTATGACATGCAAAGGATGGAGATGATCCCGGAGCTATTAGCGGTTCTTAAGACCGCGAAAGTAGAAATCAAGAAGGAGCATCAAGTGTTGATGGTTTAACAAGACCACTGGTTTCAAAAGGGGCAAGGGCTAGAAGGGAAACTTCATGAATGGCAAACCAGTTGTCGCTCTAATGAGGGAACCCAAGGTTGCACCCAAACCTCGAGACTAAGTGCTTCGATTGTAAGGGGAACGGTCACATGGTAGCGGAACTACCCCAAATACATGGTAGATAAGAAAAGCTGGCAACTTCAACAAAGTATATTTGATATACGTGTTATTGATGTGTACCTTACTAGTACTCCTTGTAGCACATGGGTATTGGATACCGGTTCAGTTGCTATTATTAGTGACTTGAAGCAAAAGCTACGGACTGAATGGAGACTAGCTAAGGGCGAGGTGACGATGTGTGTTGGAAGTGTTTCCAAGGTTGATAAGATCACCATCGCACGCTCCCTCTATTTTCGGGATTAGTGTTGAACCTAGATAAATGTTATCAGGTGTCTACGTTGAGCATGAATATGATTAGATCATGTTCATTGCAATACGGTTATTCATTTAAGTTAGAGAATAATGGTTATTCTGTTTACATGAATAATACCTTTATGGTCATGCACCCAATGGTTTATTGAATCTCGATTATAGCAATACACATGATGATAATATTAATGCCAAAAGATGTAGAGTTAATAATGATAGTACCACTTTCTTGTGGCACTGCCGCTTAGGTCATTTTGGCATAAAATGCATGAAGAAACTCCATGCTGATGGACGTTTGGAGTCACTTGATTTTGAATCGCTTGACACATGCGAGCCATGCCTCATGGGCAGGATGACTGAGATCCCGTTTTCAGGTACAATGAAACGGGTAAGTGACTTATTGGAAATCATACATGCTGATGTATGTGATCCAATGAGAATTAAGGCGTGTGGTGGATATCGTTATTTTCTCATCTTCACTGACGATTTGAGTAGATATGGTATATTTACTTAATGAAGCAAAAGTCTGAAACGTTTGAAAGGTTCAAACAATTTCAGAGTGAAGATTAAGAATCATCATAACAAGAAGATCATGTTCCCACGATCTGATCAAGGGGATATTTTCTGAATTATGAGTTTGGCAATCACTTAAGACATTGTGGAAATGTTTCACAGTTGAAGCCACCTGGAATACCATAGCGTAATGGTGTGTCCGGACATCGTAATCGAACCTTATGAGATATGGTGCGATCTATGATGTATCTTACCGATCTACCGCTATTATTTTGAGGTTATGCATTAGAGACAGCTGCATTCACTTTATATAGGGCACCATCTAAGTCCGTTGAGACAACGCCGTATGAACTAAGGTTTGGCAAGAAACCAAAGTTGTCATTTCTCAATGTTTGGGGCTGCGATGCTTACGGCTTCAGCCGGAAAAAGCTCGAACCCAAAGCGGACAAATACATCTTCATGGGATACCCATTGGTAACGGTTGGGTATACCTTCTATCTCAGATCCAAGGACAAAAATGTTTGTCGCTAAGAACGGGTCCTTTCTCGAGAAGGAGTTTTCTCTCGAAAGATTTGAGTGGGAGGAAGATAGAACTTGATGAGGTTGTCGAACCCTCACTTCAACCGGAGAGTAGTGCAACACAGAAAGATGTTTCTGTGGAACCTACGACTGTTGAAGAGGAAACTAATGATAGTGATCATGAAGTTTCGGATCAAGTTGCTATCAAACCTCGTAGGTCGACAAGGATAAGTACTACTCCTGAGTGGTACGGTGATCCTGTCTTAGATGTCATGTTGTTGGACAACAATGAACCTACGAACTATGGAGAAGCGATGGTGGGCCCATATTCCGACAAATGGTTAGAAGCCGATAAATCCGAGATAGGATCCATGTATCAAAAACAAAGTATGGACTTTGGTGGACTTGCCCTATGATCGGCAAGCCATTGAGACAAATGGATCTTTAAGACTAAGACGGACGTGGACGGTAATGTCACCGTCTATGAAGCTCGACTTGTGGCAAAGAGTTTTCCACAAGTTCAAGGAGTTGACTACGATGAGATTTTCTCACCCGTAGCGATGCTTAAGTCCGTCGGAATCATGTTAGCATTAGCTGCATTTATGAAATTTGGCAGATGGATGACAAAACAAGTTTCCTTACCAGTTTTCGTAAGGAAAGGTTGTATGTGATATAATCAGAAAGGTTTTGTCGATCCTAAGGATGCTAAAAGGTGTGCTAGCTCCAGCGAACCTTCCATGGACTAGAGCAAGCATCTCGGAGTCGGAATATACACTTTGATGGAGTGATCAAAGTTTTTGGGTTTATACTAAGTTTGTTAGAAACTTGTATTTACAATAAAGTGAGTGGGAGCATCACAACATTTCTGATAAATATATGTGAATAACATATTGTTGATCCGAAATGATGTAGAATTTCTGGAAAGCATAAAGGGTTGTTTGAAATGAGTTTTTCAAAGGAAGACCTGGATAAAGCTGCTTACATATTGGGCATCAAGATCTATACAGATAGATCAAGACGCTTGATGATACTTTCAAAAGGAACACACACCTTTGACATGATTTTGAAGGAGTTCAAAATAGATCAGTCAAAGAAGGAGTTCTTACCTGAGTTGTAAGGTGTGAAGTTGAGTAAGACTCAAAACTTGACCACGGCAGAAGGAAGAGGAAGGACGAAGGTCGTCCCCTATGCTTTTGTCATAGGCTCTATACGGTATGCCATGATGAGTACCGCACCTGATGTGTGCCTTGCCACACGTCTGGCAAGAGGGTACAAAGGTGATCCAGGAGTGGATCACTAGATAGTGGTCAAAATTATCCTTAGAGGAATAAGGAAATGTTTCTCGGTTATGGAGGTGATAAAGAGTTCGACGTAAAGAGTCACGTCGATACAAGCTTTACACCTATCCGGATAACTCGGGGTAGAGATACCGGATACATATAATGGAGCAACAGTTTGGAATAGCTCCAAGTGGAACGTGGTAGCAGCATCTACGATATGACATAAAATTTTGCGAAGTACATAGGGATCTGAATGTTGCAGACCCGTTGACTACAACCTCTCTCACAAGCATAACATGATCAAACCCAGAACTCATTGAGTGTTAATCACATATTGATGTGAACTAGATTACTGACTCTGGTAAACTCTTTGGATGTTGGTCACATGGCGATGTGACTTGTGAGTGTTGATCACATGGCGATGTGAACTAGATTATTGACTCTAGTGCAAGTGGGAGACTGTTGGAAATATGCCCTAGAGGCAATAATAAATTGGTTATTATTATATTTCCTTGTTCACGATAATCGTTTATTATCCATGCTAGAATTGTATTGATAGGAAACTCAGATACATGTGTGGATACATAGACAAACACCATGTCCCTAGTGAGCCTCTAGACGACTAGCTCGTTGATCAATAGATGGTTACGGTTTCCTAACCATGGACATTGGATGTCGTTGATAACGGGATCACATCATTAGGAGAATGATGTGATGGACAAGACCCAATCCTAAGCCTAGCACAGATCGTGTAGTTCGTATGCTAAAGCTTTTCTGTATGTCAAGTATCTTTTCCTTAGACCATGAGATTGTGCAACTCCCGGATACCGTAGGAATGCTTTGGGTGTACCAAACGTCACAACGTAACTGGGTGGCTATAAAGGTGCACTACAGGTATCTCTGAAAGTGTCTGTTGGGTTGGCACGAATCGAGACTGGGATTTGTCACTCCGTATGACGGAGAGGTATCTCTGGGCCCACTCGGTAGGACATCATCATAATGTGCACAATAAGTGATCAAGGAGTTGATCACGGGATGATGTGTTACGGAACGAGTAAAGAGACTTGCCGGTAACGAGATTGAGCAAGGTATCGGTATACCGACGATCGAATCTCGGGCAAGTGCTATACCGATAGACAAAGGGAATCGTATACGAGATTGATTGAATCCTTGACATCGTGGTTCATCCGATGAGATCATCGTGGAACATGTGGGAGCCAACATGGGTATCCAGATCCCGCTGTTGGTTATTGGCCGGAGAGTTGTCTCGGTCATGTCTACATGGTTCCCGAGCCCGTAGGGTCTACACACTTAAGGTTCGATGACGCTAGGGTTATAGGGAAAGTATGTACGCGGTTACCGAATGTTGTTCGGAGTCCCGGATGAGATCCCGGACGTCACGAGGAGTTCCGGAATGGTCCGGAGGTAAAGATTCATATATGGGAAGTCCCGTTTTGGTCACCGGAAAAGTTTCGGGCGCTATCGGTAGCGTACCGGGACCACCGGGAGGGTCCCGGGGGTCCACCGTTGGGGCCACCGACCCCAGAAGGCTGCGTGGGCCAAGTGTGGGAGGGGACCAGCCCCAGGTGGGCTGGTGCGCCCCCCTAACCAGGCCCAAGGCAAAGAGAGAAGAAAAAAAGGGGGAAACCCTAGGCTCAGATGGGCCTAAGGCCCACATAGTGGTGCGCCTCCCCCTCTCTCCCCCTTGGCCGCCCCCCTAGATGGGATCTAGGGCTGGCCGCACCCCTAGGGGTGGGAAACCCTAAAGGGGGCGCAGCCCCCCCTTCCCCCTATATATATGTGATGTTTGGGGCTGCCCATAACACGTTCTGACCTCTGTCGCATGGCGCAGCCCTACCTCTCTCCCTCCTCATCTCTTGCAGCGCTTGGCGAAGCCCTGCTGGAGTCCCGCGCTCCTCCACCACCACCACGCCGTCGTGCTGCTGTTGGATGGAGTCTTCCCCAACCTCTCCCTCTCTCCTTGCTGGATCAAGGCGTGGGAGACGTCATCGGGCTGCACGTGTGTTGAACGCGGAGGCGCCGTTGTTCGGCGCTTAGATCGGAATCAACTGCGATCTGAATCGCAGCGAGTACGACTCCTTCATCCGCGTTCTTGTAACGCTTCCGCATTGCGATCTACAAGGGTATGTAGATCCACTCTCCTTTATGCTCGTTGCTAGATTACTCCATAGATAGATCTTGGTGACGCGTAGGAAAATTTTTGATTTTCTGCTACGATCCCCAACAGGATTACGTAACGAGTAAAGAGACTTGCCGTGACGAGATTGAACAAGGTATCGGTATACCGACGATCGAATCTCGGGCAAGTATCGTACCGATAGACAAAGGGAATTGCATACGCGGTTAAGTGAATCCTTGACATCGTGGTTCATCCGATGAGATCATCGAGGAACACGTGGGAACCAACATGGGTATCCAGATCCCGCTGTTGGTTATTGACCGGAGAGTCGTCTCGGTCATGTCTACGTGTTTCCCGAACCCGTAGGGTCTACACACTTAAGGTTCGGTGACGCTAGGGTTGTAGAGATATATGCACACGGTAACCCGAATGTTGTTCGGAGTCCCGGATGAGATCCCGGACGTCATGAGGAGTTCCGGAATGGTCCGGAGGTAAAGAATGATATATAGGAAGTCCAGTTTCGGCCATCGGGAGAGTTCCGGGGGTCACCGGTAGTGTACCGGGACCACCGGAAGGGTCCCGGGGGTCCACCGGGTGGAGCCACCCATCCCGGAGGGCCCCGTGGGTTCCGGGTCTCGGCGAAGCCCTGTAGCTTTTCCCGTTGCATCCACCACCACGCCGTCGTGCTGCTGGATCTCCATCAACCTCTCCCCCCCCCTTGCTGGATCAAGAAGGAGGAGACGTCGCTGTACCGTACGTGTGTTGAACGCGGAGGTGCCGTCCGTTCGGCGCTGGGATCATCGGTGACGAGGATCACGACGAGTACGACTCCATCATCCACGTTCCTTCGAACGCTTCTGCTCGCGATCTACAAAGGGTATGTAGATGCACTCCTTTATGCTCGTTGCTAGATGGCTCTTTAGATTGATCTTGGTGAAGCGTAGGAAATTTTTTGAATTCTGCTACATTCCCCAACAGTGGCATCTGAGCTAGGTCTTTGCGTAGCATCTTGCACGAGTAGAACACAAACAAGTTGTGGGCGTTGATTTTGTTCAATTCTCTTGCCGTTACTAGTCCAATCTTGATTCGGCGGCATCGTGGGATGAAGCGGCCCGGACCGACCTTACACGTACGCTTACGTGAGACTGGTTCCACCGACTGACATGCACTAGTTGCATAAGGTGGCTGGCGGGTGTCTGTCTCTCCCACTTTAGTCGGATCGGATTCGATGAAAAGGGTCCTTATGAAGGGTAAATAGAAATTGACATATCACGTTGTGGTTTTGGCGTAGGTAAGAAACGTTCTTGCTAGAAACCTATAGCAACCACGTAAAAACTTGCAACAACAATTAGAGGACGTCTAACTTGTTCTTGCAGCATGTGCTATGTGATGTGATATGGCCAAGAAGATGTGATGAATGATATATGTGATGTATGAGATTGATCATGTTCTTGTAATAGGGAATCACGACTTGCATGTCGATGAGTATGACAACTGGCAGGAGCCATAGGAGTTGTCTTACTTATTGTATGACCTGCGTGTCACTGAATAACGCCATGTAATTACTTTACTTTATTGCTAAACGTTAGCCGTAGTAGTAGAAGTAATATTTGGCGACACGACTTCATGAAGACACGATGATGGAGATCATGGTGCCATGCCGGTGACAAAGATGATCATGGTGCCCCGAAGATGGAGATCAAAGGAGCAAAATGATATTGGCCATATCATGTCACTTTATTTGATTACATGTGATGTTTATCATGTTTATGCATCTTGTTTACTTAGAACGACGGTAGAAAATAAGATGATCTCTCACTGAAAATTTCAAGAATTGTGTTTCCCCTAACTGTGCACCGTTGCTAAGGATCGTTGTTCCGAAGCACCATGTGATGATCGGGTGTGATAGGCTCTAACGTTCGCATACAACGGGTGTAAGCCAGATTTACACAAGCAATACACTTAGGGTTCACTTGACGAGCCTAGCATGTACAGACATGGCCTCGGAACGCGGAAGACCGAAAGGTCGAACATGAGTCGTATAGAAGATACGATCAACATGAAGATGTTCACCGTTGATGACTAGTCTGTCTCACGTGATGATCGGACACGGGCTAGTCGATTCGGATCATGTATCACTTATATGACTAGAGAGATGTCAATCTGAGTGGGAGTTCATTAAATTTGATTAGATGAACTTAATTGTCATGAACTTAGTCTAAATTCTTTACAATATGTCTTGTAGATCAAATGGCCCACGCTCATGTTACCCTCAACTTCAACGCGTTCCTAGAGAAAACCTAGCTGAAAGACGATAGTAGCAACTATACGGATTGGGTCCATAACATGAGGATCATCCTCATAGCTGCCAAGAAAACTTATGTCCTAGAAGCACCGCTAGGTGACGCTCCCGCCCCGGCACACCAAGATGTTATGAACGCTTGGCAGTCGTGTTGTGATGATTACTCCCTGGTTAAGTGCGGCATGCTCTACATCTTAGAATCGGGGCTCCAAAAGCGTTTCGAGCACCACGGAGCATATGAGATGTTCCAAGAGCTGAAAATGGTTTTCCAGGCTCATGCCCGAGTTGAGAGATATGATGTCTCCAACGCATTCTACAGCTGTAAGATGGAGGAAAATAGTTCTGTCAGCGAGCACATACTCAAGTTGTCTGGGTTGCACAACCGCTTGTCTGAGTTGGGAATGAATCTCCCAGACGAACCGGTCGTTGACAGAATCCTTCAGTCGCTCCCACCTAGCTATAAGAGCTTCGTGTTGAACTTCAATATGCAAGGGATGGAGAAGTCCATTCCCGAGGTGTATTCAATGCTGAAATCAGCGGAGGTGGAGATCAAGAAAGAGCATCAAGTGTTGATGGTGAATAAAACCACTAAGTTCAAGAAGGGCAAGGGTAAGAAGAACTTCAAGAAGGATGGCAAAGGAGTTGCCGCGCCCGGTAAGCCAGTTGCCGGGAAGAAGCCAAAGAATGGACCCAAGCCTGAGACTGAGTGCTTTTATTGCAAGGGAACGGGTCACTGGAAGCGGAACTGCCCCAAATACTTAGCAGACAAGAAGGCCGGCAACGTCAAAGGTATATGTGATATACATGTTATTGATGTGTACCTTACCAGCGCTCGTAGTAGCTCCTGGGTATTTGATACCGGTGCAGTTGCTCACATTTGTAACTCAAAGCAGGAGTTGCGGAATAAGCGGAGACTGGCGAAGGACGAGGTGACGATGCGCGTCGGGAATGGTTCCAAGGTCGATGTGATCGCCGTCGGCATGCTGCCTCTACATCTACCCTCGGGGTTAGTTTTAAACCTTAATAATTGTTATTTAGTACCAGCTTTGAGCATGAACATTGTATCTGGATCTCGTTTGATGCGAGATGGCTACTCATTTAAATCCGAGAATAATGGTTGTTCTATTTATTTGAGAGATATGTTTTATGGTCATGCCCCGCTGGTCACTGGTTTATTTTTGATGAATCTCGAACGTGATGATACACATATTCATAGTGTGAATGCCAAAAGATGTAAAGTTGACAATAATAGTCCCACATACTTGTGGCATTGCCGCCTTGGTCATATTGGTGTCAAACGTATGAAGAAGCTCCATGCAGATGGACTTCTAGAGTCTCTTGATTATGAATCATTTGACACGTGCGAACCATGCCTCTTGGGCAAGATGACCAAGACTCCGTTCTCCGGAACAATGGAGCGAGCGACCAACTTATTGGAAATCATACATACCGATGTGTGCGGTCCAATGAGTGTTGAAGCTCGCGGAGGCTATCGTTATGTTCTCACCCTCACAGATGACTTGAGTAGATATGGGTATATCTACTTAATGAAACACAAGTCTGACACCTTTGAAAAGTTCAAGGAATTTTAGAATGAGGTTGAGAATCAACGTGACAGAAAAATAAAGTTCTTACGATCGGATCGTTGATGGCTTCTCGCCCCTCGTTGGTTACCCCAAGTGGAAGGTTTGAGATGAAGTGTAGCGGAAGTTTTCCCTTGGCAATACCAAGGATCGATTTCCCTGAGACTCCCAGTTTCAACAAGAAGGTGTCAACTGCTAACGGCACCAGATATATTAGCAATCAATGTGGACCTGCACACAGATACAAATAACTTTGCTCCCAACGAGTACAGAGAGGTTGTCAATCCCTCCGGCCTTGTAGTTTACAAAGGATCAAACGCAAATGATAGTAGTGATAGATATAATTGCAATAGTAAATAAAAGCGGAAAAGTAAATAGCGGATGTGATCAATGATGGTAATATGAACCGGAGTCTCATGATGTTCACTAGTGATGTCTCTCTCCCAAAAGACGATAAAACAGCTATGTGAGGTAAACGAATTACAGCTGGGCAATTGACAGAATTATGTGCGCAAACCAATGCTAACTATGTTGCAAGAAAGGTAGAGGTTCAAAGCATGGGCGGTACGCCAAGGTAAGTAGACCGAAATCCATCAATATCTACTACTAATCATCCACCTTGAGATATCTATCCAGAACATCTCGCTGGTATTAAGTTGTGAGTCCCACCCATAGTGTAAACTCAAAGCAACAGACAACTGCATTAAAAGAACTTTGCGTAAAGTAAACAATCCTTGCACCCGCGAACACAAGCACCGTTGTTTTCCCCGTTGTGGCAACATCACATCCCCTAGACTCATGTTTCTGTCACTCAAGCTAGTCATCGAGGGGCATGAACCCACAATCAAGCATAATGTTCCCTCTTGGAGTCACTACCTACTACTTGGCCAAAGCAATAAATAACAACGGAGAACATGCAAGAATTACTTACGAACATAAATATAAAAGAGGTGAATCAAATATATTACTCAAACACAATCTGAACATAATCTCATAATCCATCGGATCCCAGCAAACTCATCATAGCAACAGCATAAGGATTACATATGTGCCTCGATCATGTAGGGCAGCTCACGAGGACTAATTAGTGAAGCACAAGAATGGGAGGAGAACATCACATAGCTACTGGTCATGGACCCATGGTCCAAGGGAGACTACTCACAACTCATCCGGGAGGCGTCCATGGTGGTGGAGAAGCTCCCGGTGGTGATCCTCCCCTCCGGCAGGGTGCCGGGAAGGGTTCTCCTGGTGCTCCCGGTCTTGGAAGCGGCGGCGGTGGTGGAACAGAGATGAGATCGCGAAAAAGGGTTTTCCGTCTCGAGGGTTTTGGGAGACGGTCTAAATATATGCCAAAGGGGGGCACCAGACGGGGCTCGGGGGGCGCAGCGCCCCCCCCCCCCCGGCTATACTTCGGCTACCGGGAACCTTCTGGAACACTGATTTTTTATATAATTTTTCCGGTATTTTTCTGACAGTTCTCGTAATGGGAAAACCTGAAATACAAAAATAGCCGAAAACAGAAACTGGCACTGGGGTGCACTGAGTTAATAGGTTAGTCCAAATATGATCAAAAGTGTATGGAAGTGTATAAATATCATAGCAATATCACCCAAAAGAGGCATGGAGCAAGCAGAAATTATAGATACGTTTTGGACGTATCAACATCCCCAAGCTTAATTCCTGCTCGTCCTCGAGTAGGTAAATGATAACAAGAATAATTTCTGTGGTGACATGCTATTAACCATATAGGACTTTTCATAGTCATATGACAAAAGCTTACTGAGACAATGAATCTATAGTAATTAAGTTGCCTCATGAGAAAATCACAAAGAACTGAAAGTTTTACAATATGATACTGAAACATCAAATAGATTTGTAATGAACATGGTGTGCAAATATGATAAAGTGATATCTCGCTTGCCCCCTTTAGTGAAGCAAAACATAAATGCAGGGGCACCTCCAAGGTTTAAGTGATTACTAGATACAATGATTTTAGAATAAACGATATCACAATCATGCAAAAGACAATGCTACTTTGGGACAATGCACATTACACTCAGAATGACAATCATGCTCTCAGTAGTTGGTGCTTTTAAAAGAAGGTGGAGACTCTCGAACCGTGGCTTTTGTTGGCAAGGTTGAAAACCCGTAGTCGGAAACAAAGACAAAACATGTACCAGAGCTCTTGGCTTTAAAACAGAGGTAATAATAAAAAAAAATTTAGATCATGCATGTTTCGTCAATGAATGCTAGCAGATAACTCAATCACTTCTTGAGATGGACAAGTTTCGAGGAACGGCTCCCGAATGAGGACGATCACATCCTCTTAATCTCCTTTGTTTATCACTGCCAAAGTTTTCTGATTTCTCATGAACAAAGCGTGAAGGAGGGTTTGTTTGTTATATTAATTTTGAGCCGGGCGCACTCAATGCTAGTTCCTTCTCGTATTATGGGTTTGCACATTATACATGCAATCCCGGGGTGAAGCTTGTCCAACTTAAAAAGATTATGAATTAGCTACTACTTCCTCATGGACTTACAACAGAGGCACAAAATAGGAATGCATTTTTTTTCTTTGAATAATTTCGAGATGGTACATGCAAGTCTCCGTTAGGAATGGCAGGTAAATACCATGTAGGAAGGTATGGTGGACTCATATGGCATAACTGGTTTAAAAGAATGTGGATGCACAAGCAGTAGTCCGCTTAGTACAGGTGGAGGTTAGCAAAAGACTGGGAGCGACCAACTAAGAGAGCAATGACGGTCATAATCATGCAGAGCGACAAAGCAACATTGAATCAGGCATGGAAGTTATATCGCTACTCAGAAACAAAAGATCATCAAGGCTTGACAGACTTTCTTTACAGTCTTAAATATGCGTGAGCATACGCCAAGTCAATCAAAATAAATTCTTTGAAGGAAGATATTACTAAACCATACCACATCATAGGCAAACAAATCATGTTGGTACTCCAATAACACATTGGGAACCCCCCAGCTATTTGAGACTAACCATAAGAAAACATGAACTACTAAGCGCCATTATGCACGTAGCATCTTGATCATAGACATATCAACCAATGCAACGGAAGCAAACTCTCTTAATAAGATAATCATGATAAATAAAGAGAGTTCAAGTAACCAACTAAACGAAAGCTCTTTAAAAAGATAAGCATGAATACTAAGAGCTAAGCATGATAGTAGCTATTAAAAGACAAAGAACACACACAGCAAGGATAGACATGAAAATTCTATGTTATGTTCTAGGTAGAAGTGGAGCGTGTTTCTCTCCCACATAAAGAAAGCTGAGTTCCGACTCGTTATGAAAAGCTAAGGAAAACTAAAAAGGAAAACTAAAAGCAAGACGCTCCAAGCATAGCACATAACACATGAAGTGATAAAAATATAGTGGAACAAAGACGAACTGATAATGTTGATGGAGAAGGGGATGCACGGGGGCATCCCCAAGCTTAGACGCTTGAGTCTCCTTGAATATTTCTTGGGGGTGCATGGGGGCATCCCCAAGCTTGAGCGTTTGACACTCCTGAATCTTTTTATCATCTTCCCTCGCACACTTGAAAACTCCCTTCATACATAACTCATCATAATCTGATTAGCGAGGTTAGTACCCATAATAAAATAATTGTTCCTTGCTGGAAATAAAGATATTCTTGAAGTTCTACTGTTTCTCAAGATTGCCAAAAGGTTTTTGCAAAGAAAAAAGCAAGCTCTAGGTTTGCAAAATGAAGGAAAGGCAAAACAGGACAGAATCTGTGAAAAACAGAACAGCAGGTAGTAAATGATTTTTCCGGGGCACTTCTGCAACTCTAATCAAAAAACTCAAAACAGACGCACGAAAGACAATTATATAGAGCACGCTGTCGAAAAAATTCAGACCAAAAAGATGATCTGGTGATTTTATACGAATTTTTCTATCCAAGGACAGAATCTGTTTCCTGGACAGCACGTCACAACTTTTGAACTTTCTTGCAATCAGAGGCTATACTTGGCACAAAATTGAAAAGCAAAGATACAATGATGATGCTACAGTAGTAACAACATCAAGACACAACAAAAACAAAATAAATTTATTCATGTGGGCTGCCTCCCAAAAGCGCTTTCTTTTATGCCTTTAAGCTAGGCATAATGCAAAGAGATCAAGTTGTATCAATTGAACCATCTTCAAGATCATCAAAAAGCTCTTCAATAATACAACTAGTCTTAAGAGGACTTTCAAATAAAGGCCTCATAGAGATACTTCTAGGGAGAGACCAAAAGGATAAAAGTAAAGGGAAGATTCATTTATAAATTCATCAAAGAGAGGTGTTTCTTCCAAAGTTTTTACAGTTTCAACCCCTTTGGCAATAGATGGATTACTTTTAGAACGGGGAGCCCTTGGAACGTGAACGAACTTAGGCTCCCTCTTTGCCGGAGTTTCTACCTTTTTGGTTTTGATCGAGGAGAAAGTAGTTCCTAGAGTATCAAATATTTCCTCAATCTTATCTATCCTAGAAGAGTCCAAGTCATGGGATTTGATGGTCTCCAAAGTTTTGAAAATTTTATGCATGGAGCTATCAAGCCTATTCAAATTCCCTTGGATCTTACGATCCAACTCATTTATCTTATTAATGTTTGGCATCCCGAGCTCTATCCTTTCAAGTTTTTTCATAATGTGAGCTAGGGTGATGTCCTCTTGAATGCTAACAACAGGGGGATTCCCAACAAGATTTTCAATAATACTAAGAGACTCCCAAACTGGGGCTTCTAGGAAATTCCCATTGATAGCAGTATCTAGAATGAACCTATTCCAAGAAGTTATTCCAACATAAAAATTTCTAAGCAGGATAGTAGTAGGTTGCTTCTTGGTGGCTCTTTTTTGAGAATCATTAATTCTATACCAAGCATCTTTCAAACTTTCCCCACCTCTTTGTTTGAAGGTGAGAACTTCTGCCTCGTCAAAGACAAAAGGACCCGACATAATGACAACTAAAGAATGAGATAACTATTTTTGTGATTTTCGATAAAAGATACTAAAGCAAAAACTGAAAGGTAAACTAACAAGACTAAAAAGCAAAGGTAAAAGATAGCGTGCAACTCCCCTATCCTGAAGAGTGGAGTCCCCGGCAATGGCGCCAGAAAACTTTGCTTGATGGCTTCTCGCCCCTCGTTGGTTACCCCAAGTGGAAGGTTTGAGATGCAGTGTAGCGGAAGTTTTCCCTTGGCAATACCAAGGATCGATTTCCCTGAGACTCCCAGTTTCAACAAGAAGGTGTCAACTGCTAACGGCGCCAGATATATTAGCAATCAACGTGGACTTGCACACATATACAAATAACTTTGCTCCCAACGAGTACAGAGAGGTTGTCAATCCCTCCGGCCTTGTAGTTTACAAAGGATCAAACGCAAATGATAGTAGTGATAGATATAATTGCAATAGTAAATAAAAGCGGAAAAGTAAATAGCGGATGTGATCAATGATGGTAATATGGACCGGAGTCTCATGATGTTCACTAGTGATGTCTCTCTCCCAAAAGACGATAAAACAGCTATGTGAGGTAAATGAATTACAGCTGGGCAATTGACAGAATTATTTGCGCAAACCAATGCTAACTATGTTGCAAGAAAGGTAGAGGTTCAAAGCATGGGCGGTACGCCAAGGTAAGTAGACCGAAATCCATCAATATCTACTACTAATCATCCACCTTGAGATATCTATCCAGAACATCTCGCTGGTATTAAGTTGCGAGTCCCACCCATAGTGTAAACTCAAAGCAACAGACAACTGCATTAAAAGAACTTTGCGTAAAGTAAACAATCCTTGCACCCGCGGGCACAAGCACCGTTGTTTTCCCCCTTGTGGCAACAGCACATCCCCTAGACTCATGTTTCTGTCACTCAAGCTAGTCATCGAGGGGCATGAACCCACAATCAAGCATAATGTTCCCTCTTGGAGTCACTACCTACTACTTGGCCAAAGCAATAAATAACAACGGAGAACATGCAAGAATTACTTATGAACATAAATATAAAAGAGGTGAATCAAATATATTACTCAAACACAATCTGAACATAATCTCATAATCCATCGGATCCCAGCAAACTCATCATAGCAACAGCATAAGGATTACATATGTGCCTCGATCATGTAGGGCAGCTCAAGAGGACTAATTAGTGAAGCACAAGAATGGGAGGAGAACATCACATAGCTACTGGTCATGGACCCATGGTCCAAGGGAGACTACTCACAACTCATCCGGGAGGCGTCCATGGTGGTGGAGAAGCTCCCGGTGGTGATCCTCCCCTCCGGCAGGGTGCCGGGAAGGGTTCTCCTGGTGCTCCCGATCTTGGAAGCGGCGGCGGCGGCGGAACAGAGATGAGATCGCGAAAAAGGGTTTTCCATCTCGAGGGTTTTGGGAGACGGTCTAAATATATGCCAAAGGGGGGCACCAGACGGGGCTCGGGGGGCCCAGGCGCCCCCCGGCACGGCCCAGGGGGGCGCACCACCAGGGCGCCTGGAGCCCTGGTGCCCCTCCCCCCCGGTTGTACTTCGGCTACCGGGAACCTTCTGGAACGCTGATTTTTTATATAATTTTTCCGGTATTTTTCTGACAGTTCTCGTAATGGGAAAACCTGAAATACAAAAACAGCCGAAAACAGAAACTGGCACTGGGGTGCACTGAGTTAATAGGTTAGTCCAAATATGATCAAAAGTGTATGGAAGTGTATAAATATCATAGCAATATCACCCAAAAGAGGCATGGAGCAAGCAGAAATTATAGATACGTTTTGGACGTATCAATCGTGGTGGTGAATATTTAAGTCATGAATTTGGCACGCACCTAAGGAACTGTGGAATTGTTTCACAATTGACACCGCCCGGAACACCTCAGCGTAATGGTGTGTCCGAACGTCGAAATCGTACTCTGTTGGACATGGTGCGATCTATGATGTCTCTCACCGACTTACCGCTATCTTTTTGGGGTTATGCTTTAGAGACTGGCGCATTCACTTTAAATAGGGCTCCGTCAAAATCCGTTGAGACGACACCGTATGAACTTTGGTTTGGCACGAAACCTAAGCTGTCGTTTCTGAAAGTTTGGGGTTGCGATGCTTATGTCAAAAACTTCAACCTGAAAAGCTCGAACCCAAATCGGAAAAATGCGTCTTCATAGGATACCCAAAGGAAACGATTGGGTACACCTTCTACCTCAGATTCGAAGGCAAGGTCTTCGTTGCCAAGAATGGATCCTTTCTGGAGAAAGAGTTTCTCTCGAAAGAAGTGAGTGGGAGAAAAGTAGAACTTGATGAGGTGACCGTCACCCCTCCCGAACTGGAAAGTGGCGCAGCGCAGGAAGTTGTTCCTGAGGTGCCTGCACCGGCAGGGAAGGAAGTAAATGATGATGATCATGAAGATACAGATCAAGTTACTACTGAACTTCGAAGGTCCACAAGGACACGTTCCGCACCAGAGTGGTACGGCAACCCTGTCATGGAAATCATGTTGTTAGACAACGGTGAACTTTTGAACTATGAAGAAGTAATGGCAGGCCCGGATTCCAACAAATGGCTTGAAGCCCTGAAATCCGAGATAGGATCCATGTATGAAAACAAAGTATGGACTTTGGTGGACTTGCCCGATGATCGGCACTCCATAGAAAATAAATGGATATTTAAGAAGAAGACAGACGCGGATGGTAATGTGACCATCTATAAGGCTCGGCTTGTCGCTAAGGGTTATCGACAAGTTCAAGGGATTGACTACGACGAGACTTTCTCTCCCGTAGCGATGCTAAAGTCCGTCCGAATCATGTTAGCAATTGCCGCATTCTATGATTATGAGATATGGCAAATGGACGTCAAAACGACATTCCTTAATGGCTTCCTCAAGGAAGAACTGTATTTGATGCAGCCGGAAGGTTTTGTCGATCCACAGAATGCTAACAAGGTATGCAAGCTCCAGCGCTCGATCTACGGGCTGGTGCAAGCATCTCGGAGTTGGAATATTCGCTTTAATGATGTGATCAAAGCGTTTGGCTTTATACAGACTTGGGGACAAGCCTGTATTTACAAGAAAGTGAGTGGGAGCTCTGTAGCATTTCTCATATTATATGTGGATGACATACTGCTGATGGTAAATGATATAGAATTCTTGGAGAGCATAAAGGCCTACTTGAATAAGAGTTTTTCAATGAAGGACCTTGGAGAAGTTGCTTATATATTAGGAATCAAGATCTATAGAGATAGATCAAGACGCCTCATTGGTCTTTCACAAAGCACATACCTTGACAAGATATTGAAGAAGTTCAATATGGATCAGTCCAAGAAAGGGTTCTTGCCTGTTTTGCAAGGTATGAGTTTGAGCACGGCTCAGTCCCCGACCACGGCAGAAGATAGAGAAAAGATGAGTGTCATCCCCTATGCCTCAGCCATAGGTTCTATTATGTATGCTATGCTGTGTACCAGACCTGATGTGAACCTTGCCATAAGTTTGGTAGGGAGGTACCAAAGTGATCCCGGTATGGAACACTGGACAGCGGTCAAGAACATCCTGAAGTACCTGAAGAGGACTAAGGATATGTTTCTCGTTTATGGAGGTGACGAAGAGCTCGTCGTAAAGGGTTACGTCGATGCTAGCTTCGACACAGATCTGGATGACTCCAAGTCACAAACCGGATACGTGTATATTTTGAATGGTGGAGCAGTCAGCTGGTGCAGTTGCAAGCACAGCGTCGTGGCGCATTCTACATGTGAAGCGGAGTACATAGCTGCTTGCGAAGCAGCACAGGAAGGAGTCCGGATGAAGGAGTTCATCACCGACCTAGGAGTCATTCCAAGCGCGTCAAGCCCGATGACTCTCTTCTGTGACAACACTGGAGCTATTGCCATTGCCAAGGAGCCCAGGTTCACAAGAAGACCAAGCACATCAAGCGCCGTTTCAACTCCATCCTGAATTATGTTCAAGATGGAGACATAAATATTTGTAAAGTGCATACGGATCTGAATGTCGCAGATCCGTTGACTAAACCTCTTCCACGGGCAAAACATGATCAACACCAGAACTCTATGGGTGTTCGATTCATCACAATGTAACTAGATTATTGACTCTAGTACAAGTGGGAGACTGTTGGAAATATGCCCTAGAGGCAATAATAAAAGGATTATTATTATATTTCCTTGTTCATGATAATTATCTGTTATTCATGCTTGAATTGTATTGTATGGAAACAGCGATACATGTGTGAATACATAGACCACAACGTGTCCCTGGTAAGCCTCTAGTTACTAGCTCGTTGATCAACAGATGGTCACGGTTTCCTGACCATGGACATTGGATGTCATTGATAACGGGATCACATCATTAGGAGAATGATGTGATGGATGAGACCCAATCCTAAGCCTAGCACGAGATCGTGTAGTTCGTAATGCTTAAGATTTTCTAGTGTCAAGTATCTGTTCCTTAGACCATGAGGTTGTGCAACTCCCGGATATCGTAGGAATACTTTGGGTGTGCCAAACGTCACAACGTAACTGTTTGGATATAAAGGTACGCAATGGGTATCTCCGAAAGTGTCTGTTGGGTTGGCACGAACCGAGACTGGGATTTGTCACTCCATATGACGAAGAGGTATCTCTGGGCCCACTTGGTAAGACATCATCATAATGAGCTCAATGTTGGAAATATGCCCTAGAGGCAATAATAAAAGTATTATTATTATATTTCCTTGTTCATGATAATTGTCTGTTATTCATGCTTGAATTGTATTGTACGGAAACAGCGATACATGTGTGAATATATAGACCACAATGTGTCCCTGGTAAGCCTCTAGTTACCAGCTCGTTGATCAACCGATGGTCACGGTTACCTGACCATGGACATAGGATGTCGGTGATAACGGGATCACATCATTAGGAGAATGATGTGATGGACAAGACCCAATCGTGAGCATAGCACGAGATCGTATAGTTCGTAATGCATAAGCTTTTCGGTGTCAAGTATTTATTCCTTAGACCATGAGGTTGTGCAACTCCCGGATGCCGTAGGAATACTTTGGGTGTGCCAAACGTCACAACGTAACTGGGTGGCTATAAAGGTACGCAACGGGTATCTCCGAAAGTGTTTGTTGAGTTGGTACGAACCGAGACTGGGATGTTGTCACTCCGTATGACGGAGAGGTACCTCTGGGCCCACTCGGTAAGACATCATCATAATGAGCTCAAGGTGACTAAGGAGTTGGTCACGGGATGATGGATTACGGAACGAGTAAAGAGACTTGCCATGACGAGATTGAACAAGGTATCGGGAATACCGACGATCGAATCTCGGGCAAGTACCGTACCGATAGACAAAGGGAATAACATACGGGATTGAGTGAATCCTTGACACAGTGGTTCATCCGATGAAGATCATCGAGGAACACGTGGGAACCAACATGGGTATCCAGATCCCGCTGTTGGTTATTGACCGGAGAGTCGTCTCGGTCATGTCTGCGTGTCTCCCGAACCCGTAGGGTCTACACACTTAAGGTTCGGTGACGCTAGGGTCGTAGAGATACATGCACGTGGAAACCCGAAAGTTGTTCGGAGTCCCGGATGAGATCCCGGACGTGACGAGGAGTTCCGGAATGGTCCGGAGGTAAAGAATGATATATAGGAAGTCCAGTTTCGGCCATCGGGTGAACTCCGGGGGTCACCGGGAGTGTCCCGGGACCACCAGAGGGGTCCCGGGGGTCCACCGGGTGGGGCCACCCATCCCGGTGGGGCCCCTAGGCCGCAAGGGGAAGGGGGCCAGCCCCTGGTGGACTGGCGCACCCATATGCCCCCCCCTCCATGCGCCTAGGGTTGAAACCCTAGGGGGAGGGGGCGCCCCCTATGCCTTGGGGGGCAAGTCTCCCCCCTAGGCCGCCGCCCCACCCTGGAGATGGGATCTCCCAGGGCCGGCGCACCCCCCCTGGCCCCTATATATAGTGGGGGGGAGAGGTCACCCGCACCCAAGTCTCTGGCGCCTCTCCCCCTCCCGTCACACCTCCAACTCCTCCGCAGGGCGCCGGCGAAGCCCTGCAGGATTTCCCGCTGCATCCACCACCACGCCATCGTGCTGCTGGATCTCCGACGACCTCTCCTCCCCCCTTGCTGGATCAAGAAGGAGGTGACGTTGCTGTACCGGACGTGTGTTGAACGCGGAGGTGCCGTCCGTTCGGCGATGGATCATCGGTGACGAAGAACGCGAAGAGTACGACTACTTCATCCACGTTGCTTCGAACGCTTCCGCACGCGATCTACAAAAGGGTATGTAGATGCACTCCAATATGCTCGTTGCTAGATGACTCCTTAGATTCATCTTGGTGAAAGCGTAGAATTTTTTTTGAATTCTGCTACGTTCCCCAACACTCAATGTGACTAAGGAGTTAGTCACGGGATGATGGATTACGGAACGAGTAAAGAGACTTGTCGTGACGAGATTGAACAAGGTATTGATGGCTTCTCGCCCCTCGTTGGTTACCCCAAGTGGAAGGTTTGAGATGTAGCGTAGCGGTAGTTTTCCCTTGGCAAAGATACCAAGGATCGAATCCCGTGACACTCCGAGGGTCAACAAGAAGGTGTCAATAGCGCCAGAGACTTTTGCTTGACAGGACCTGCACACAGATACAAATAACTTTGCTCCCAACGAGTACAGAGAGGTTGTCAATCCCTCCGGCCTTGTCGTTTACAAAGGATCAAAAACAAGAGATAATAGTGATAGGTATGACTGCAACTAGTAAATAAGAACATGAAGTAAATAGCGGGCGTGATCAGTGATGGTAATATGGACCGGGGTCCCATGATGTTTACTAGTGATGTCTCTCTCCCAAAAGACGATAAAACAGCTAAGCGAGGTAAACAAATTATAGCTGGGCAATTGACAGGATTATGTGCGCAAACCAATGCTAACTATGCTGCAAAGAAAGGTAGAGGCTCAAAAGCATGGGCGGTACGCCAAGGCAAGTAGACCGAAATCCATCTGCATCTACTTCTAATCATCCACCTTGAGATATCTATCCAGAACATCTCGCTGGTATTAAGTTGCGAGTCCCACCCATAGTGTAAACTCAAAGCAACAGACAACTACATTAAAAGAACTTTGCGTAAAGTAAACAATCCTTGCACCCGCAAGTACAAGCACCGTTGTTTTCCCCCTTGTGGCAACAGCACATTCCCTAGACTCATGTTTCTGTCACTCAAGCTAGTCATCGAGGGGCATGAACCCACAATCAAGCATAACGTTCCCTCTTGGAGTTACTACCTACTACTTGGCCAAAGCAATAAACAGCAACGGAGAACATGCAAGAATTACTCAAGAACATAAATATAAAAGAGGTGAATCAAATATATTACTCACACACAATCTGAACATAATCTCATAATCCATCGGATCCCAGCAAACTCATCATAGCAACAGCATAAGGATTACATATGTGCCTCGATCATGTAGGGCAGCTCACGAGGTCTAATCGGTGAAGAACAAAGAGGGGAGGAGAACATCACATAGCTACTGGTCATGGACCCATGGTCCAAGGGGGACTACTCACAACTCATCCGGGAGGCATCCATGGTGGTGGA
This sequence comes from Secale cereale, assembly GCA_902687465.1. Taxonomy (NCBI): domain Eukaryota; kingdom Viridiplantae; phylum Streptophyta; class Magnoliopsida; order Poales; family Poaceae; genus Secale; species Secale cereale. The sequence goes on along the minus strand of LR738709.1, from coordinate 40,767,250 downwards.
GAAGCTCCCGGTGGTGGTTCTCCCCTCCGGCAGGGTGCCGGGAAGAGTTCTCCTGGTGCTCCCGATCTTGGAAGCGCGGCGCCGGCGGAACAGAGATGAGATCGCGAAAAAGGGTTCCGTCCTCGAGGGTTTTGGGACGCGGTGTAAATATATGCCAAAGGGGGTCACCAGAGGCGGTAAGGGGGGCCCAGGCGCCCCCCCGGGGCGGCCAGAAGGGGGGCCGCCCCCTCAGGGCGCCTGGAGCCCCTCTGGCCCCCCTCTGGCCCTACTTCTGCCGCATGGAAGCTTCTGGAGCGCTGATTTTTTATTTATTTTTCCCGGAATTTTTCTGGCAATTTAAGTAATGGGAAAACCTGAAATACAAAAACAGCATAAAACAGAAACTGGCACTGGGGTGCACTGAGTTAATAGGTTAGTCCAAATATGATCAAAAGTGTATGGAAGTGCATAAATATCATAGCAATATCACACAAAAGAGGCATGGAGCAAGCAGAAATTATAGATACGTTTTGGACGTATCAACATCCCCAAGCTTAATTCCTGCTCGTCCTCGAGTAGGTAAATGATAACAAGCATAATTTCTGTGGTGACATGCTACTAACATATAAGAACTTTTCACAGTCACATGACAAATGCTTACTGAGATAATGAATCTTTAGTAATTAAGTTGCCTCATGAGAATATCACAAAGAACTGAAAGTTCTACAATATGATACTGAAACACCCAATAGATTTGTAGTGAGCATGGTGTGCAAACATGACAAAGTGATACCTCGCTTGCCCCCTGATACGTCCAAAACGTATCTATAATTTCTGCTTGCTCCATGCCCTTTTTGTGTGATATTGCTATGATATTTATGCACTTCCATACACTTTTGATAATATTTGGACTAACCTACTAATGGTTGCAAAAGTGCACAATGTTCTTGTTTTACACTTTATTGTGTAGGAATTACTTGGAAATTGACAAAAACGCAAAAGGAGTCGTATTGGAGTAGGACACTGACTTTCCTGAAATCTGTCTGAGAACGTTTTTTAAAGATGGTCACGTTCCGGCCCGAAGACGACGTCAAATGGAAAAAGTCTAGTTGCGAAAGTTGTGGGGAATTTCGAGGCGATGCTTCTGGATATAAAATTCGTCCAAATCGGAGTAAGGACGGCTGAGTAAAGCCCGTTTTACTGAGGCCCAAAATCTGATGACGGGAATCCGAGAGTCTATATAAAGAGAGGAAACCTAGGTCACCACGGGGCCACGAATTTTCCTCCTCCCGAGCCGCCGTCTTGGAGGGGAGGACCAGCACCATTGCAGCACCATCCACAAGGAAGAATGGGGGCCAAGGAGCCGCTGCCCCCTAGGGCCGCCGCCGCCCCGAGGGCCGCCGCCGCCCCCTAGGGCCGCCGCCGCCGCCGCGCCCCCAAGGGCCGCCGCCGGCCGTCTCCTCCTCGCGGGGCTGCACCTCTCCATCAACACCATCATCAACCTCCTCCTCACCATGTCCATGCGTGAGTAGTTTCCTCCGGGGCTGAGGGCTTGTACGTGTAGCTATGTGGTTATCTCTCTCTCCCATGATGTGATCTTCGTTGTGATCATAGGCTATGTTAATCTAGGGTGATCCCATGATATTTCCCCTTCCTCTATGTATTGGATTGATGTACTCACTTGTCTTTATCTAGTATAATCCTCGAGACCAAGGTGACAGCGGTCTATTGGACATGGATTAGAAGAATATTTTCATGAGTGATTTCCTCTTTTGTGTGTTGATTGAAGATTGAGAGTCTCTTGGTGCTTGTCTTTGACTATCCTTTAGATATGTTGTGGTGATTGTGGTAATCTCTTTGGATGGCCGCGGTGACATTGGAAAATCCATAGATTGAGAACTACGAACTTTGAGGTGTGCTTTTGTAGCCCTACATAATTCTCGTCCTCTCTTGACCATAGAGGAATGACCTCCGGGTGCGTCTCCATTGCATGTTTTATGTAAAATATCATGTGATTCGATTATGTTAATGTTGTTGGGAGTTGCCACTAGTGAAAGTATGATCCCTAGGCCTTGTTTCCACCATTGCAATACCATTTGTGCTCATGTTTACCACTTGTTTGCTTGCTGCACTTTTTATTACAGATTTATATTACTTTGTTTTGCCATCCATATCACTTGTCATTTAACATCTCTTCGCCGAACTAGTGCACCTATACATCTGACAAGTGTATTAGGTGTGTTGGGGACACAAGAAACTTCTTGTATCTTGATTTCAGGGTTGCTTGAAAGGGGTACGTTCAACCTCCACTTCCCTGAGTTCGATAAACCTTGGGTTATTCACTTAAGGGAAATTTGCTGCTGTCCTACAAACCTCTGCTCTTGGAGGCCCAACAATGTCTACAAGAATAGAAGCGTGTGTAGACATCACCCCCTTTAGTGAAGCAAAACATAAATGCAGGAGCACCTCCGAAGTTTAAGTGACGACTAGATACAATGATTTCAGAATAAGTGATATCATAATCATGCAGAAGACAATGGTACTTTGGGACAATGCACATTACACTCAGAATGACAATCATGCTCTCAATAGTTGGTGCTTTGAAGAAAGAAGGTGGAGACTCTCGAACCGTGGCTTTTGATGGTAAGCTTGAAAACCCGTGGTTGGAAGCAAAGACTAAACATGTACCAGAGCTCTTGGTTTTAAAAACAGAGGTAAAAATGATTTTTGGGAGATGCATATTTCGTCAACGAATGCTAGTAGATAACTCAATTACTTCTCGAGCTGGACAAGTTTCGAGGAACGGCTCCCGCATGGGGACGATCACATCCCCTTAATCTCCTTTGTTTATCACTGCCAAAAGTTTTCTGATTTCTCATGAACAAAGCGTGAAGGAGGGTTTGTTTGTTGTATTTTTTTTATGAGCCGGGCGCACTCTTTGCCAGTTCCTTCTCGTATTAGGGGTTTGCAGATTAGACATGCAATCCCGGGGTAAAACTTGTCCAACTTAAAAATATCATGAATTAACTACTACTTCCTCATGAGCTAAAACAGAGGCACAAAAGAGAAATGTTTTTGAATAATTTTGAGATGGTACAAGAGAGTCTTCGTTAGGAATGGCAAGTAAATACCATATATAGGAAGGTATGGTGGACTCATATGGCATAACTGGTTTCAAGGATTTTGGATGCACAAGCAGTCAGTCCGCTTAGTACAGGTGAAGGCTAGCAAAAGACTGGGAGCGACCAACTAAGAGAGCAATGACGGCCATAATCATGCAGAGTGACAAAGCAACATTGAATCGGGCATGGAAGTTATATCACTACTCGGAAATTAAAGATCATCAAGGCTTGATAGACTTTCTTTACAGTCTTAAATATGCGTGAGCATATGCCAAGTCAATCAAAATAAATTCTTGGAGGAAGATATCACTAAACCATACCACATCACAGGCAAACAAATCATGTTGGTACTTCAATAACACATTAAGAACCCCCAGCTATTTGAGACTAACCATAAGAAAACATGAACTACTAAGCACCATTATGCACATAGCATTTTTATCATAGACATATCAACCAGTGCCACTGAAGCCAACTCTCTTAACAAGATAAGCATGATAACTCAAGAGAGTTCCAAAAGCAACCAACTAAGCAAAAGCTCTTTAAAAAGAAAAGCATGAAAACTAAGAGCTAAACATGATAGTAGCTATGGAAAGACAAAGAACACACACAGCAAAGATAAGCATGAAAATCCTATGTTGTGTTCTAGGTTGAAGTGGAGCGTGTTTCTCTCCCACACAAAGAAAGTTGGGTTCTAACTCGTTATGAACAGCAAGCAAAGCTAAAGAAAACTAAAAAGGAAACTAAAAGCAAGACGCTCCAAGCATAGCACATAACACATGAAGTGATTAAAATATAGTGGAACGAAAGACGAACTGATAATTGTTGATGGAGAAGGGAATGCACGGGGGCATCCCCAAGCTTAGACACTTGAGTCTTCTTGAATATTTCTTGGGGGTGCACGGGGGCATCCCCAAGCTTGAGCGTTTGACCCTCCTGAATCTTTTTATCATCTTCCCTCGCACACTTGAAAACTCCCTTCATACATAACTCATCATAATCTGATTAGCGAGGTTAGTACCCATAATAAAATAATTTTTCCTTGCTGGAAATAAGGATAATCTTGAAGGGCTACTGTTTCTCAAGATTGACAAAAGGTTTTTGCAAAGAAAAAGCAAGCTCAAGGTTTGCAAAACGAAGGAAAGGCAAAACAGGACAGAATCTGTGAAAAACAGACCAGCAGGTAGTAAATAATTTTTTCGGGGCACTTCTGCAACTCAAATCAAAAAACTCAGAACAGACGCCCGAAAGACAATTGTATAGAGCACGCTGTCGAAAAAATTCAGACCAAAAAGATGATCTAGTGATTTTATACGAATTTTTCTGTCCAAGGATAGAATCTGTTTCCTGGACAGCACGTCACAACTTTTGAACTTTCTTGCAATCAGAGGCTAAACTTGGCACAAAGCTGAAAAGTAAAGATACAATGATGATGCTACTGTAGTAACAAACATCAAGACACAACAAAAGCAAAATAAAATTTTATTCATTGTGGGCTGCCTCCCAAAAGCGCTTTCTTTTATGCCTTTAAGCTAGGCATAATGCAAAGAGATCAAGTTTTATCAAGAGTAAAAGAATAGCTAGCCCGTATAACGGACTCAAAAGGTAACTTAATCTTCTTTCTAGGGAAGTGTTCCATCCCTTTCTTGAGAGGAAATTGGAATTTTATATTCCCCTCTTTCATGTCAATGATAGCACCAACGGTGCGAAGAAAAGGACGTCCCAAAATAATTGGACAAGAAGGTTCACATTCAATATCCATAATAGTAAAATCAACGGGAACATAATTGTCATTGACAATGATAAGAACATCGTCGATCCTCCCCAAAGGTTTCTTTATGGAAGAATCGACAAGACGAACACCAAAAGAACAAGAATCAAAAGGTTTCAATTTAAGCATATCAGATATTCTTTTGGGCATAACAGAGGTACTAGCTCCAACATCACATAAAGCATAGCAAGAGAAGTTATTCAACTTAATTTTAATCATAGGATCCCAACCATCTTCTAGCTTTCTAGGTATGGAGGCTTCTACCCTAAGTTTCTCCTCCCTAGCTTTGGTGAGAGCATTAGTGATATGCTCTGTGAAGGCAAGGTTAAGCGTGCTAGTGTGGGGATCTCTAGACATCTTGTGAAGAAAATCAATAACTTCAGAAAGGGTGCAATTATCAAAATCAAGGTCACTACTATCAAGTAAAGTGGTAGTGGTGTCCTTTAGGCTCACTTGTTTGGTAGCTTCTATGGTCATAGGAGTTTCTACGGTTGAGGTCATAGCATCACCATTAATAGGTCCAATGGTACCAGGAGTGCATTGGGTGCTAAGAGTTTGGATATCCTCAACAACTTGGATAGTAGCAACAGTTTGGTGGGTAGGAAGGCTCTTAATTCTATCTTCTTCCTCCTTTTCTCTAGTCCATCTCTCTTTAAGTTTAGCCAACATCCTAATGTTTTCATTAATTTGCACTTGAATAGCATTCATAGGAGTGGTCTTCCTCTCCTCAAGAGGGGAAGTTCTAATTTTAAGCAACTCTACCTCATGGGCTAAATTGTCTACCTTCGAAGAGAGATCATCTAGTTTGTTTAGTTTTCTTCTACATTCTTATTGAAGGCTTTTTGGGTAGTGATGAAATCTTTAAGCATAATCTATAGTTCAGAAGTGGGGTTCTTGGTGCTAGGATAAGCATTGTTGTTCCCATAGGAATTAGAGGGGAACGGTCTAGGGTTGCTACCAAAATTACTCCTATAAGCATTATTATTGAAATTGTTTCTAGAGATAAAGTTCACATCTACTTGATCTTGAGCAATCAAAGAATTTAAAGGAACATCACGAGGATCAATAGAAGATTGCTTGGAAAGTAGAGACATGATCAAGTCAACTTTTTCATTTAGGGAGGAAATCTCCTCGACAGAGTTTACCTTCCTACCTGTTGGAGTGCGTTCGGTGTGCCATTGGGAATAATTGGTCATCATCTCATCGAGAAGCTTCGTGGCAGCACCAAGTGTAGTTGACATAAAGGTTCCTTCCGCGGCCGAATCTAACAAGTTCCGCGAGGTAAAGTTCAAGCCTGCATAAAAAGTTTGGATAACCATCCAAGTAGTCAAACCATGAGTAGGGCAGTTCTTGACAAGAGATTTCATGCGTTCCCAAGCTTGGGCAACGTGTTCATTATCCAATTGTTTAAAATTCATTATGTTACTCCTTAGTTGGATAATTTTAGCAGGGGGGATAGTACTTCCCAATAAAGGCATCCTTGCACTTGTCCCAAGAATCTATGCTATTTCTAGGCAAAGATTGAAACCAAATTTTAGCTCCTCCTCTCAAGGAGAAAGGAAAAAGCTTAAGCTTAACAATATTACCATCTATTTCTTGGTACTTTTGCATATCACAGAGTTCAACAAAATTATTTAAATGCAAAGCAGCATCATCTCCAGCACCGGAGAATTGATCTTTCATAACTAGGTTAAGTAAAGCAGGTTTAATTTCATAAGAAGGTGCTGAAGTGGCAGGTGTAGTAATTGGTGTGCAGATAAAGTCATCGTCGTTATGACTAGTGAAGTCACACAACTTGGTGTTCTCGGTGGAACCCATAGCAGCAACAAGCAAGATAACTATTTTTGTGATTTTTGATAAAGGGAACTAAAGCAAAAACTGAAAGGTAAACTAACAAGACTAAAAAGCAAAGATAAAAGATAGCGTGCAACTCCCCTATCTTGAAGAGTGGAGTTCCCCGGCAACGGCGCCAGAAAACTTTCCTTGATGGCTTCTCGCCCCTCGTTGGTTACCCCAAGTGGAAGGTTTTAGATGTTGCGTAGCGGTAGTTTTCCCTTGGCAAAGATACCAAGGATCGAATCCCGTGAGACTCCGAGGGTCAACAAGAAGGTGTCAATAGCGCTAGAGACTTTTGCTTGACAGGACCTGCACACAGATACAAATAACTTTGCTCCCAACGAGTACAAAGAGGTTGTCAATCCCTCCGGCCTTGTCGTTTACAAAGGATCAAACGCAAGAGATAATAGTGATAGGTATGACTGCAACTAGTAAATAAGAACAGGAAGTAAATAGCGGGTGTGATCAGTGATGGTAATATGGACCGGGGTCCCATGATGTTCACTAGTGATGTCTCTCTCCCAAAAGACGATAAAACAGCTAAGCGAGGTAAACAAATTACAGCTGGGCAATTGACAGGATTATGTGCGCAAACCAATGCTAACTATGCTGCAAAGAAAGGTAGAGGCTCAAAAGCATGGGCGGTACGCCAAGGCGAGTAGACCGAAATCCATCTGCATCTACTACTAATCATCCACCTTGAGATATCTATCCAGAACATCTCGCTGGTATTAAGTTGCGAGTCCCACCCATAGTGTAAACTCAAAGCAACAGACAACTGCATTAAAAGAACTTTGCGTAAAGTAAACAATCCTTGCACCCGCAAGTACAAGCACCGTTGTTTTCCCCCTTGTGGCAACAGCACATCCCCTAGACTCATGTTTCTGTCACTCAAGCTAGTCATCGAGGGGCATGAACCCACAATCAAGCATAACGTTCCCTCTTGGAGTTACTACCTACTACTTGGCCAAAGCAATAAACAGCAACGGAGAGCATGCAAGAATTACTCAAGAACATAAATATAAAAGAGGTGAATCAAATATATTACTCACACACAATCTGAACATAATCTCATAATCCATCGGATCCCAGCAAACTCATCATAGCAACAACATAAGGATTACATATGTGCCTCGATCATGTAGGGCAGCTCACGAGGTCTAATCGGTGAAGAACAAAGAGGGGAGGAGAACATCACATAGCTACTGGTCATGGACCCATGGTCCAAGGGGGACTACTCACAACTCATCCGGGAGGCGTCCATGGTGGTGGAGAAGCTCCCGGTGGTGGTTCTCCCCTCCGGCAGGGTGCCAGGAAGAGTTCTCCTGGTGCTCCCGATCTTGGAAGCGCGGCGGCGGCGGAACACAGATGAGATCGCGAAAAAGGATTCCGTCCTCGAGGGTTTCGGGACGCGGTGTAAATATATGCCAAAGGGGGTCACCAGAGGCGGTAAGGGGGGCCCAGGCGCCCCCCCCGGCGCGGCCAGGAGGGGGGCCGCCCCCTCAGGGCGCCTGGAGCCCCTCTGGCCTCCCTCTGGCCCTACTTCTGCCGCATGGAAGCTTCTGGAGCGCTGATTTTTTATATATTTTTCCCGGAATTTTTCTGGCAATTTAAGTAATGGGAAAACCTGAAATACAAAAACAGCAGAAAACAGAAACTGGCATTGGGGTGCACTGAGTTAATAGGTTAGTCCAAACATGATCAAAAGTGTATGGAAGTGCATAAATATCATAGCAATATCACACGAAAGAGGCATGGAGCAAGCAGAAATTATAGATACGTTTTGGACGTATCAGGTATCGGTATACCGACGATCGAATCTCGGGCAAGTATCGTACCGATAGACAAAGGGAATTGCATATGGGATTAAGTGAATCCTTGACGTCGTGGTTCATCCGATGAGATCATCGAGGAACACGTGGGAACCACCATGGGTATCCAGATCCCGCTGTTGGTTATTGACCGGAGAGTCGTCTCGGTCATGTCTACGTGTCTCCCGAACCCGTAGGGTCTACACACTGAAGGTTCGGTGACGCTAGGGTTGTAGAGATATATGCACATGGTAACCCAAATGTTGTTTGGAGTCTCGGATGAGATCCCGGACGTCTCGAAGAGTTCCGGAATGGTCCGGAGGTAAAGAATGATATATAGAAAGTCCAGTTTCGGCCATCGGGAGAGTTCCGGGGGTCACCGGTAGTGTACCGGGACCACCGGAAGTGTCCTGGAGGTCCACCGGGTGGGGCCACCCATCCCGGAGGGCCCCATGGGCCGTAGGGGGAGGGGGACCAGCCCTTAGTGTGCTGGCGCACCCCCCATGGGCCTCCCCCCATGCGCCTAGGGTTGAAACCCTAGGGGTGGGGGCGTCCCCCTAGGCTTGGGGGGCAAGCCACCCCCTTGGCCGCCGCCCCCCTAGGAGATTGGATCTCCTAGGGTCGGCGCCCCCCTGGCCCCCTATATATAGTGGGGGGAGAGAGGGCAGCCGCACCTCAGCCCCTGG
>LR738709.1:40720365-40742810 GCA_902687465.1 Secale cereale | reverse complement strand
GCCGCCGCCGCCGCCGCAAACCCTAGCCCGGGTGGCGTTGGCCTCGCCTCCGCCGGAGCTCCTCCGACGAGTGGCCTTGCGCGCGGCCTCTTCATGCCGCCGCGGATGACCTCGGCGGCGGCTGGCGTCGCGCCGACGCCGGACCGAGCCGCCGCCCCCTCCTCCTCGCTCCCCAATGCGGCGCGGCCAAAGAAGGGCAAGACCTCGGTGAAGAAAAACAAGGCGGCGGACGGCTCCGGCACCTCCAAGGCGAGGAAGAAGAGGCTTGCGGGGCGTGCGATGGGCGCGGCGGCTGCCGAAGCACCGGCAAGCTAACTCGTTGAGCCGGCGGCCGGCGCGCACAACATGTTCGACGAAATGCCTCCAAGGTAACAAAATTCAAACTTTTCATTTTTTTTTGTTATTTTTTGAATGCATTCGTCACATATAGATAGCTTATTTGCATTGTGCAAAAAAATTGTAGTCTCAATAATGATACATACATGTCAACGATTGGTGTTGGCTCCAACAATTCGCATTGGTCTCAAACCAATGACATGCATTTTGAAGACCATGAGTTCGAGGTGGATGAGGAGGGTGAGGGCATTGTCAACACACCAAAAGGAAGAGTGGGCAATTACACCAACGCCGATGACATCTTACTATGCAATACTTGGTTGCAAGTGTCGAGGGATCCATCCGTTGGAGGTGATCAAAGTAGAGATGCTTATTAGAACCGGATGAAGGAACACTTTGATGCTCGCAACGTGAGTGGAATTGACCGCTCCAACCGATCACTTAGGTCCCGGTGGTCGACAATCAACTCGGATTGTCAAAGGTGGGCGGCCTGTCAAAAGGCGGTTGACAAGTTGAACCCAAGTGGCACAAATGAGGACGATAGAGTAAGTGCCATTTCATCTTACATGTTGGTGAACTTGCTTTGTTTTGCTTGTTGTTGGTGCTAACTTGTTTTGTTTTCATGTAGTACAACATTGCCCAAAACTTGTTCAAAGAAGAGGAGAGGAAAACCAAGAAGGGGAAGATCAAGAAAGGAAGGGTATTTACTTTGCCTCATTGCTATGAAGTGTTGAAGGATGATGAGAAATGGAAGAAGCGTGAAGATTTGGATGATTTGCATTTGAGCGACAAACGGAAGCGAACAATTAAGTTGGATGATGATGATGATGAGGATGATGCATTAAGTGATGACGGCAAGAGAAGCCCCACACCCAACTCGGTTTCATACTCGAAGCCAAAGCGACCGGATGGGTGCAAGAAAGACAAAACCGAAAAGAAGAAGAGGAAAGGAGATGATGAGCTCAAAATGCTATTGAAGCTATTGTGAAGGCAAGAAAAGAAGCCAACGAGGTGAGGAAAATGGCAAGGACCCAAGATGCCGCGGCCGATGAGAGGAGGTTGGCGGCCGAGGAGAGGAGGGTGGCGGCCGAGGAGAGGAAGGTGGCTTTGGAGGAGAGGAAGGTGGCCAATGAGGAGCGAACTAGATTGATGGAATGGGAGAAGCACTTGTTCTTCTTGGACACAACTAACCTCAATGCGGTGCAAAAGGAGTATGTCAATCTTGCCCAACAACAGGGATGATTCCAAGGGGGGGCGAGGGGGGGCTAGACCCCCCCTGTAATGCCCAGGATGAGACTATACCTCCTACGTGTCGAGGCACGACTTAAAGGTATAAGCCCATCCTAGAATGATCTCAAGTTTGGTATCTTTGCACGACTCATGTAAAAGAGGGATTAAATTGCAAAAGAAGATAGTTGGCTTACACTCGCCACTTCACACAATACAATACATAAGCAATACATCATTCAAAACATCACAACCCGACTACGGGTGAAGATCCAAAGAAAGATACCAAAACAACATAAAGCCACAGGTCAGGATCGAGTCCTAGTAGAAACCACTACTGATCGTCGAAACATCACAAGCATACGACCAAAACTTCATCGAGCTCCTGGTGAAGTACTGAACCATCCTCTGCATCAACTCGGCTGAACCTGCATCTGGTGTGGTGAAGTAACTGTGAGCCACAGAGGACTCAGCAATCCCGTTCCCGGGTAACATGACTATTTAAGCCTTGGGTGAGGACAAGGCTGAAGAAAGAACGAGAGGTGAAGGAACAACAAGAGTCTGCAGCAGCAACTAGCACTAGCTTACGTAATAGAGAGCGAGAAGAGAAGTGCCTCGGTCGAGAGATGATCACGAAGTGATCCTAGCTAAAGCTCAACAAACATAACCCCACCGTGTTCAACTCCCGAATCCCTATTCGGAAATTGACAGTCACGGTACACACGCTGGTAGTGTATTTGAATCATTGTGTCAAGTTATCTACAACCGGATATTAACAAGCTCCCATCTGCTACATAACCGCGGGCACGGCTTTCGAAAGTTCAAACCCTGCAGGGGTGTTCCAACTTGACCCATTACAAGCCCACGATCCGCGGAGTCGCAACTCCAAAGGTGGGAAGACCCGAGTATTCTCGGAATCCCGTGCTCAAGATACTCCGAACTAAGGTAAGGCTAATCCAGCAAATCCTCCCGGCGTGTCGACACCCTGATAGTAGCCGCGCGTATCTAAGTCTCAGGACACGACCGGATGAGTCATCCTACAGGTTTTTACCAAACCTCAAGTTTCCTTGAGGTGGCCCCGCAGTCTGCTCGTTTCGGACCAACACTCATGTGGAGCACTGGCCCGGGGGTTGTTGAATTAAAATAAAAGGGATAGCTAGTCCCTATGCAAGTTTTATTAGTTATTAGGCGAATAGTACCAATGTTGGGACTTGCTGGAAAAGACTTAGCACTTAGCGGTTTATCAAGGGGGTCCCATACACCCCAACCGTGTTAGGAACGCAATATCAAGGAACATAACACCGGTTTATACGGTTCCTAATGGCATGAGTGGAACAAATCACCAAGCAAAAGGCTTAGCCTTCCACCCTTGCCGATATATAGATGATTTCATTTAGCATTTAAATAGTGTGATATAACCCAACCAAACTTCAACATGAAGCAAGCATCTTCGATCTTCACCTGCAACTAACAATGCTATAAGAGGGGCTGAGCGAAGCGTACTTAGCCATTAAACGGTTTGCATAGGAAGGGTGGTTAAACAGGTTCATGGTTACAATAGGAGGTGTTGGGGAACGTAGTATTTTAAAATTTTCCTACGATCACGCAAGATCTATCTACCAGATGCATAGCAACGAGAGGGGAGAGTGAGTCTACGTACCCTCGTAGACCGAAAGCGGAAGCGTTAGAACAACGCGGTTGATGTAGTCGTACGTCTTCACGGCCCGACCGATCAAGCACCGAAACTACGGCACCTCCGAGTTCTAGCACACGTTCAGCTCGATGACGTCCCTCGAACTCCGATCCAGCCGAGTGTCGAGGGAGAGTTCCGTCAGCATGACGGCGTGGTGACGATCTTGATGTTCTACCGTCGCAGGGCTTCGCCTAAGCACCGCTACAATATTTATCGAGGAGAACTATGGTGGAGGGGGGCACCGCACACGGCTAAGAGATCAAGAGATCAATTGTTGTGTCTAGAGGTGCCCCCCTGCCCCTGTATATAAAGGAGGGAGGGAGAGGCCGGCCCTAGAGGGGGCGCACCAAGTGTGGGGAGTCCTACTAGGACTCCCAAGTCCTAGTAGGATTCCCCTTTCCTTTCCGGAGTAGGAGAGAAGGAAAGAGGGGGAGAGGGAGAAGGAAAAGGGGGCTGCACCCCTTGTCCAATTCGGACCAGAAGGGGGGGTGCACGCCTCCTTCCTTTTGGCCTCTCTCCTCTATTCCCGTAACTCCCCGGTACTCCGAAAATACCCGAATCACTCGGAACCTTTCCGATGTCCGAATATAGTCGTCCAATATATCGATTTTTACGTCTCGACCATTTTGAGACTCCTCGTCATGTCCCCGATCTCATCCGGGACTCCGAACTCCTTCGGTACATCAAAACTCATAAACTCATAATAAAACTATCATCGAAACCTTAAGCGTGCGGACCCTACGGGTTCGAGAACTATGTAGACATGACCGAGACACGTCTCCGGTCAATAACCAATAGCGGAATCTGGATGCTCATATTGGCTCCCACATATTCTACGAAGATCTTTATCGGTCAAACCGCATAACAACATACATTGTTCCCTTTGTCAGCGGTATGTTACATGCCCGAGATTCGATCGTCGGTATCTCAATACCTAGTTCAATCTCGTTACCAACAAGTTTCTTTACTCGTTCCGTAATACATCATCCCGCAACTAACTCATTAGCTGCAATGCTTGCAAGGCTTATAGTGATGTGCATTACAGAGTGGGCCCAGAGATACCTCTCCGACAATCGGAGTGACAAATCCTAATCTCGAAATACGCCAACCCAACAAGTACCTTCGGAGACACCTGTAGAGTACCTTTATAATCACCCATTTACGTTGTGACGTTTGGTAGCACACAAAGTGTTCCTCCGGTATTCGGGAGTTGCATAATCTCATAGTCATAGGAACATGTATAAGTCATGAAGAAAGCAATAGCAGTAAAACTTAAACGATCATAGTGCTAAGCTAACGGATGGGTCTTGTCCATCAGATCATTCTCCTAATGATGTGATCCCGTTGATCAAATGACAACTCATGTCTATGGCTAGGAAACATAACCATCTTTGATCAATGAGCTAGTCTAGTAGAGGCATACTAGGGACACTCTGTTTTGTCTATGTATTCACACATGTATTAAGTTTCCGGTTAATACAATTCTAGCATGAATAATAAACATTTATCATGATATAAGGAAATAAATAATAACTTTATTATTGCCTCTAGGGCTTATTTCCTTCAGTCTCCCACTTGCACTAGAGTCAATAATCTAGTTCACATCGCCATGTGATTTAACACCGATAGTTCACATCGTCATGTGATTAATACCCAAAGGGTTTACTAGAGTCAATAATCTAGTTCACATCGCTGTGTGATTAACACCCAAAGAGTACTAAGGTGTGATCATGTTTTGCTTCGTGAGAGAAGTTTAGTCAACGGGTCTGTCACATTCAGATCCGTATGTATTTCGCAAATGTCTATGTGTCTACAATGCTCTGCATGGAGCTACTCTAGCTAATTGCTCCCACTTTCAATACGCATCCAGATTGATACTTAGAGTCAGCTGGATTTAGTGTCAAAGCTTGCATCGGCATAACCCTTTACGATGAACTCTTTATCACCTCCATAATCGAGAAACATTTCCTTAGTCATCCAGTTACTAAGGATAATTTTGACCGCTGTACAGTGATCTACTCCTGGATCACTATTGTACCCTCTTGACAAACTCATGGCAAGGTACACAACATGTTTGGTACACAGCATGGCATACTTTATAGAACCTATGGCTGAGGCATAGGGAATGACTTTCATTCTCTCTATATTTTTCTGTCGTGGTCTGGCTTTGAGTCTTACTCAACTTCACACCTTACAAGTCAGGTAAGAACTCCTTCTTTGACTGATCCATTTTGAACTATTTCAAAATCATATCAAGGTATGTACTCATCGAAAGTCTTATCAAGCGTCTTGATCTATCTCTATAGATCTTGATGCCCAATATGTAAGCATCTTCACCAAGGTCTTTCTTTGAAAAACTCCTTTCAAACACTCCTTTATGCTTTCCAGAAAATTCTACATCATTTCCGATCGACAATATGTCATTCACATATACTTATCAGAAAGGTTGTAGTGCTCCCACTCACTTCTTGTAAATATAGGCTTCACCGCAAGTCTGTATAAATCTATATGCTTTGATCAACTTATCAAAGCGTATATTCCAACTCCGAGATGCTTGCACCAGTCCATAGATGGATCGCTGGAGCTTGCACATTTTGTTAGCACCTTTAGGATTGACAAAACCTTCTGATTGCATCATATACAAGTCTTCTTTAATAAATCCATTAAAGAATGCAGTTTTGTTATCCATTTGCCAGATTTCATAAAATGCGGCAATTGTTAACATGATTCAGACAGACTTAAGCATCGCTACGGGTGAGAAAGTCTCATCGTAGTCAACTCCTTGAACTTGTTGAAAAACTTTCGCAACAAGTCGAGCTTTGTAAACAGTAACATTACTGTCAGTGTCAGTCTTCCTCTTGAAGATCCATTTATTTTCGATGGCTTGCCGACCATCGGGCAAGTCAACCAAAGTCCACACTTTGTTCTCATACATGGATCCCATCTCAGATTTCATGGTCTCAAGCCATTTTGCGGAATCTGGGCTCATCATCGCTTCCTCATAGTTCGTAGGTTCATCATGGTCCAGTAACATGACTTCCAGAACCGGGTTGCCGTACCACTCTGGTGCGAAACGTACTCTGGCTGATCTACGAAGTTCAGCAGTAACTTGATCCGAAGTTTCATGATCATCATCATTAGCTTCCTCACTAATTGGTGTAGGAATCACTGGAACCAGTTTCTGTGATGTACTACTATCCAATTCGGGAGAAGGTACAATTACCTCATCAAGTTCCACTTTCCTCCCACTCACTTCTTTCGAGAGAAACTCCTTCTCTAGAAAGGATCCACTCTTATCAACAAAGACCTTGCCTTCGGATCTGTGATAGAAGGTGTACCCAACAGTTTCTTTTGGGTATCCTATGAAGATTTACTTCTCCGATTTGGGTTCGAGCTTATCATGTTGAAACTTTTTCACATAAGCATCGCAGTCCCAAACTTAAAGAAATGACAGCTTAGGTTTCTCGTGAAACCATAGTTCATACGGTGTCATCTCCACGGATTTAGATGGTGCCCTATTTAACGTGAATGTATCTGTCTCTAATGCATAACCCCAAAAGCGATAGTGGTAGATCGGTAAGAGACATCATCGATCGCACCATATCTAATAAAGTACGGTTATGACGTTCGGACACACCATTACACTATGGTGTTCCAGGTGGCGTGAGTAGTGAAACTATTTCACATTGTTTTTACTGAAGGCCAAACTCGCTAACTCAAATATTTTACCTCTACGATCATATCGTAGAAACTCTTATTTTCTTGTTACGATGATTCTCCACTTCACTCTGAAATTCTTTGAACTTTTCAAATGTTTTAGACTTGTGCTTCATTAAGTAGATATACCCATATCTGCTCAAATCATCAGTGAAGGTCAGAAAATAACGATACCCGCCGCGAGCTTCAACACTCATTGGTCCACATACATCTGTATGTATGATCTCCAACAAATCTGTTGCTCGCTCCATTGTTCCGGAGAACGGAGTTTTAGTCATCTTTCCCATGAGGCATGGTTCGCAAGCACCAAGTGATTCATAATCAAGTGATTCCAAAAGTCCATCACTATGGAGTTTCTTCATGCGCTTTACACCATTATGACCTAAACAGCAGTGCCACAAATAAGTTGCACTATCATTATTAACCTTGCATCTTTTGGCTTTCAATATTATGAATATGTGTATCACCACGATCGAGATCCAACAAACTATTTTCATTGGGTGTATGACCATCGAAGGTTTTATTCATGTAAACAGAATAACAATTATTCTATGACTTTAAATGAATAACCGTATTGCAACAAATATGATCAAATCATATTCATGCTCAACGCAAATGCCAAATAACATTTATTTAGGTTTTACACTAATCCCGAAAGTATAGGGAGTGTGCGATGATGATCATATCAATCTTGGAACCACTTCCAACACACATCGTCACTTCACCTTTAACTAGTCTCTGTTCATTCTGCAATTCTCGTTTCGAGTTACTAATTTTAGCAACTGAACCGGTATCAAATACCCAGGGGTTGCTATGAACACTAGTAAAGTACACATCAATAATCTGTATATCAAAATATACCTTTGTTCACTTTGCCATCCTTCTTATCCGCCAAGTATCTAGGACTTCCAGTGACCATTTCCTTTGCAGTAGAAGCACTTAGTTTCAGGCTTGAGTTTTAGCTTTGGGTTTCTTCACAGGAGTGACAACTTGCTTGTCATTCTTCTTGAAGTTCCCCTTCTATCCCTTTGCCCTTTACTTGAAACAAGTGGTCTTGTTAACCATCAACACTTGATGCTGTTTCATGGTTTCTACCTTCGCCGACTTCAGCACCGCGAAGAGCTCGGGAATTCCTTTCGTCATCCCTTGCATATTATAGTTCATCACGAAGTTCTACTAACTTGGTGATAGTGACTAGAGAACTTTGTCAATTACTATCTTATCTGGAAGATTAACTCCCACTTGATTCAAGTAATTGTAGTACCTAGACAATCTGAGCACATGCTCACTGGTTGAGCTATTCTCCTCCATCTTGTAGGCAAAGTACTGTCAGAAGTCTTATACCTCTCGACACGGGCATGAGTATGAAATACTAATTTCAACTCTTGGAACATCTTACATGCTCCGTGGCGTTCAAAACGTTTTTGAAGTCCCGGTTCTAAGCCATAAAGCATGGTGCACTTAAACTATCAAGTAGTCATCATACCGAGCTTTTGTCAAAACGTTCATAACGTCTACATCTGCTCCTGCAATAGGTATGTCACCTAGCGGTGCATCAAGGACATAATTCTCTGTGCAGCAATGAGGATAATCCTCAGATCACGGAATAATTCCGCATCATTGCTACTAACATCTTTCAACTTAGTTTTCTCTAGGAACATATAAAAAATAAACGGGGAGTAACATCGCGAGCTATTGATCTACAACATAGATATGCTAATACTACGAGGACTAAGTTCATGATAAATTAAAGTTCAATTTAATCATATTACTTAAGAACTCCCACTTAGATAGACATCCCTCTAGTCATCTAAATGATCACGTGATCCAAATCAACTAAACCATGTCCGATCATCATGTGAGATGGAGTAGTTTCAATGGTGAACATCTAATGTTGATCATATCTACTATATGATTCACGCTCGACCTTTCGGTCTCCAGTGTTCCGAGGCCATATCTGCATATGCTAGGCTCGTCAAGTTTAAACCGAGTATTCTGCGTGTGCAAAACTGGCTTACACCCGTTGTATTTGAACGTAGAGCTTATCACACCCGATCATCACGTGGTGTCTCGGCACGACGAACTTTCGCGACGGTGCATACTCAGGGAGAACACTTATACCTTGAAATTTAGTAAGGGATCATCTTATAATGCTACCGTCGAACTAAGCAAAATAAGAAGCATAATAAGATAAACATCACATGCAATCAAAATATGTGACATGATATGGCCATCATCATCTTGTGCTTTTGATCTCCATCTCCAAAGCACCGTCATGATCACCTTCGTCACCGGCGCGACACCTTGATCTCCATCGTAGCATCGTTGTCGTCTCGCCAACTATTGCTTCTACGACTATCGCCACCGCTTAGTGATAAAGTAAAGCAATTACATGGCGATTGCATTTCATACAATAAAGCGACAACCATATGGCTCCTGCCAGTTGCCGATAACTTTACAAAACATGATCATTTCATACAAAACCGTATAACTCATCATGTCTTGACCATATCACATCACAATATGCCCTGCAAAAACAAGTTAGACGTCCTCTACTTTGTTGTTGCAAGTTTTACGTGGCTGCTACGGGCTTAGCAAGAACCGTTCTTACCTACGCATAAAAAACCACAACGATATTTCGTCAAGTATGTGCTGTTTTAACCTTCACAAGGACCGGGCGTAGCCACACTTGGTTCAACTAAAGTTGGAGAAACTGACACCCGCCAGCCACCTGTGTGCGAAGCACGTCGGTAGAACCAGTCTCGCGTAAGCGTACGCGTAATGTCGGTCCGGGCCGCTTCATCCAACAATACCGCCGAATCAAAGTATGACATGCTGGTAAGCAGTATGACTAGTATCGTCCACAACTCACTTGTGTTCTACTCGTGCATATCATCTACGCATAGACCTGGCTCATGATGCCACTGTTGGGGAACGTAGTATTTTAAAATTTTCCTACGATCACGCAAGATCTATCTACCAGATGCATAGCAACGAGAGGGGAGAGTGAGTCTACGTACCCTCGTAGACCGAAAGCGGAAGCGTTAGAACAACGCGGTTGATGTAGTCGTACGTCTTCACGGCCCGGCCGATCAAGCACCGAAACTACGACACCTCCGATTTCTAGCACACGTTCAGCTCGATGACGTCCCTCGAACTCCGATCCAGCCGAGTGTCGAGGGAGAGTTCCGTCAGCATGACGGCGTGGTGACGATCTTGATGTTCTACCATCGCAGGGCTTCGCCTAAGCACCGCTACAATATTTATCGAGGAGAACTATGGTGGAGGGGGGCACCGCACACGGCTAAGAGATCAAGAGATCAATTGTTGTGTCTAGAGGTGCCCCCCTGCCCCCGTATATAAAGGAGGGAGGGAGAGGCCGGCCCTAGAGGGGGCGCACCAAGTGTGGGGAGTCCTACTAGGAATCCCAAGTCCTAGTAGGATTCCCCTTTCCTTTCCGGAGTAGGAGAGAAGGAAAGAGGGGGAGAGGGAGAAGGAAAAGGGGGCTGCACCCCTTGTCCAATTCGGACCAGAAGGGGGGTGCACGCCTCCTTCCTTTTGGCCTCTCTCCTCTATTCCCGTAACTCCCCGGTACTCCGAAAATACCCGAATCACTCGGAACCTTTCCGATGTCCGAATATAGTCGTCCAATATATCGATTTTTACGTCTCGACCATTTTGAGACTCCTCGTCATGTCCCCGATCTCATCCGGGACTCCGAACTCCTTCGGTACATCAAAACTCATAAACTCATAATAAAACTATCATCGAAACCTTAAGCGTGCGGACCCTACGGGTTCGAGAACTATGTAGACATGACCGAGACACGTCTCCGGTCAATAACCAATAGCGGAACCTGGATGCTCATATTGGCTCCCACATATTCTACGAAGATCTTTATCGGTCAAACCGCATAACAACATACATTGTTCCCTTTGTCATCGGTATGTTACATGCCCGAGATTCGATCGTCGGTATCTCAATACCTAGTTCAATCTCGTTACCAACAAGTCTCTTTACTCGTTCCATAATACATCATCCCGCAACTAACTCATTAGCTGCAATGCTTGCAAGGCTTATAGTGATGTGCATTACCGAGTGGGCCCAGAGATACCTCTCCGACAATCGGAGTGACAAATCCTAATCTCGAAATACGCCAACCCAACAAGTACCTTCGGAGAAACCTGTAGAGTACCTTTATAATCACCCATTTACGTTGTGACGTTTGGTAGCACACAAAGTGTTCCTCCGGTATTCGGGAGTTGCATAATCTCATAGTCATAGGAACATGTATAAGTCATGAAGAAAGCAATAGCAGTAAAACTTAAACGATCATAGTGCTAAGCTAACGGATGGGTCTTGTCCATCAGATCATTCTCCTAATGATGTGATCCCGTTGATCAAATGACAACTCATGTCTATGGCTAGGAAACATAACCATCTTTGATCAATGAGCTAGTCTAGTAGAGGCATACTAGGGACACTCTGTTTTGTCTATGCATTCACACATGTATTAAGTTTCCGGTTAATACAATTCTAGCATGAATAATAAACATTTATCATGATATAAGGAAATAAATAATAACTTTATTATTGCCTCTAGGGCATATTTCCTTCAGGAGGCTGACAGGAAAACATGGGCATCGAGGCAAAACTATAGAGTGAGACTACTAGCAATAGGCAAAGATAGTAATGTTATCGGGGTTCGGTCATCTTGCCTGGGATTCCACAAGGGAGAAGAACGAATCCATGAAGTAGACGAAGCAACACAGTCGAGCGAATCCTCACAACTCCGGAACGAAACCGAAGCTAACAAGAGAAGCAACCGGAAAGAAGCAAACAACACGGTAAACACACAAGCATAAACATGGCATGATGCACAAGCAAGCATGATGCATGTCCGGTTTAAATATGCATGGCATGGCAAAGTGCACAAACAAGACTACAAGTTAAGTGGAGCTCAATATGCAACGAGTTGCATATTGACGAAACACCACATTTTAATTATTTAGTTAACTCTCGTTTATTTACAAGACAAGATTAAATGTTTTTAACATGGCAAGAGGTGAAGCAAAAATAAACTACCTATTTAGACATTTTAAATGAGGCCGGAAATAACAACAACATATCCGGAAAATCCCCATGAGCATGTTTAATAATTATAAAGCAACAACAATTCACACATTTTAGTGTTGTTAACATGATGCGGATGACATGATCAAGTTTATGCAATTTTATTAGAAGGTTAACAAGAAAATGATATGAAGCATCGTCACCGTGGTGGAAGGAAAAGGGTGCCACGGCAACAATTCCGAAAATGATGCCACGGCAACATATCGGTGCCGGTAACTCGTTGAGAGTCCGGTGCAAAAGGAAAGATGGCGTGAGCGAGTCAAACGAGATGAAAGGTGGGGCGATCCCGTTACCGGGTTCCCACGAGTCGGTGACGAGGCAACCGAGGAACATGACAAACGGACGAAACGACACGGAGCACACACGGGAAACATTTCATACAACACAACAAGCATTCACAAGCGTCATCCACGGGGTCGTTTCGTTATACCTTTGAAGCGTGCGTTTCGGGGCGGTTCGAGACGTAGAGGAAGAAGGCGTTCACGTTCGGAGCGGAAGTAGCCGTTCACGTAGAGGTACACGTGTAGTCGTTCACATCCCGTTCGGAGAGGTACTTGCGGTCTCGGCGACGGTAGGGGTACACGGCGACGGTAGTTGTTCACGTTCGTAGATGTACTCGTCATCGTAGCCGTTCGGTCGTCGTGGTACTTGGTCGTGGTACTTGGCATCGGTAGATGTACTCATTCCGTTCGGTCTTGCCGGTCTCGTCTCGAGTCATAGTTGTACATGTCGTCGAGGTACTTGTTACATCGCGATTGTAGTGGTACTTGACATATCGCCGTGTAGTCGAACTTGACGAACGTCGGTGACTCGAAGGGGTACTCGTTTCTTCCGAAGGTAGTCGTGCACGGTTCTCTGTCAAGACAACAGCAAGGCAACACAACAAAACAAACAAAAACAGCACGGGAGGGCGACGCGGCCATCGGAGCGCGGAAGGCGCGGCTGCCTTGGCGCCTGGACGCAGAAGGCGAGGCGAGAGCCTGGCGAGGCACACGACGGGATGGAGAGGGTCGGGCGCGGCCTGCTGCTGCCCCGGCTTGAGGAAGGAGGGAGGCGGGCCTGGCCGCGGGAGGGACGAGGCCGGGCGCGGCGGGAGCCGTGCTGGGGCGTCGGCCACGGCCGGATGGCGCGGAGAGGCCGGAGAGGAGGGACGCCAGGGCGCTCGGAGGTGGCTGGTGGTGGCCATCGGGGAGCTCTGGCGCGGTCCGGGCCGTCGCTGGTGCGCGGCTTCGAGGACGTGTCCACGCGAGGGAGGAGGGCGGTGCTGCGGGACGACGGCTCCGGGCGCTGGGAACGGAGGGAGGATGCGGACGGAGGGAGACCATGGCGACCTTGGAGAGGCAGGGCGGAGCTCCATGGCGCGGCGATGATGGCAGCAGGGGACGGGGCGCTGGGAGAGTCGAGCGAGGATGGGGAGGCTTGGTATCCGGCCGCTGCGGCCTGGCGACTGGAGGGCGAGGCGAGCGGGTCGGGGAGTGCGAGGGAGATGGAAACCGGGAAGAGCGAGGCTGCGGGAGCGAGAGAAAGAGGCAGGGCGCGCTGGGGTTCGATGGGGATCGATGCGACGGCGGCTGAGGGAAAGAGGAGAGGTGCGGGCGATGGGATTCGGGCTGCTAGGGTTAGGGAATTGGAGTGGGCTGGACCAAGGACTGGGCCTTGGGCCGGTACAAGTGGGGAAGGGAAAAGGAGCCTGGCCTGGTGGCTGGGCCGGACTTCTCCTGCTGTTTCTTAAGCAGAAGAAAAAAAAAGATAGGGATCAAATATTAAGAAAAGAGGCCAAGAACAAGAATAAAATGATGGACATTTTTGTAAGGCTTTATGGAATAATTCCAACCCCACAAAAATAGTTCCAACAAAAGGGAAGTGCAAACTAAAAATAAATAGCTTGCCTTAAAGGAGTTCAAAAGGAGTCTAGATTTTAGGAGGAGCCTCGACAATTGGGAAAAGAATATAGGGAAGGTTTTTGATGGTGAAACTTGAATTAAGAGGCATGGAGAATATTTGCAAGTGTGTTGGTTAATTCCAAACAACGGAATAATTATTTATAATAGCTCCATAATATTTGGAGGATATGTTATAAAGAGAAGTCACCTTCCCTCGATTTAAATGGACCGAAGGTCCACACAATTTGTTTAGGTTGAGATGCAAAAATAAATATGACATGATGGCATGATGACATGATGCAATGCAAAAATAAATAAAGCAAGCACAACTGAACACACGGGAAACCCGGAACATCTGGAATCTTCGGGAATCTTCTGGAATCTTCTGGGACGTCGGTCTTCGGGCTTCACAACTCTCCCACACTAACAGAGGATCTCGACCCGAGATCCTAGAGATAGCACCGGGTAAAAACGGAAGAGGAAGAGGTAAAACAAAGTTGCTTCTTTGACAGATGAGTGAAACCACGAACCTTGAGAGGTTAAACAAGTTGAACAAGAATACAATGGAGATGAACGAAGATGAAAACACTCCGTTAGAAAAGAGAAACAAGGAACATTATGAGAACCTTGTAGGTTGGAAGACATGAAACAATAGCTCACGAACCAAAAGAATATGAAATCGCAATGGTATAGCCAAGGAATAAGAATGGCAGAATTTGGACAGCACTCCATCTGAAAATGGAAGGAATAAACAAGAACCTGAGGAGATGGGAAGATACTTGATGAAAACAACAACACACAGCCTCTGAAACAATTGAAAGAATGGCACAAGGGGTAAGAAAGATTCAGACAGCACTCCGGTTGAAAAGAGAGGATAAGCTAGATAAAAGACGGAACTTGAATTGAAGAATACAACACTCCGGATAAATAGATAAACAAGGAAAGAACATGATCTCGATAAAAACGAGATGATGGTTAAAGAGAGCAACATCACAAAGCCTCCGGAATGAAAGAATAGAATATAGATCGTTGGGAAGAAAGAACGGAGAAGAAGAAGACAACTTCTCTCAAAATTGAATGTGAAAAACATCCTTACGAAGAAGTGTTGAACGGAGTTGATGGAAAAATCAACAACGAAACGAATAAGCTCGTTGTGGGCTTATGAAAAACATCTCAAAATTAAGAGGTGATAACCAGCCACTAACGGAAAACAATTGATTGGATAGAGATCAACAAGGAGATGAAAAAGTTATTTCACCGGAATGATAAATGAAGAACTTGGGTCATTTATAAGCACCATAATTAGCAACAATTCTCAAGGAAAGCTTTTAGGTGAAATACAACCCAAGATTACTCCAACGAATAATTGAATGGTTGGAAAGATCTCCTGAACAAAGAAAATGATGGTTTAAATATCTCATTCTTGATAAATCGTGAATCATGAAACATGAAGTAATTGTCAAGAATGACATAACACCATCTCAAAGATAAGGTAGAAAGGATTGCAATTGGAAAGCATGATGAAGAATGCTTGAGGTGCAACAAGAATCTTGATGAAGACTTCGAGGATGAATTAAATCATGAAGAACCACCATGAAAAACTCCGGTAATGAAAGCATGAGAAGTGAAAGATGAAAAGAATAAGATTCAAGGCCTGCGATGAATTAGATGGAGCTTGAAATGATATAATTGAAATAACTTGGAGCTCCGGAAACAAGATGAACAACTTGGAACCGAGGATATGGTATGATGAACAAGCTCCAGACAAAAGAATTAAATCACCTTGAAGGAATAAGAATAAGAATTATGTGATGCATCTCATTCACCAATTTAAATTGATGACAAGCAATGGATTTGGCATACTACTTATTCTCGTTGCAAAGAATTAAAGAGAGATCTAGCACAAGCTTGGATAAATCTTCAACGAACCACCGATAGGATGATGAAAAGAACAAATGAATTAAAACGATAACAACGGAAAGGTAAACTTGAATGAGCCACCGTAAGAATATGGAGACGAACGAAGAGGCATCAATGAAGCATATTTGGAGAACGAAGTTGAAAACTGAGAACGAAGAGATATTCTGAAAAGATGGCCTTCGGAGGAACACAAAGAAAAGAATTCATGAAATGTTTCGGATGGCATAAAAGAATTCCTCACAAACGGAACAATAATGAGGATGGTATGAAGCTAGAACGACGAATCTTCAAGAAGACGGGCCAAGATTTGAGAGAAACACTTCTCCGGTCTTCAAAAACTGAGAAGACGATGAGAAACACCACCATGAATTGTATAAGCACTCCATAATGAAGAATTAAAAGGTTGAACCAATGATGAAAAGAATTTGAAAGTAAACTTGGAGAAGGCATATGACTGATGGAAATCATTCTTACGTCACACTTGAAAAGAATTTCAGAATACTCCGGAAAAAGAAGAGTCAGGTAAGATCCTGGGAAAAGACCTGTGGGTTAGGGCCCACTAAAGAAACCACCGTTGAAAAAGATTGCTTGAAAGATATAGCACCGGTTGAATTAAATGGCTTGAGTAAGATAACAATCCTCAAAATAATTTGAACGGATTAAGAGTGGAATTATGAATCTTCGGCACTCCGGATATGAGTAGCAAGAGGAGAATGATTAATTGGTGCACCGGAATAAGAAAGCATTGTGAAATGAGGAAAAAGGATAAGATCAACACCGAAATCTTGAATTACATCCACCGGCAGAATTTGAGAACAAAAGAATGATGAACTTGAAGCTGTTGAGCATCTTCATGATAAATCACCGGATAAGAACATTGAAGGAAAAGAATGAAGAAACATCACATGAATAAAATGGATACTTCATTTGAGAATTCCTGGCTCCATAAGAAAAGGGGTGGGAGGGTGGTGAAAACAAAGACAACTTGGGGTGAATGAAACAGACAATCGTCAGATTTCTGAACGGTGTCCGTATGGAATAGCTTGAAGAGAAGGCACACCGGTTGAAAAGGATTAACATGAAGATCTTGATTGATCAAGAAGGACTAGCACTCCCATAGAAATATGAGAATACCGATTAGGAAAGGTATGGAATCAACATTTGACATCGAAGCAACTCGAATACCAGAATCAAGACAAGAACAAAGGATAGATATGCAACATGATCTTCACAATATCATCCGAACAGAGAATTGAACGAATGAATTCCGCAGGTACATCAGCTTGACGAGAAGCCACTTGGAGAACAAAAGGTAAATAAAAAGGAACAAGGAACAGATAGAACAAATACAAGATAGAAGCTTCGTTCGACATCTTCGTGCTGAAAGCTTATGGAACGTGTTACAAAAGGGTTTTGCAATCCCCGGATCAGCATAGCCAAGGACCCTTTAAGATGCAACTCCCGATCAGAACAAGTCCATAAAACCACTTCACTCAATGTAGAACCCCGAACTTCATATCATGCATCCGTTGGAAAAATGCCTAGAACTACTGGATGAGCCCACCTATGAATTTCCGAAAGTTTCCAGTTATGCAATCAGGTGTTGGGGATACAGGGGAAGCACCGCGCAATCAACTCTAAACCTACATCCAGGTGTATCCATCCTTCAACACATAACCAGTTGTTCTCGGAAACCGTTTACCTCGGACCTTCGAAACGCATCCACTATACAAGCTATGGCAATACTCTCGAGCTACCTCCCCAGTACTGGGTGATGTCGGGGTTATCTTGCCACTAACCGCATAGGAGAGTTTTCGATGTCGGCCGTCTTAAGTATTCTAGTACTGCCGCGATGGATTTGTGACGACAACACCTCGGAGCTCAACTCCCCGGGACACTGCCACAACCCCTAATGACAGGAGGCATCGAGAACAATGTTCTCGTCACAAAGACATCGGAACAATCCAAACAATACTCGCGAGATCCTAAAAAAAAATTGGTGCATTTTTTGAAAGTAGAAGAGGCAAGAGTAGTCGTCAAGAGTCCTCACCAGAATGAAAGGGGATGAGGAGCAAAGAAATCCTACTCTCCGATATAAATATAGGACTCAAAATATTTTCAAGTGTGTGCCTAGACTCAACCGTCAACGATTCGATCAATCAGTGGGGGCTTCTAGGTCGGAGAAGGCTCTGAATACCAACTTGTAATGCCCAGGATGGGACTATACCTCCTACGTGTCGAGGCACGACTTAAAGGTATAAGCCCATCCTAGAATGATCTCAAGTTTGGTATCTTTGCACGACTCATGTAAAAGAGGGATTAAATTGCAAAAGAAGATAGTTGGCTTACACTCGCCACTTCACACAATACAATACATAAGCAATACATCATTCAAAACATCACAACCCGACTACGGGTGAAGATCCAAAGAAAGATACCAAAACAACATAAAGCCACAGGTCAGGATCGAGTCCTAGTAGAAACCACTACTGATCGTCGAAACATCACAAGCATACGGCCAAAACTTCATCGAGCTCCTGGTGAAGTACTGAACCATCCTCTGCATCAACTCGGCTGAACCTGCATCTGGTGTGGTGAAGTAACTGTGAGCCACAGAGGACTCAGCAATCCCGTTCCCGGGTAACATGACTATTTAAGCCTTGGGTGATGACAAGGCTGAAGAAAGAACGAGAGGTGAAGGAACAACAAGAGTCTGCAGCAGCAACTAGCACTAGCTTACGTAATAGAGAGCGAGAAGAGAACTGCCTCGGTCGAGAGATGATCATGAAGTGATCCTAGCTAAAGCTCAACAAACATAACCCCACCGTGTTCAACTCCCGAATCCCTATTCGGAAATTGACAGTCACGGTACACACGCTGGTAGTGTATTTGAATCATTGTGTCAAGTTATCTACAACCGGATATTAACAAGCTCCCATCTGCCACATAACCGCGGGCACGGCTTTCGAAAGTTCAAACCTTGCAGGGGTGTTCCAACTTGACCCATTACAAGCCCACGATCCGCGGAGTCGCAACTCCAAAGGTGGGAAGACCCGAGTATTCTCGGAATCCCGTGCTCAAGATACTCCGAACTAAGGTAAGGCTAATCCAGCAAATCCTCCCGGCGTGTCGACACCCTGATAGTAGCCGCGCGTATCTAAGTCTCAGGACACGACCGGATGAGTCATCCTACAGGTTTTTACCAAACCTCAAGTTTCCTTGAGGTGGCCCCGCAGTCTGCTCGTTTCGGACCAACACTCATGTGGAGCACTGGCCCGGGGGTTGTTGAATTAAAATAAAAGGGATAGCTAGTCCCTATGCAAGTTTTATTAGTTATTAGGCGAATAGTACCAATGTTGGGACTTGCTGGAAAAGACTTAGCACTTAGCGGTTTATCAAGGGGGTCCCATACACCCCAACCGTGTTAGGAACGCAATATCAAGGAACGTAACACCGGTTTATACGGTTCCTAACGGCATGAGTGGAACAAATCACCAAGCAAAAGGCTTAGCCTTCCACCCTTGCCAATATATAGATGATTTCATTTAGCATTTAAATAGTGTGATATAACCCAACCAAACTTCAACATGAAGCAAGCATCTTCGATCTTCACCTGCAACTAACAATGCTATAAGAGGGGCTGAGCGAAGCGTACTTAGCCATTCAACGGTTTGCATAGGAAGGGTGGTTAAACAGGTTCATGGTTACAATAGGAGGCTGACAGGAAAACATGGGCATCGAGGCAAAACTATAGAGCGAGACTACTAGCAATAGGCAAAGATAGTAATGTTATCGGGGTTCGGTCATCTTGCCTGGGATTCCACAAGGGAGAAGAACGAATCCATGAAGTAGACGAAGCAACACAGTCGAGCGAATCCTCACAACTCTGGAACGAAACCGAAGCTAACAAGAGAAGCAACCGGAAAGAAGCAAACAACACGGTAAACACACAAGCATAAACATGGCATGATGCACAAGCAAGCATGATGCATGTCCGGTTTAAATATGCATGGCATGGCAAAGTGCACAAACAAGACTACAAGTTAAGTGGAGCTCAATATGCAACGAGTTGCATATTGACGAAACACCACATTTTAATTATTTAGTTAACTCTCGTTTATTTACAAGACAAGATTAAATGTTTTTAACATGGCAAGAGGTGAAGCAAAAATAAACTACCTATTTAGACATTTTAAATGAGGCCGGAAATAACAACAACATATCCGGAAAATCCCCATGAGCATGTTTAATAATTATAAAGCAACAACAATTCACACATTTTAGTGTTGTTAACATGATGCGGATGACATGATCAAGTTTATGCAATTTTATTAGAAGGTTAACAAGAAGATGATATGAAGCATCGTCACCGTGGTGGAAGGAAAAGGGTGCCACGGCAACAATTCCGAAAATGATGCCACGGCAACATATCGGTGCCGGTAACTCGTTGAGAGTCCGGTGCAAAAGGAAAGATGGCGTGAGCGAGTCAAACGAGATGAAAGGTGGGGCGATCCCGTTACCGGGTTCCCATGAGTCGGTGACGAGGCAACCGAGGAACATGACAAACGGACGAAACGACACGGAGCACACACGGGAAACATTTCATACAACACAACAAGCATTCACAAGCGTCATCCACGGGGTCGTCTCGTTATACCTTTGAAGCGTGCGTTTCGGGGCGGTTCGAGACGTAGAGGAAGAAGGCGTTCACGTTCGGAGAGGAAGTAGCCGTTCACGTAGAGGTACACGTGTAGTCGTTCACATCCCGTTCGGAGAGGTACTTGCGGTCTCGGCGACGGTAGGGGTACACGGCGACGGTAGTTGTTCACGTTCGTAGATGTACTCGTCATCGTAGCCGTTCGGTCGTCGTGGTACTTGGTCGTGGTACTTGGCATCGGTAGATGTACTCATTCCGTTCGGTCTTGCCGGTCTCGTCTCGAGTCATAGTTGTACATGTCGTCGAGGTACTTGTTACATCGCGATCGTAGTGGTACTTGACATATCGCCGTGTAGTCGAACTTGACGAACGTCGGTGACTCGAAGGGGTACTCGTTTCTTCCGAAGGTAGTCGTGCACGGTTCTCTGTCAAGACAACAGCAAGGCAACACAACAAAACAAACAAAAACAGCACGGGAGGGCGACGCGGCCATCGGAGCGTGGAAGGCGCGGCTGCCTTGGCGCCTGGACGCAGAAGGCGAGGCGAGAGCCTGGCGAGGCACACGACGGGATGGAGAGGGTCGGGCGCGGCCTGCTGCTGCCCCGGCTTGAGGAAGGAGGGAGGCAGGCCTGGCCGCGGGAGGGACGAGGCCGGGCGCGGCGGGAGCCGTGCTGGGGCGTCGGCCACGGCCGGATGGCGCGGAGAGGCCGGAGAGGAGGGACGCCAGGGCGCTCGGAGGTGGCTGGTGGTGGCCATCGGGGAGCTCTGGCGCGGTCCGGGCCGTCGCTGGTGCGCGGCTTCGAGGACGCGTCCACGCGAGGGAGGAGGGCGGTGCTGCGGGACGACGGCTCCGGGCGCTGGGAACGGAGGGAGGATGCGGACGGAGGGAGACCATGGCGTCCTTGGAGAGGCAGGGCGGAGCTCCATGGCGCGGCGATGAAGGCAGCAGGGGACGGGGCGCTGGGAGAGTCGAGCGAGGATGGGGAGGCTCGGTATCCGGCCGCTCCGGCCTGGCGACTGGAGGGCGAGGCGAGCGGGTCGGGGAGTGCGAGGGAGATGGAAACCGGGAAGAGCGAGGCTGCGGGAGCGAGAGAAAGAGGCAGGGCGCGCTGGGGTTCGATGGGGATCGATGCGACGGCGGCTGAGGGAAAGAGGAGAGGTGCGGGCGATGGGATTCGGGCTGCTAGGGTTAGGGAATTGGAGTGGGCTGGACCAAGGACTGGGCCTTGGGCCGGTACAAGTGGGGAAGGGAAAAGGAGCCTGGCCTGGTGGCTGGGCCGGACTTCTCCTGCTGTTTCTTAAGCAGAAGAAAAAAAAAGATAGGGATCAAATATTAAGAAAAGAGGCCAAGAACAAGAATAAAATGATGGACATTTTTGTAAGGCTTTATGGAATAATTCCAACCCCACAAAAATAGTTCCAACAAAAGGGAAGTGCAAACAAAAAATAAATAGCTTGCCTTAAAGGAGTTCAAAAGGAGTCTAGATTTTAGGAGGAGCCTCGATAATTGGGAAAAGAATATAGGGAAGGTTTTTGATGTTGAAACTTGAATTAAGAGGCATGGAGAATATTTGCAAGTGTGTTGGTTAATTCCAAACAACGGAATAATTATTTATAATAGCTCCATAATATTTGGAGGATATGTTATAAAGAGAAGTCACCTTCCCTCGATTTAAATGGACCGAAGGTCCACACAATTTGTTTAGGTTGAGATGCAAAAATAAATATGACATGATGGCATGATGACATGATGCAATGCAAAAATAAATAAAGCAAGCACAACTGAACACATGGAAAACCCGGAACATCTGGAATCTTCGGGAATCTTCTGGAATCTTCTGGGACGTCGGTCTTCGGGTGTCACACACACCCCCCCCCC
>LR738709.1:40702669-40720250 GCA_902687465.1 Secale cereale | reverse complement strand
GATCACGTTGCCCTTTGACAACGATGGGGTATTAGCAGTTTTTCTGTGTACACACATGATTCCTGGTTGTCTCGCCCCCCTGTGCCTCCCGTAGCCCATGTATACATATCAAGCCCATGTGTATATACCACGTACTTGCAGGCAGCTGGTCAAAGCCCATGTAGTGATTGCAGCAGGTAGCCGGTCAAAGGCCCAAATATTAGAAGAATAAAAAGAAAAGAATAACAGCCCACCGTGAAACAGAAGGACGCACGATCGCACGTACACGGTAGTTTCCTCTGGTCGCTTGTTTCCGATCTGCTAGTTCCTGGCTTCCTGCGATCGAGAAAACCTACTCGCTTACGCTGCCGCCGCTGCCGCCGCTGTTGTTGCTGCCACCTAGTAGATCATCTACCACCGAGAAGGGAAGGCGACAGGAAAGCCGTCGCACAGATCCACAGGCACATTCCGGCCGGCCGACAGCGACCAAGCGAGGAAAAAGGGTTAGTTTATTTTTTAGGATTAGATGAGTTTGTGTCTTATAATTTACTTATGTGATCGTAGAACTACATACAAGGAAAACTAATTAGGAGTTTTTCGATTTTCTAATTGTGTTTGTGTAGACATGAAGATGAAGAGAGATGAGTCAATTCACAGGTTTTTTTATGCCAATTGCAATTGGTTCAAGCTGTCAGCCATGTGAACATGATTCAAACGCAATCGATTTGCAACTGATCCAAGAGAACAACCCTAGTCCCGCTGAAGGTGATTAGCAGCCTGAACATTGTTTTAGCCAGCGTAAAGTGGATTAGGGGAAGCACTATCACAAGGAGTCACCATGGACCTAAAGATGCATGACTTCCTCTATGCCTCCATGGTACGACCCCTCTCATCAACTTCAAATCTTTTAATTAATTTTATCTAAAATACATGATCGTTGATTGATGGACATCAAAATCAGATTGAAATCAATTATTTGTAGTACAACGTACCAATTTTTCTGTATAATTTTAGTACAAAATGAAGTTGTCTGGTCGAAGATGGACAATTTGGTAGTCTTCTAGTGTTTACATCTGGCCTTTTACACGGTCTTAATATTTTTGGGCTGGGTCGAAGCTCATTAGTATGTAAGAGCTCAAGTTAGGAACTCGCCCCCCTATACTAAATTCCTGGCTCCGTCCCTGCCCAACAAGAAGTCTTGATCCAAAAAAGAGCCATGGTTCGTGCAATGGGTGGCGGTGGCCTCGACGCGATGGGTGGCGGTGGCCTCGTGCCATGGATGGCATGGGTGGCTTCGGAGGTACCGTGGCCGGTTTAGGTGCAATGGGAGGCATGTCTGGCTTTGGAGCACCCCCCGATGCTATGGCCATCATGGGAGGCATGAGTTTTGCTTCTCTCATGGGAGGCATGGGTGCACCTCCGGCCACCATGTCTGGCTTTGAAGCACCCCCCGACGCTATGGCCAACACCGTCGGAGCTTCACGTGATGCGGTGCGCGAGAGGAAGGAAGATTCATCTTCCGAGGTGGAAGAATCGTCTTCCGAAGATGAGGACGAGGACGAGGAATGATGTGTCTTTCATCATTTGTGTATTGAACTTGATTTGCATTTTGAACTTGGTTGGATGAACTTGTGTGCATGATTTTAAACTTGTGGGCATGAACTTCATCAACTTGTTTGTGTGAAATTTTTATTGTGTTGAAAAATATTCATCATTTTGTGTTGAAAAATGCCATATGCAATGCACCGGCGAGTCGCGCGCGCTGCATTTTAGCGCGCTGCTGGAGCGGCGCGCGCTGCATTTTAGCGCGGCTGCGCGCCGCGCAAAACCGAACGCTGCACCAGCAGCGCGCGCTGCATTTTAGCGCGTCTGCGTGCCGCGCAAAACCGAACGCTGCGCGCGCGACATATCTGTTTTTTACGTGCGACGCGACCGGCGCCTGTTGGAGATGCTCTAAGGAAAAAACCCAGGAGTGTCTCAAAACTTCTGGACGAGGCGATGAAATTGCCGCCGCCGCCGTCTCAAAACTTCTGAAGCTTTCGATTCTCTGGAATCGGCTGACGTCTAGTCGCACCTGCCGCGACTAGGGCGTACCTGGCGACGACGACCTAGTTCGTCCTCGTGGTCTGGGATGGAGTTCGGCTCCGATCCGCGTTGTCTATGTGCAAGGACAAAGGATTCCGGCTGTCTACGTATGTCAGAGGTTGATTTGGATTCGCTTGGGTCTGTGGTCAGATCGGGGACGACAAAATGCATTATCACAAGTATACTTGGGTTCGTTGGTGTGGTTTGCATTAACACACGGGCTGCATATCTATGTCACGGCCATGTTTGTCGACCTGCTAGCTCAGGGCCAATAGCAGCACCTGGAGACATGGAAACTGAAGTTCAAAACAATATGACTGTTCTTTCTGCTGGCACCGGGATCACTGAACCCTTGGCGGGCTCCCTCGAGGAGCGTCACGGGACCAATGAGTCTTGTGTATTGGAACTGTCGTGGGTTAGGCAACCCCACAACAGTTCGAGAAGTTCGCGAGCTCGCGAACAAGTTTGCCCCGACTGTGCTATGCTTAGTTGAAACACAAGTGGATCGTGCATGTGCCGAAGTTTTATCTTTGTCTTTTGGTTATAATAAATCTTTCACTATTAGTAGCTCAGGCTGGAGTGGGGGCCTTGTACTTTTCTGGAACGATGAAATAAAATTAGAGATTCAGGGCTACTCAAAGTACCATATTGATGCTAATATTTCTGAACTGGGAACGGGTCCGTGGAGGTTATCATACAATCATGCATATACGGGGAGGCCAAGGTCGCTAATAGATACTCCCTCCGTTCTTAAATATAAGTCTTTCTAGAGATTCAAACAATTGACTACATACGGAGCAAAATGAGTGAATCAGCACTCTAAAATATGTCTACATACATCCGTATATTGTAATCCATTTGAAATGTCTAAAAGACTTATATTTAGGAACGGAGGGAGTACAAGACATGGGATACCCACCGTTCATTGGCTTGGAATTTGACTCTCCCTTGGCCGGCAATGGGTGATTTTAACGAAGTTTTACACTAGTCTGAGCATGATGGAGTGGGCTTCAGGAGTCAGTCCCACATGGTCGGCTTTAGAGATGCATTGGACGTGTTTGGCTTACATGACCAAGGGCACGGTGGTTCACCATGGACATTCGAGAAGAAAATAGCAGGCGGCTCTTTCACGAGGGTGAGACTGGACTGAGCGGTGGCGGATGTTGCATGGAGCTCGTTGTTTCCGGCAGCACAACTAGATAATGCCTTGGTAGCGTGCTCAGATAACAATCATGTTGTCCTAAATTTTTCTCTGAAGAGTTCATGAATGTTAAGGGTGTTAGACCTTTCAAATATGAGACCATGTGGGAAATGTACCCGGAGCTAAAAACATGTATTGGGGTGGCATGGAAGAACAACCCAAAAGTAGTCTCAGTTGCGGAAGTGCAAGGAAAGCTTCGTGAGATATCAGGTGACCTATCTAGCTGGGACCGGCTACAATTTGGTAATGTGCGAAGGGAAATTAAACGCCTAAAGCACGAGTTGGACACTGAGCCTACCTGGTCGAGCTGGTCCATCCCATCAAGAGGTAAAAATTGTTGAGCGGTTAATTAGTGGAGTAATATCACCATGAAGAAATATTATGGAAGCAACGTTCGCATGTCGAGTGGTTGAGATGTGGTGATAAGAACACCCGCTACTTCCACTTAAAAGCCACTATGAGGAGAAGGAAGAACCTCATAAAATATATGTTGAATGCTAATGAGGAGGCAACAAAAATGAGCTTGAGGATATGGCAACAATGTTTTTTTAAGGATCTCTTCACATCATAGGGAGTCACCAACATGCAGACGTAGCCCGACAGAGGTGACAACAGCTATGAACGCTTCTCTTAACGCCACATACTCTACTGGTGAGGTAAAAACAACTCTATTTCAAATGTTTCCTATGAAGGCTCCGGGCCCGGATGGCTACTCGGTCCACTTCTTCTAGATACATTGGGATGTATGTGGAGATGAAGTAACTAAATCGGTACTGCGAATTACGGAAGGTGAGGAGAGTGCGGAGTGCATCAACAATACTTACTTGGTTTTGATCCCAAAGGTAAAGAACCCCTCTTCATTGACCCAGTTTCATCCAATCAGCCTATGCAATATTTTATATAAGATTGCTTCTAAAGTCATTGCTAACCGGCTAAAAGAGATCCTTCCAGAAATTATTTCTATAGAGCAGTCTGGCTTTGTCATAGGGAGGCTTATTACTGATAACATCATTGTCGCTTATGAGTGCTTGCATTTTATGAAAAGATACAAAGCCCAGAAATATCATCACCGTGCCCTGAAGCTAGACATGATGAAGGCATATGCCAGGGTAGAATGGACATACATGGAGGTTGTAATGCTTAAGTTTGGCTTTTCTGAGAGATGGGTGTCTATTGTCATGAACATGTTTAAATCAGTCTCATACTCAGTTCTATTCAATGGCCAAAAACTTGACGATTTCAAACCTTCGAGAGGTATTCGTCAAGGAGACCCAATATCGCCCTACATATTCTTGTTAGCAGCAGAGGGCCTTTCAAGCCCCCTCAAAAGATATTCGTCGTTGCATTTGAGTGCGATTCAAGTGGCTCCTTCAGCGCCACAGGTTAACCACTTGTTATTTGCTAATGATATCCTACTGTTTTTCAAGGCAAATGGTTCAGGGACAATGAAGTGTTAAACCTGTTGAACTCTATTGCCAAGCTTCGGGGCAAAGGATCAACACAGACATGTCTTCAGTTTATTTCAGCAAGGGAACACCAGACAAGAGGTAAAAGGTGTTCTCAATGTCCATACCGAAACTCTCAATGGGAAATATTTGGGTATACCCTTTGATATTGGTTCTTCCAAGATGGGTGCTTTTAAGTACCTAAAAGATAGGTTATGGGCTAAGGCGAATGGTTGGCTTGAGAAAACGATCTCTGCAACAGGCAAAGAAATTCTTATCAAATCAGTTGCACAGGTCGTCCCGGTTTTCTCAATGTCTAGTTTTAAATTTCCAAGAGTTTTATGTGAAAAGTTGAATAAGCTCATTCGCCAGTTCTGTTGGGGCAGCAAAGAGGGGCAACGAAAACCACATTGGGTTTCTCGGAGAGTTATGACTCAACCAAAGAAGTGTGGTGGATAGGGATTCAGGGACATCGAGCTCTTCAACCTAGCTTTATTGGCCCGACAATCGTGGCGCCTGGTTACAGTTCCCGACTCTCTTTGTGCACGGTTGCTTAAATCCATCTACCACACAAATAATGATATTTTGACTGCCGAGCTAGGACCTCACCCGTCTCAGGTTTGGAGATCGATCCTGGAAGGTAGAGACGTGCTCTCGCGGGACATCATTAGGCGCATTGGGAATGGTGCTACTACTCGAGTCTGGGCAGA
This sequence comes from Secale cereale, assembly GCA_902687465.1. Classification (NCBI taxonomy): domain Eukaryota; kingdom Viridiplantae; phylum Streptophyta; class Magnoliopsida; order Poales; family Poaceae; genus Secale; species Secale cereale. The sequence goes on along the minus strand of LR738709.1, from coordinate 40,714,830 downwards.
TAATTGGATACCATGAGACTCGTCGATGATGCTAGTAGCTGGCCTGGCTAGTGCCCCCTACATTTGTCAGTGAGTTGATTGACGATACCTCGGCATCATGGAGAAATGATAAGTTGCAGCAGTTCTTTCTTCCCTCTGGTAATGAAGCAATAAAGAACATACCTCTCTGCATGGCCCCAATGCCAGGTTTCTGGGCATGGCAATTTGAAAAGAAAGGTGCATTTTCTGTCAGCTCGACATACCACATGTTAGTGAACTTGAGAAACAACCGACATAACTTGCTTGATCAGAGAGGAGCTGCGTCAAATGGCGAGGCAGAGGAGAAGAGCTGGTCATCTCTTTGGATCAGCAAAGTCCCTAGAAAAATCAAAACTTTCCTTTGGAGGCTGACAAGACATTCTTTGTCGTCGGAGGACATGCACCACCACAGAAATATGTGCGTCATAGATTCTTGCCAATTTTATGGAGCTGTCGATTCCTGGAGACACTCGTTGATTAATTGCACAGCTTCAAGGTGTGTCTCGGCTTTAGGCGACAAGGAATTAACTGACCAAATTGTTGAGTCTCATGAACCCAATGCGAAAATCTGGCTTTCTAACATGATGGATTCACTATCACATACGGAGTTTGTGAAGATGGCCATCACTCTTTGATCAGTATGGACCGCTCATTGAAAAGCAATACATGAGTCAATCTTCCAAAGCCCAATGTCGACCCACCTCTTTGTTGAGAGCTTCATCGCCGAGTTGGATGGCCCCAACATTGTCAGGACTTCCACTTCGGCAGGGCGTGCACTTGTAATACCAAATGCGAACCTGCTGGAAACCCCTTCGAATGTACACGTTAAAATCTATGTAGATGGGGCTTTGTCCTAGTATGCAAGAGTATTTCTACAAAACATTGATCGTTCGTCGTCAAGATTTACAACAACACCGTTGTTGTGGAAATAGGTGCTTGCACTTGCTTTTATACCGAGGACGCGTGGCACGCAGGCGGCGGATGCGTGGTGATTATCAGCCGGCTGAGGGCAATTATTTTCTCTAGAAAAAAAAAGACTGTCTCAAAAAAAAAGGGACCAGTTAGTCGTTCCTCCCACTTTTCCAAACAAAAAAAAAGTTAGTGGTTAGACCTGGCCATGGGCAGCCCGGCCCGGCCCGGCCCGACCTTGTCCACGGGCCGGGCTCGGGCCTAGATTTCAGGCTCGGTGGCCGGGCCGGGCCCGGGCCCGTCATTTTTGCGCATTAGCGAAGGAGCCCGGCCCGAGGCCCGAGGCCCGTCGGGCTTTTGCATGTTCGGGCCGGGCTCGGGCCCGATTTTTAGGCCCGACGGCCGGGCCGGGCTCGGGCCTGGGTTTTTTGCACCGGGCTTGGGTCGGCCCGGCCCGAAGCCCGGCCCGGCCCGAGGTTTGGCCAGGTCTAGTGGTTCCTCTCCATCGTTCTTTCTCTCCCGACTAAAAAAGATGCTGGTCGCCCTGCCGCCCCCGCCCCGATTCCAGTCGCCGCCGCCACGGCCCCGGCCGCCTCCGGATCCCCGACCGAGAAGATGCAGCTCCCCATCCCGCCCCAGTTCCCGATTCCAGTCGCCGCCGCCGCCACGAAACCATCCGCCTGCGGATAGTGCACGGTGATGTGGGGCCCTGCCTCGGTCAATCTCTCCACCTTCCTCCGGCCCCCGGTTCCATTCGCTGCCGGCACGACACCGGCCGCCTCCGGACAGTGCACGGCGATGTGGAGCCCCGCCTCGGTCATGGATCACCGGCGTCGTCACTGTTGGAAGGCTGCGTCGTTTGCTCTCACGGCTTCCCGGAGGTGTCCGCGTTCGGGAACAACTGCGTCGGCGTACCAGGTGGAAGGGATGGCAAATCAGGAAGGCGAGGACCTCTTCTGGTATACCAATTCCAGGCAATTTCATCTTTCGTTCACTACATTGCGTCGGCTCACATGTATTCTGGTTAAGAAATCGTGGTGGTGGTACATAGATGGAGATGATAAGTTGATCCTCGCAACTCGTTTTAGCGGCGGCACACATGGATTGGAGCAGGCGGATGCCTCCCTATGTTTTCCACCTCTGCTGCTTCGACATGCCAGGGTGACCCGAGGTATCCACGAGAGGAACGACGCTGTAAGAAGTTGATTTTGTACTAACTTTGCATCCAAAGGTACATAGATGGATTGTTTTGTTGAAATTTGTTCTTTGTTCATGATCGCACAGATGAAAAGAAAAACATACTAGGTGTAGCAATTAACACATGCCCATAATAACTAATAAAATCAACAGTTAGAAATTATGGTGTTTTATTTTGATAAAATGCATCGTAAGTCCTAAAACTATCTTAGGTGTGTCAGTTTAGTCCTATAACTTTGAAACTGCAGTTTTAGGTCCTAAAACTACTGGAGGTGTGTCGTTTTAGTCCTATAACTTTGAAACTACAGTTTTAGGTTCTAAAACTATTAGAGGTGTGTCAGTTTACTCATATAACTTCAAAACCGCAAGCCATCGGTGGCATGATGGCTTGAGCTCCAGCGAGGAGAGTAGACAGGTCATCTCAATCTCACCCCGCAGTAGCAGAACGACACGTCACACAATGCCCAATTGCTACCCACAAGTGGCTGGTGCTGGAGTTTCGTCACTCTCGCCAACTTTTGCGCCAACTTCGCTGTTTTCATGCACTCCACGCGTTTCTCCGGCAACAGCGACAATTCTCCACCTATGGTAATGCTCGTGCCTAAACAATAACCTGCATGACCACCTCTATGACAGGGGTGTCGGGCAACGACAATGTCATGATATAGAGAGAGTGCTGAGATGTCATCCTCCATCGTGATTGGCTTGGGGTCTCCCTGGCAGCCCAATGAGGGAGAGGGATGTTGTCCTCGATGTTGACTGCCTTAGGTCTCCCTAGCGGCTGCGCCAAACCTCTCAGCAAGGCTGCAGCTCATGGCCACACAAGTGGTGGGCGTGCAGGTTGCAACACACACTGCGACGTGGAAGCGTATGGACCACTTTTAGGGAAGTAAACACATATAAAGGGCTGATTTGAAAACATGCACCATACTTGCAGGCCATGCAACCTTAGGGCCTGAGATGAACAAACATACATAGTTTTGGGACCAAAAATTTCAGTTTCAAAGTTATAGGATTAAATTGACACACCTCCAATAGTTTTAGGACCCAAAACTGCAGTTTTAAAGTTATATGACTAAACTGACACACCTCCAATAATTTTAGGACTTTTGATGCATTTTACTCTTTTATTTTTATCAAACAACAACATATTAGGTGTTGCCTGCGTCTCCCTATTGTACTATTTTTTAGGCTCCATTACAGAGTACTACTCCCTCCGTCCCATAATATAAGAACGTTTATTAAGTTATGATAGCTTGAAAAACGTTCTTATATTGTGGGACGGAGGGAGTAATTAACATAAAACGACAATATATTAGGTTTTGCCCGCTTCTCCCCATTGTACTGTGTTTAGACATTTGGGAAGGAGCACATCAAATGCCTTACTAAATTACTACTAAGATTTAGTATGTTTGTACCCAATTTAATTGCACCATGGAGCACAGGAAGCAATTTATCTCTCGAGAAGGGAGGCAATCCTGCATGACCATGAGTTGTATTTTGTATTAGGAAGACACGGCTAAATTCCAATGAAGTAGCACTGGACCTTTTTGGTAACTTAAATTTACGGAAAAGCTAATACGTGATGGTGCATATAATACTTGACACTGCCTAAACAGGAATACTCTACCTTTACAAATGGACCTAGAAATTATGTATCCATTCAGTGTTACAAAAATAGAAAAAATGTTGTGTACTGAGTGATTGTCCGCAGCATCGGTTATGCAAATTGTTGTAAAATGCACTCTCACAAAATATGGCAGTTGCTTCCCTGTATGAACCTAAGAGGGTGTTCTGAATGGCTTGAACTTTTGCACATTTAAGAGGAACTACTCCATACATATTTGCAATGATGGCCTAGCAATGAGCCACTTAGGTTCTACTAATCGTTTAAAAATCTGTATCTTGCTTGAGTCTTGTGGAAACCATGGCTTTACCTATTAAGAAATATCAACGAATCATAGTGAAGTAATGATTACCTACCTAAAAATAGATGATGGCCGAGCCAATTACGTTCTTCTCATAGCTTAATATCAATATTTGATATCTGAACTTTCTGGATTACCATGGAAAACTTGGGTATCTATGTTCTCAAATACGAACTAATCATATGAATCAGTGATCACATGCCTGAAAAAAAACAAAAATCATATATTAGCCTATATACCGTGGGCGTTCCTTAGAGTGCTCTAGCTCAAAGCTGACCTCCCCACTGTCTCAGGACTCGACTGCTAGAAAAAGGTGCACAAAAATATTTTTCTCAGCAGCATCTCAACATCAATAAATAGTTCAAGGACGGAATGCACGAACAGCACGTGATTAAACCAAACAAAAAAAGAAATTTCATCCAATGGAGGGAGTCAAATTAATTAGCTATAGGTAATTGTTGACGCGGATGCCATGACTGTGAAGGAGTGGACTCCCAGTGTGAGGTTGTTGGCATGCTATTGTTTCAGGTCTGATATGCCACAAAAATAAATATTTAGCAACAACAGTAAGCAAAGGGCCACTGTTCTCCTAGAGCACTGCTTAAAAGTATTTGAACAAATCTCAGTTTGCAAAATTATTATAAACACATACAACATGCATGTCTTGACCATAGTTCTAGAACTAAAATGCTGATGTTTTTAGGTTATAGCTTGTTAGATTCAAGAGGTCTTCTATTATTATTATTTTGAACAGGCTAGCAGGCAGCAGCACACCCAGACCAATCCCGCAATGCTATGCCAACGTCTGCACCACCTTAGTGTTGCCCCTCGTGTTAAAAGCTCTCTCTACTGAGTTAAATAAATGTTCTATTCTCTTTATAGTTTTTTTTATATAATTAGACATACGTTTGTTCAATTGCATATGGTAAAGAAATACAAGCTTCGCCTGAGCTATTGTACACCAAATTCAAATGCTTGGTCTTGCATTTGATTCTTATGGAGACACGGAAGAGGTGGAGATGATTTTGTAATGTTTGACCATGATCTGGAGAGGTAAACTTATTAGATAGGTTGTTCTGAATGTGGAGACATTCAGAGAGTTTGTATAAAAATAGGGAAGCTATTTCAGTATGTATTTAGCTGCTTCACTTGTTGGTGCTTATCTATTTTGATTAGTATTTTCGGTATTAGTTCCGATGTTTATGTATACAGCTATAACTACATCTTGTTTTAATGAAGATGTCACTGATACTAATGAATGTCATCCAAAGTCCTTTCCTCTTGGATCTGTCGTTGAAGGATTAATAACTTAATTTTTTCACTTCACTTTCTTAGACAGGCAACTGAAAGTTCGTTTCTGCTCTGCGTCTTCCGGTTGCAATATATGGTCCTCGGGTCTGGAGTATTCTGCTTCCAAAACAGAAGTGCTACTGGAAATCGGTGATGAGGTTAATCTTGAGATGATGATAGTAACATGGTTTGTGCGGCAAGGCGACCTAAGGCGAGCACCACCCGCTCTGATGCCTAAGCGCTTAAGGCAGACGCTCAAGTGCGTAAAGCGGTCATATTTACAAGGCGAGGCGTGGGTGCCTTGTCACCTAAGTGTCTAGGCCGGACCCCAAGGGATAGTTTGGGAATGTGAGATGACTAATTTTCCATTTAGATATTACTCTTTACATTGTGTACATGATATGCAAGCATACACTTATGTTAAATAGATAATTTTATTGAGTCCTGCCTTCTTATCTTTGCAATGCAGTTTGTTGTTTGTTTGATAAAATATTTGTGTTGGTCAAGCTGGGATTTTCTGTGAAATCTTGTATATCTTTACATGTTGTACCTAACAGTTAAGTTATGTTGGCATATATCACGTATTTATGCCTTAATGTTTGGGTTGAATTTCTCTTCTCTAAGAACTCAGTGCCAACATACTACATGTATATCAAATTAACTTAGTGCTGCCCTTTTCTGTTTACATTTGAATACTGAGTGTTTCCCTTCATCTATTGCAGACAAAAAAAAAAGGATATTCGTTATGGATCAAGATACTTTGCATTATTTAGTCCAGAGCCGATCCGGATGACGAGACTATACTATCGCACTGTTTTGCTTTAGAGAAAGGGTTTTGGTGTCAACTGCTGCTAGCTACATATTTCTCAGATAATGGTATGTGTTTGCAGCTCTGGACTCATGTAATCTCGGTGTCTTTCATATTGATATTCAACTTCAGCCATCAAGAAATTTGCATCTGTGCTTGTGTTCTGTGCTTGTGCTTGACAGTATCACACTACTTCACTGTAAACAGAATAAAATCTTCTCTTCAAACTTACCAATATGAACAATTAACTTAATAACTTCATGTCATATTTATGGACATACCTATTCTATTGCAGCACAAGGCAACTTGTGTCATCTGTTTCTTATTTATAGTATTCAAGTTGATACATTGATATGGCAAAATTCACACTTTTAATAATCATATGTTACTTTTTTTTCCCTGAAAAAAATAAGAGCCTTCCATGAGCACCTCAGGCTCCACTTTGCTGCTAATTATGACGTTTGCCGTTGTTGTGTGCCATTGACATTGACTATCTGTAGAAATTCTGATTTTCAGTAAAGAGTAAAAAGAATCGGATGCCAAGTGGTGCAAGACTGGTGGTGCCAAGAAGGCGGCCCAAGTGAAGCAAAAAGCGGATTGGGGAATTTTTTATTTTTTTTGACAGAAGCGGATTGGGGATTGGGAGCACAAGGGCAAGGGAAGAACACCAAGCCCGTGGAGCCATCCCAAGGACACTCTGCATGTCCAACGGAGGAGAGTGAAGACTATGTAAACTTTTTTCTTTTTGAAACTGAAGACTATGTAAACTAAGAGCCCGAGCAATATTATGTTTCTGGGTGCTTATAGTTATCCCCAGTTTGTCAAGTTTGTTTTCATCGTGATATTTGATTAACTGTTACATAATTGGTACTCCCTCCGTCCCATAATGTAAGATGTTTTTTGACACTAGTGTAGTGTAAAAAAACGTCTTACATTATGGGACGGAGGGAGTACATGGTTTAAGAGGACAGGTATATTCAAACCTGAGCTATGAGTTGATCCATTGCTGCAATCACCATAATTTGAAGTGAACATCAAAATTACATTTGTGTTGTTGATTTTTCTGAAATTACATTTGTGTTGATATTGATGTGTTCTCTTGCTTCACATTTGTACTCCAGCTCAAATGTATCTTTATTCAGATTTGTTCTGATATCTTTATTACAAGGGATTATGAATGGGGTGGGTGCCCATGGCCTCTTCACAAACGCACAAAAGCTAGGTAACCCGGGAGTGAAAAATTGTTCCCTGGCACAATGGACCAAATCATCTAAAAGATCACTAACACCAACGTATCATTTGATTCAAATTCACAAACAAAATACAGTACACCCTCCGTAAAGAAATATAAGAGCGTTTAGATCACTATTTTAGTGATCTAAACACTCTTATATTTGTTTACAGAGGGAGTACATCACTTCGTATTTGTATTGCGACCAGTGATCTACTAGTGGTCTACTTCTTGCAAGTGTGTGACCTCGGGTGCACTGCAAGGATGCGCGGCGGCTCGACGGGGCAGCCCCCGGCTCCTCGGATCGTGCTCCGGAGCCTTGTCACCTCATCGGACAGCCAGTCGTAACGCGACAGCAGCTGCTCGATTCGGCTGTCCAGCGGCCGGAGGTGCTCGCCGACGGCCGTCCAGTCCCGAGCTCCGTCGGCGTCCCTTCGCAGGGCCCTCTGCGTAGCCACGAGCCTCTGGATGGCGCGGGAGTGCGAGGCCATCTCAGTGTATGCAACCTCCAGATCCTCGTTGAGCGCCGAGACGACTGGAGTACCCTGGTTCACTCCTACAGCTTCGGGCGCCTGCACCGCCAGCTCCTTGTCGCCGGCTTCCTCGGCGGCGGCCGCTGGAGCCTTGTAGGAAGCACGCGATTGAGCCTCGCGCCGCCGAGATCGCCTCCCCTCCCCCTGCAGAGCCAGACGAGAACTTGTGCCAAGGTGAGCAACATGGCCAAGAAGACAGCAGAACAGAGCAGGCCAAGACCGCGAAACAACGTACCTGCGGAGTCTGCGCCGGCGCCGGTGCTCTCGCCGCCCGCTCACGCGCACGCCGGCCTCCTCGAACGCCGCCCTGGCCGTGGACCACCGGGCGCGCCACTGCGTCTGGACGCTCGTCGCCCGAACCTGTGGCAGAGGCCGCTCCACCCATGCCAAGGTCGGCGTCCTGGAAGAAGACGGTGGTGCTCGCCGCGCCGATGCCGACGTCGGCGTCCTGGACGAATACGGTGCCGGCCCTGCCGATTCCGATGTCCGCGTCCTGGAAGAAGACGGTGCTTGCTGCGCTGATGCCGACGTCGGCGTCCTGGACGACGACGCTGCCCGCCCGGCCGATGTCGACGTCGGCGTCCACGCAAGCCGGGCCAATGCCCGTGCTCTCGTCGTCGGGGTCCGAGTCGTGGACGACGCCGACGCCCACCAGGAGCCCCGCCCCGCACAGGCATAGGAACAAGGTCGCCGCGTGGCCGACAAACGGCGTTCCGCACAAGTAGCAGAACACGGCCGGCGCGCCAACCACGCCGGCCTGGCCGCCGGGCCTGTAGCAGAGTACGTCCGCCCCATCCAAGGAGCCCACCGACCATAGGGACTCGCCGGCGCCGCGTCGACCGCCACCGGCGACTGGGTAGCCCTCCCCGGACATCTCCAAGAACCATGCCGCGCTGCCCTCGAACCAGAGAACCTCGGCGAGGTCGCCTACGGGGACGAGCGGGATGGCGCACCTGCCGGAGAGGAAGAGGCAGGGGCCGCGCCCAGCGGCGAGGCCTTCCTTCGCCATGGCTGACTGGAGAGTTGAGTTCTTGGTTTTTGGCTGTTGATTCTTGGCGACAACAATTCTTGGGAAAATTACGGGAACAACAGAATTTATGGGGGGAGGAGGAGGAGAACCAACAGCAGCGGCGGCGGCGGGAGGAGAAGGGTGCGGGCTGAAGCGGGCCCACGCGCTGAGCGCGCCGGCGAGGAAGAGGCCGGCCCATATGAGCGAATTGCCCCCCTCGCCGGCGGCATCAAATTTATACTCTGCCGGAGAGAAGAGCTTCTCCCCAATCTTATAGGAAACGTGCGCTTTTCTGACTGAAGTTCTTAGCTGCATTTCTGGCTTAAAAATCCTTCCGCATCCATTTTTATATACGAGGGACCGGTCCGCGGACATAGATGTGAAAGGACGTTATCCAACCGTAGCCGCATATATTTTCACGACAAGTAAAATCAATCGAACAAAATTTATGTAAACACGGTCGAATTTCATATAAACATGACGGATTTCATATAAAAATACTGGATTTTCGTATAGACATGACGGATTACAGTACATTTACATCAACGGTGATAGTCTGACTCTGGAGGTATAATAATACCTAATTTAAATCGCCGCTCGTGGATCCCTTTGTCTTGCTCGTGTCCGGCGGCCCGGTCACCGGACTGCAGGGAGCCCCGGAGGTATATGCTTTAGTGCAAAGAACGTTTCACTTCTTCACCATTCATCGGAGTGGAACCCCCGGCTGATGCTTCAGTGGGAGGGGAAGGCGGCGCCTCCGCTTGAGATGAGCCCACGTGGGATCGATAGAGGTCCTCACAAGAGAAGAAACGGGCAAGACACCGACTGTGTACGCCGGCGTCGCCTCTGTGGTGGCCTTCATGGGACCCAAGCGGCGGAGAACTCCCGTGTTCTACTTTTCCTCGATGATGGCGGCGGATGCGGAGGCGCCGGTCACCGACTCATCGCTCTCCGCGCCCTGGCTTCTGTATCTGCCTGCATGGCACGGTCACATGCACGGGAGGCGAGGTCACAGACACGAGAGACGTGGTACGACACGGCGTAACATCGTGCTCCCCGCCTTGCCAGCGTGGATGTGACACCTCCAACTCAATCGTGCACCAATCATACACGCAAATGCGCACAATCAAGCCCAGGGACCCAAGTGAAAATATACACGCAAATGCGCACAATCGTGGAAACATGCTCTTTTCTAACTGAAGTTCTTTGCTGCATTTTTGGCTTAAAAATCCTTCCACATCCATTCTCATATACAAGGGACCAGTCCGCGGACATAGATGTGAAAGGACGTCATACAACCATAGCCGCATATATTATCACAACGAGTAAAACCAATCGGACAATAATTGTGTAAACATGGTCGAATTTTATATAAACATGACGGATTTCATATAAAAATACTGGATTTTCATATAAACATGATGGATTACAATACATTTACATCAACGGTGATAGTCTGACTCTGGAGGTATAATAATACCTAATTTAAATCGCCGCTCGTAGATCTCTTTGTCTTCCTCATGTCCGGCAGCCCGATCACTGGACAGCTGGGAGCCCCGAAGGTATATGCTTCAGCGCAAAGAATGTTTCACTTCTTCACCACTCATCGGAGTGGAACCCCCGACTGATGCTTCAGCGGGAGGAGAAGACGGCGCCTCGGCTTCCGAGGAGCCCATGTGGGATCGATGAAGGTCCTCGCAAGAGAAGAAACGGGCAAGACACCGACTGTGTACGCCGGTGTCGCCTCTGTGGTGGCCTTCATGGGAACCAAGCGGCGGTGGACTCCTGTGTTCTACTTCTCCTCGATGATGGCGGCAGATGCAGAGGCGTTGGTCATTGACTCATCACTCTCTGCGCACCTGGATTTTGTCTCTGCCTGCATGGCACGGTCACATGCACGGGAGGCGAGGTCACAGACACGAGAGACGCGGTACGACGCGGCGTCATCGACGGCAACGATAATGCCCGTGCCGCCGTGCTCCCCGCCTTGCCGGCGTGGATGTGACTGAAGGAAAATATGCCCTAGAGGCAATAATAAAATTGTTATTTATATTACCTTATATATCATGATAAATATCATTTATTCATGTTAGAATTGTATTAACCAGAAACTTGGTACATGTGTGAATACACAGACAAAACAGAGTGTCCCTACTATACCTCTACTAGCTCGTTAATCAAAGATGGTTGTGTTTCCTAACCATAGACATGTGTTGTCATTTGATCAACGTGATCACATCATTAGGAGAATGATGTGATGGGCAAGACCCATCCGATTAGCTTAGCACTATGACCGTTTAGTTTTATTACTATTGATTTCTTCATGACTTATACATGTTCCTCTCACTATGAGATTATGCAACTCCTGAATACCGGAGGAACACCTTGTGTGCTATCAAACGTCACAACATAACTGGGTGATTATAAAGATGCTCTACAGGTGTTTCCGAAGGTGTTTGTGGTGTTGGCATAGATCCAAAATAGAATTTGTCACTCCGAGTGTCGGAGAAGTATCTCTGGACCCTCTAGGTAATACACATCATAATAAGCCTTGCAAGCAAATGACTAATGAGTTAGTCACGAGATGATGTATTACAGAACGAGTAAAAAGACTTGCCGGTAATGAGATTGAACTAGGTATGATGATACCGACGATCGAATCTCGGACAAGTAACATAGCGATGACAAAGGGAACAATGTATGTTGTTATGCGGTTTGACCGATAAAGATCTTCGTAGAATATGTAGGAGCCAATATGGCCGTCCAGGTTCTGCTATTGGTTATTGACCAGAGATGTGTCTCGGTCATATCTACATAGTTCTCGAACACGCAGGGTCCGCACGTTTAACGTTCGATGACGATTAGTATTATGAGTTATGTGATTTTGATGACCAAAGATTGTTCGGAGTCCCGGATGAAATCACGGACATGACGAGGAGTCTCGAAATGGTTGAGACATAAATATTGATATATTGGAAGGTTATGTTTGAACATCGGAAGGGTTCCAGGATGTTCGGGCATTTTTTGGAGTACCGGGAGGTTACCGGAACCCCCAGGGGAGTCAATGGACCTTAATGGGCCCTAGTGGAGATAGGAGGCAGCAGCCAAATGGTGGCGCGCGCCCCCTAGGCCCAAACCGAATTGGTTTAGAGTTTGGGGGCCGGCCCCCTTTCCTTCTCTCCTCCTCCTCCTTCCATCCTTCTCCTAGTGGGAATAGGAAAGAGGGGGGGGGGGGGGG
>LR738709.1:40652231-40702627 GCA_902687465.1 Secale cereale | reverse complement strand
GGGGCGAATCCTACTTGGACCAGGAGTCCAAATAGGACTCCCCCTTGGCGCGCCCCCTCTTGGTCGGCCTCCTCCTCCCTTCCTCCTTTATATACGTGGGAGGGGGCACCCCAAAGACACACAAACCAATCTTTTAGCCGTGTGCGGTGCCCTCCTCCACTGTTACACACCTCGGTCATATCGTTGCAGTGCTTAGGGAAGCCCTGTGCCGGTAACTTCATCATCACCATCACCACACCGTCGTGCTGACGATACTCTCCCTCCTCCTCAACTAGATCAAGAGCTCTAGGGACGTCATCGTGCTGAACGTGTGCTGAACACGGAGGTGCATACATTCGGTACTTGGATCGGTTGGATCATGAAGATGTTCGACTACATCAACCACATTACTAAACGCTTCCGCTTTCGGTTTACGAGGGTACGTGGCCACACTCTCCCCGCTCGTTGCTATGCTTCTCCTAGATAGATCTTGCGTGATCGTAGGAATTTTTTTGAAATACTACATTCCCCAACAGTGGCATCATGAGCCAGGTCTATGCGTAGATGATATGCACGAGTAGAACACAAAGAGTTGTGGACGATAATAGTCATACTACTTACCACCAACGTCATAATTTGATTCAGCGGTATTGTTGGATGAAGCGGCCCGGACCGACATTACATGACCGCGTTCATGAGACTGGTTCTACCGACATGCTTTGCACATAGGTGGCTGACGGGTGTCAGTTTCTCCAACTTTAGTTGAATTGAGTGTGACTACGGCTGGTCCTTGTTGAAGGTTAAAACAACACACTTGACGAAAAATCATTGTGGTTTTGATGCGTAGGTAAGAACGGTTCTTACTAGAAGCCCGTAGTAGCCATGTAAAACTTGCAACAACAAAGTAGAGGACGTCTAACTTGTTTTCCAGGGCATGTTGTGATGTGATATGGTCAAGACGTGATGAGTTATACGATATTGTATGAGATGATCATGTTTTGTAAATTATCGGCAACCGGCAGGAGCCTTATAGTTGTCTCTTTATTGTATGAATTGCGGCCACCATGTAATTGCTTTACTTTATCACTATGAGTTAGCGATAGTAGTAGAAGCAATAGTTGGCGAGACGACCACGACACTATGATGAAGATCATGGTGTCAAGCCAGTGATGATGGAGATCATGACGATGCTTTGGAGATGGAGATCGAAAGCACAAGATGATGATGGTCATATCATGTCACATATTTTGATTGCATGTGATGTTTATCTTATTATGCTTCTTATTTTGCTTAGTACGATGGTAGCATTATAAGATGATCCCTTACAAAATTTCAAGGTACAAGTGTTCTCCCCGAGTATGCACCGTTGCGATAGTTCGTCGTGCCGAGACACCACGTGATGATCAGGTGTGATAAGCTCTACGTTCACATACAATGGGTGTAAGACAGTTTTGCACATGCAGAATACTCGGGTTAAACTTGACTAGCCTAGCATGTACAAACATGGCCTCAGAACACTGGAGACCGAAAGGTCGAGCGTGAATCATATAGTAGATATGATCAACATAAGATGTTCACCATTGAAAACTACTCCATTTCACGTGATGATCGGACATGGTTTAGTTGTTTTGGATCACGTGATCATTTAGATGACTTGAGGGGGTGTCTATCTAAGTGGGAGTTCTTTAGTAATATGATTAATTGAACTTTAATTTATCATGAACTTAGTCCTGATAGTTTTTTGCATATCTATGTTGTTGTAGATCAATGGCCCGTGCTACCGTTCCCTTGAATTTTAATGCGTTCCTAGAGAAAGCTAAGTTGAAAGATGATGGTAGCAACTACACGGACTGGGTCCGTAACCTGAGGATTATCCTCATTGCTGCACAGAAGACTTATGTTCTTGAAACACTGCTAGGTGACAGGCTTGCTGCAGGAGCAACTCCTGATGTTATGAACGTCTGGCAAGCTCGATTTGATGACTACTCGATAGTTAAGTGTGTCATGCTTTATCTCTACCACCTACTAATAAACCAGGCCCGTATGGCAGGCAGGTGCAGCCTGTGCAATGGCACAGGGCCTCTAAAATTTTGGGGCCCCAAAACATATCTTAAATGGCAATTATTAATACTAGTGAAGGCAATATCCAAGCAACGCTTCATCTCCTGTAAACATTCCAGGTACCAACGCCAGCCAGTTCCAAATTCCAAGGCAAGTCACTACACAAACACAAGTGCACGCCTTTCTCTTGACCTCTCTCTCGACTTAAATAACTGGTAAAGGTATAAATCACCGCTAAGGTGGATTATTATTGGGAAGATTATGTTTATAGTATGCTCAATAAATAATAAACCATCCCTCCGTCTCACAATATAAGACATTTTTGCAAGCTAATTTTTATTTTGAGCATCATAAATTTTATTCATCAAATGATAGCTAGTAGATCGTTTACATAATGGTGAAGAATAAAGTTAGGGATGACAGTTTCCCATGCTTGAGACTTGCCAGAACTACTACAATGTTTTGCTAAATCATCCGCGACCGAATTGGCCTCTCTACTACAATGATCAAAATTGATAATAGCAAACTCCAGTGCCTGGAGGGAACACTCGGCTATGATTGGTACGCCTGTTCCCATATACTCCCTTCGTCCGAAAATACTTGTCATCAAATTGGATATATCTAGAATCAAAATACATCTAGATAAATTCCCTTTTAGTCATTTTGATGACAAGTATTTCTGGACGGAGGGAGTATGTGTTTGGATCAGAGATGGCCTCAAGTGCATTTAGACAATTAGACTCGACTGCCAAATTCGTGCACCCCAGATTTGCTCCAAGATTTAACCCACATCGAATAGCGATTAGTTGTGCTACTTCTATACTTGCCACATGCAGTAATAGATTAGTTTACAAAAACGTCTTATATTATTAGACGAAGGGAGTATTTTTCTATCTAAAGGGCCTCATTTCGTGCTATTTTGCACCGGGCCCACGAATTCTCGGGTACGACCCTGTAATAAACCAGCGATTGCTTCTGGCCGTACGTCGTCGGTTGTTTTGCAGAAAAGTCCCTCCGTTTCTGAGAAATTAACCCGCGGCCCTCATCATAAGTCATCCGAACCGGTATACGGGCGAGGAAAAAAAGAAAACAGCGCAGCCAGCCGCACGACCCTGCCTCACGCCCCCACCTCCTGCCCGCCCCGCCTCACAGCGCATCGCCGGCCGCCCCTCGCCGTCGAGCACCGCCACCGGCTACCCTCCTCCCATCGGGATCGCCGAGCTCCCGAACCGGCCGTTGTTCGTCGCCAGCACCTGCGGATCCGGCCGCCCCTCGCCTTCCTCGTCGGCTGCACCTCCCAACACCGCCGCCCCTGCCAAGCTCCGCCGCAGCCTACGACCATCGCTGCCGTCAGATCTGCTCCAATTTGAGCGCCCCCCCTGACATGCTCGCCGGCGCTCCATCCTCCCCTCTTCTACATCTTCTATCCTCCCCTTCTCCCTCCTCCCTTCCTGTTCCGCCCCCACCTCCCCCAACCCTACTCCCCACAGGCCCACGGGGAATGAGCGGGCGCGGGATGCGTGAAGGACCTCAAGTACTGCCTCCCCGACACCTCCATCGTCGTCGTGGCTACCAACTTCTCTGTTCCCCAAGTATTGTTTTTCAGCAGACGCGGTCGAGGTGAGTGACTCTGCTTCTCTTTGTTGACTACAGAGACAAATTTGATTCGTTTGTATTCAGGTAATTGGCCAAGGCGAGAATGTTATGCCACTATTGATGCTGGAGGTTATGACATTTTTCTATGATAGCTCAAATTGGTGATGATGCAGCCCAAGTAGCACAAGTTCATCATGTCCACTGCCCATCATTGAGAACCAGGTTCAATCTTCTTGATTTCTTACTTGAGCTGTTACTCATTACTTTTTTAATCTGGGTATCATAGAGTTGGTTTTTATTAATTATGTAAGGGGATAGGAACCAAACTGTGTAAGGACTTGTACTAACCTGTACTCATATCAGTCCAACACTTGGTGAATATTGCTTGGAGATTTGCCGTTTTAAGAAATCAAAATCAGTCTGTCTAATATGGGCGTGTACTAATGTTGCGCCTACTTTTTCCTGTTCAAACTGGGCGTCCAATCTCTATAAGTTAGGCGTTGCCTGTATTATATTAGTCCAATGTTTGCCAGTCCCTGCTTTGATTCCCCTGTTTGATGTAAATCCATGAACAAATAAGTCAACGAACAAGTTCATGCTTGCTCCCTGTTTGATCAAGTCTGAAAGATTTAAGGATGCTACACTTCAGTTAGTAAATGAACAAAAAGCTAGGACGGATTTTTTAGTCTGTTTTGTGCCAATGAGTAAATGTTTTGTACAAAAAATGGGTGCTAGAGATTGCATATGTGTGATGTCTGATGCATCACGTGATAGACTGGAGGTACGTCGTTACCCCAGTAGCAATTAGCATGACCTTTTGTCAATCACCGGATATATAGCTCTGCAGAAACTATTTTATTTTTCTAAAGTTGCTCCAGTTTAGGTTCCAATCTGGAGCCTGAAGGTTTTCCAGTGATGTTCACCAGACGTCTTAGTGTGCTTTTATGCTCTTAGTGATAGGCAACGGACTCTGCGGACCATGCGTTTTTATAATCCTTTTCTCATTGTTGTTCCAGTAGGATTTGATTAGTGCCATGGTTAACCAGTCATCGGTCTTCCGTGGTTATGGTTTAGGAATAAATATTTTAAATTTAGTTTCGATGTTCACACTTTTTAGTCAGTATCTTTTTGTTTCTCCAGGTTTCAGTAATTTGTAATCAGGAGTGGCCTCATTTGCATATTTCTTCAGTTAAAACTGTTTAGTCAGTATCTTAGCCTAATTTGCATCCTTCTTCAGTCTGAAAGATAGAATTGACTTGAGCAATGCAACTAAGTATAAATAGGAAGATAGAATTGACTTGAAGTTATTTCTTTAGCCGAGGTAGGAAGTAGGAAACATGCAGCTTGAACCAGAGTAGAAAAACATACTGAAATTTGGTTGCATCTTAGTATATGCCCATAGGTATACTGTATAGGTAGCAGGTGGTGTTGTGTTGTTTCTATTATTTCTTTTTACACAGTCTATTTACTGGTAGGAGGATGAGCGGGAAGTTAGCAAGTCACAAGCATTGAAAGCACACTTTCTCTCTTGAGTATTTAGACAATTACTCAATTTTGTGGAGTTATCAATTCAAAATCAGTGTATAAGCTTGTTTCCCTCTTCATACCCCTTATTTATCATATTACTTTCAGAAGATTTACAGTCTTTTCACTAAAATTATCCCAAACTGAAGACCAAGGACTTCGGGTGCATACACATGTTTTTATTGTACTGAATCTGTACCAGCCACTCCGGATGCGGAGACAAGTACTTTTAACAAGGATTCCTTATGCATAACCGTGAAATGATTTTAGCGAGCCTATTCTATTCTTGACTATATCTAAAAAATATTGCCCCCTCTCATCTAAGAACTTTGGAAACACTAAAATAAGCTTTATGAGACCTTAACCACATGCTTCCAATTTCTAAATCCCAGAATTGATGAGACCTAGGTTACTTTGGACTCATAGCAATGTATCAATTAGACAGAGCCTTGTCATTCTGGTTCACGACGACATGGACGTATATCTTATGTTCTCTCTTGCTTTCTATTTTATCGTTTTAGCTTCAAGGACAACAAGACTAAATAGTAGTGATTCATTCTCTTTGAAAATCAACTACACCGACTAGAAGTAGAGGCATGTATTAACTGAAGCAAAGTCCTGTCTTTATCGTGCCAATAAACTAATGTGCCCAGAAATTAGACAACAGGGGGGAAGTTAGTAAGTCACCGGCTCTGAAAGCATAAAGACAATTTATTATTTAGGCCACTACTCAGTTTTGAAGAGCTATTTCTTCAAACAAGATAAATATGTCAATTTTTTTCTAAACTGTAGGGTATCATAGTTTGCTCTGCTAGCTTTAAATTGTAGGGGATTAAGTAGATTACTGTTATTGTTGAACTGAATTAGCAACCATATGTTGCTTTTTATTAGGAAAGTGAAAAGGAAACTTTTTAATGTTGGGCCTATCCCTGTGGTAGTGTTTTTTTAAAAATTTACTCACAAGCGTCAGATATTTTGTGATGGGAGAAGTTGTAGAGTACCTAATAGGTTTGAGTCACTATTTTCATTTGCTATGCTGGGGAACCATGAAAAAGTTGTGATTGCAGTAATCATGCTAAATCTATTCAAGTGTGTTACTTTTGTTACATATCAATTTACAATGGACATGCACCATTACGTTTGGTCATGTTTTTTCCTCTGAAGTTGGGTTTGGTGCTGTTTGTGTCCTTCACTAAATATGAAGTCTTTGGAGCTTGCCAGGACATACATATTGTATGGATTGCTGATTATAAGAGGTGATGGTGTGGTTTGAGCCTTCATGTTTCTGGTTGGCCTTGTGCAACTCAATCGTAAACAAATGTAAGCCGGTCATCGTGGACATTCTTAGTACTACATGTCGGGTCCTGTGTTGCGCAATTAAGGTTTTATATGCTGTAAATAAGGAATATTGTGTTGAACCATTGTGTCGTAAAATATACAACCATAATAACTCGGGATCTGCAGCATATTTCAGTAATAAAGGTGTGCCTTCATATAGAGACCATATGACAAGTGTGGTCAACTACCTCATTTTATGTTTACATGTTCCAGCCTAAAAGATATAGGGACCGTACGGCAACTGTGAATGACAAGTGTTGTTTTTCTTGCTTGAAATCATCTGAATTATGTGCATTCCTTTTTTATATGAAAGAACGATCCTCTGTATTAATGAAGGTGGAAAGAGAGGCGCATGGAAGAACAAAGCAAATAACCAAAAATGTTTCACACGCATAGGGGACTGCATGTCTGATCTTCCGTTATTTACATGTTGGACACTGAGATAACCTTCTTATTTACAGCATAGGAGACTGCATGTTCTCCTAATGCATATTATGCACAGTCTGAAAGATAGACCCATTTAAAAATAAATACAAAGGAATAATCATGATTTATGAGAGCACACAAGAAGTTTTTTTTTTTGAAAATTTACATATGGAGATTACAAAGATGCATCGCTCAGGACTAGCAGTAATAATAGAAAAGGCACTCGGTCCACCTGGACACTGCTCCCTATCCGACCATAATTCTTCCAACCGAGCACAATAGCTGAAGGTATCATTGCTTCCATGGTCCAGACAACAACCCGTAGCAACGCACGGGCACATTTACTAGTGGCTTATAATCGGGACTTCAAAGACGTTTTGAACGTCATGGAGCATGTGAGATGTTCCAAGAATTAAAGTTAATATTTCAAGCAAATGCCCGAGTTGAGAGATATGAAATCTCCAACAAGTTCTATAGCTGCAAGATGGAGGAGAATAATTATGTCAGTGAACACATACTCAGAATGTTTGGGTACCACAACCACATGACTCAACTTGGAGTCACAGTTGATGATGATAGTGTTATTGACAGAGTTCTTCAATCACTGCCACCAAGCTATAAAGGCTTCGTGATGAACTATAATATGCAAGGATTGGAGAAGACAATTCCCGAGCTCTTCGCTGTGCTCAAAGTGAAGGAAATATGCCCTAGAGGAAATAATAAAGTTGTTATTTATATTTCCTTATATATCATGATAAATGTCTTTTATTCATGCTAGAATTTTATTAATCAGAAACTTGATACATGTGTGAATACATAGACAAAATAGAGTGTCCCTAGTATGCCTCTACTAGACTAGCTCGTTAATCAAAGATGGTTATGTTTCCTGACCATAGACATGTGTTGTCATTTGATCAACGGGATCACATCATTATGAGAATGATGTGATAGACAAGACCCATCCGTTATCTTAGCACTATGATCATTTAGTTTTACTGTTATTGCTTTCTTCATGACTTATACATGTTCCTATGACTATGAGATTATACAACTCCCGAATACCGGAAGAACACCTTGTGTGCTATCAAACGTCACAACATAACTAGGTGATTATAAAGATGATCTACATGTGTCTCCGAAGGTGTTTGTGGTGTTGGCATAGCTCGAGAATAGGATTTTTCACTCCGAGTGTCGGAGAGGTATCTCCTGGCCCTCTCGGTAATACACATCGTAATAAGCCTTGCAAGCAAACGACTAATGAGTTAGTCATGAGATGATGTATTACGAAAGGAGTAAAGAGACTTGTTAGTGACGAGATTGAACGAGGTACGAGGATACCGACGATCGAATCTCGGGCAAGTAACATAGTGATGACAAAGGGAACAACATATGTTGTTATGCGGTTTGACCGATAAATATCTTTGATACGTCCATTTTGCATCATGCTTATATTTTGATATTTATTGCATTATGGGCTGTTATTACACGTTATGTCACAATACTTATGCCTTTTCTCTCTTATTTTACAAGGTTTACATGAAGAGGGAGAATGCCGACAGCTGGAATTCTGGGCTTGAAAAGGAGCAAACTCTGGAAACCTATTCTGCACAACTCCAAAAGCCCCGAAACTCCACAAAACTCTGTTTCAGAAAATATAAAAAATATCTGGCGAAAGAAGTCCACGAGGGGGGCCACCGGCTGTCCACGAGGGTGGGGGTGCGCCCCCCTCTCTGGGCGCGCCCCCCTGTCTCGTGGGCCCACCGACGGTCCCCCGATGCCCATCTTATCCTATATGAGGTGTTTTAACCTGGAAAAAATCGTAAGGAGGCTTTCGGGACCAGACGCCGCCGTCTCGAGGCGGAACCGAGGCGGAAACCATTCTAGGGCTCCGGCAGAGCTGTTCTACCGGGGATACTTCCCTTAGGGAGGGGGAAATCGTCACCGCCGTCATCACCAACAACTCTCCCATCTTGGGGAGAGCTATCTTCATCAACATCTTCACCAGCACCATCTCCTCTCAAACCCTAGTTCATCTCTTGTATCCAATCTTTGTACCCAAACCTCAGATTGGTACTTGTGGGTTGCTAGTAGTGTTGATTACTCCCTGTAGTTGATGCTAGTTGGTTTATTTGGTGGAAGATCATATGTTCAGATCCATTATGCATATTAATACCCCTCTGATCATGAACAATATTATGTCTTGTGAGTAGTTACTTTTGTTCCTGAGGACATGGGGGAAGTCTTGCTATTAGTAGTCATGTGAATTTGGTCTTCGTTCGATATTTTGATGAGATGTATGTTGTCTCTCCTCTAGTGGTTTCATGTGAACGTCGACTACATGACACTTCACCATTATTTGGGCCTAGAGGAAGACATTGGGAAGTAATAAGTAGATGATGGGTTGCTAGAGTGACAGAGGCTTAAACCCTAGTTTATGCGTTGCTTCGTAAGGGGCTGATTTGGATCCATATGTTTCATGCTATGGTTAGGTTTACCTTAATACTTCTTTTGTAGTTGCGGATGCTTGCTTTAGAGGTTAATCATAAGTGGGAGGCTTGTCCAAGTAAGGAAAGCACCCAAGCACCGGTCCACCCACATACCAAATTATCAAAGTACCGAACGCGAATCAGATGATCGTGATGAAAACTAGCTTGACGATAATTCCCATGTGTCCTCGGGAGCGTTGTCCTCTATATAAGAGTTTGTCCATACTTGTCATTTTCTACAAAAAGGATTGGGCCACCTTGACGCACCTTATTTACTTTTACCTTTTGTCACTTGCTACCAATTACCTTATCACAAAACTATTTGTTACCTATAATTTCAGTGCTTGCAGAAAATACCTTACTGAAAACTGCCTATCATTTTCTTCTGCTCCTCGTTGGGTTCGACACTCTTACTTATCGAAAGGACTACGATAGATCCCCTACACTTGTGGGTCATCAATCTTCGTAGAATATGTAGGAACCAATATGAGCATCTAGGTTCCGCTATTGGTTATTGACTGGAGATGAGTCTCGGTCATGTCTACATACTTCTCGAACCCGTAGGGTCCACACGCTTAATGTTTGATGATGATCTGTATTATGAGTTTATGTGTTTTGATGTACCGAAGGTAGTTCGGAGTCCCGGATGTGATCACGGACATGACGAGGAGTCTCGAAATGGTCGAGACATAAAGATTGATATATTGGAAGGTTATATTCGGACACCAGAAGGGTTCCAAGGGTCACCGGATATATACCGGAGTACCGGGAGGTTACCGGAACCCCCCGGGGAGTCAATGGGCATTATTGGGGTTTAGGGGGGGGGGAGAGAGAGAGGCAGCCTAGGGCAGGCCGCGCGCCCCCCCATGGCCTAGTCCGAATTGTACTAGGGGGAGGGGCGGCGCCCCCTCCTTCCTTCTCTTCTCTCCCTCTCCTTCCTTCTTCTCCTACTCCTACTAGGAAAGGGGGAATCCTACTCCTAGTGGGAGTAGGACTCCCCCCTTGGGCGCGCCATAGGAGGGCCGGCCCTCTCCCCCTCTCCTACTTTACATACGTGGCCAGGGGCACCCCATAGACACACAAGTTGATTTCTTAGCCGTGTGCGGTGCCCCCCTCCACAGTAACACACCTCGATCATATCGTCGTAGTGCTTAGGCGAAGCCGTGCGCCGGTAACATCATCATCATCGTTACCATGCCATCGTGCTGACGGAAATCTCCCTCGACCTCAACTGGATCAAGAGTTCGTGGGACCTCAACTGGACCACTGCCCGCTTCATCTTGCGCTTCATGAACACATGTATGCCAAAAGGAGGTTCCGCTTTGAAAAGTTCTGGGTCAAGATGGATGGATTCCTTGATGTTGTAAAGGAAGCTTGGGTTTGCAACCCAAATATTACTGATCCTTTCATGCGCCTAGACATCATGCCCGGAACACAACCCGAGCGTTTGCTGCATGGGGACAAAGGGAGAAAGGAAACATCAAGCTGCAAATCGTTGTTGCTAACATTGTCATCTTGCGGTTTGACTGCGCTCAGGAGAGTAGAACCCTGACGGAGGAGGAGAGATGGCTTAGATAACACTAAAGCACTTGGTCCTAGGGCTGGCATCCCTAGAGAGGACTATAGCACGACAGAGGTCGAGAATAACATGGCTTCAAGAAGGGGACGCAAACATGCAACTGTTTCACTTGGTAGCGAATGGGAGGCGTATGAAAAACTACATACCTTCCTTGACCATGGATGGGCGCATCATCACTGATCAGAAAGGCAATGAGGAAGCCTTCTACAAGGCTTACAAAGAGCTGCTAGGCATGGATGGCGCCAGAGACTTCACACTTGATTTGGAGGGTCTTGGTGTCACGAGTGTGGACCTCTCGGAGCAGGATCGCGTGTTCTCTGAAGAGGAAATATGGGCAGTAATCAAGGATCCGCCATCTGATAAGGCACCTGGGCCGGACGGGTTCATAGGCCTTTTCTTCCAAAAAGCTTGGGAGATAATCAAGCACCTTGTAGCGGCGGTCCACAAGCTATTCCTGGATAATGGAAGGGGATTTGGAAGACTCAACCAAGCTCTTATCACGCTCATACCAAAGTCCCCAGATGCATGCTCTGTGTTCGATTTCCGACCTATATGCCTTGTGCACAGTATGCCCAAGATAGCATCCAAGGTCCTAACTGCCAGGCTTAGACCACGCATGGGAGAGCTTGTTCAGACGAACCAGTCCGCATTCATAAAGGGCAGATGCTTACATGACAACTTCCTCTTGGTTCGACAAATGGCGTGCACATTACATAGGAGGAGAGCCAAGGGAGTGTTGCTCAAGCTTGACATATGCAAAGCTTTTGACTCTCTGGTGTGGCCGTTTCTGTTTGAGGTGTTGATGGCGAAAGGCTTCTCGAAGCGTTGGATTTCTTAGATTGCGATCTTTCTCACCACTGCCAGTGCGAGAGTTCTAGTGAATGGTTGTGCTGGTGACAAGTTCATGCATGCCAAAGGACTTAGGCAAGGGGACTCCATATCCCCCTTGCTTTTTGTTATTACCATGGACGTTCTTATGGCTATCATCATCAAGGCGCATGAGGCCCGAGTGCTGAGCACCATTAATGGATGTAGCCCCATGCAGCGCTTGTCCTTATACGCTGATGACGTGGTACTCTTCATAAAACAAACATGGCTAGATCTCATGTTCGTTAAGGAAATTCTCACCATTTTCAGTGTGGCATCTGGGCTCAAAGTAAACTATTCCAAGTCAGCGGTAATCTTGATCAGGGCCGAGAGTGAGGATGAGGAGCTTGTCAAGTCCGCTCTGCCACGGAAGATTGACACCTTCCCGTGCAAATACCTTGGGCTACAGTTAAGCATAAGACAGCTCAAAAGATCCGAGTGGCAGCCGATAGTTGATACTGCTCTGCACATTTTGCCAGGATGGCAAAGAGGTCAAGTGACGAGGCCCGGGAGACTTATTCTTGTCAATCAAGTCATGAGGGCACGGGCCACTCATCACCTTATGATCGCGGAGGCACCAAAATGGGCTCTGGAAAGAGTGGGCAAAGGTTGTCGCGCTTTCTTTTGGGCTGGAACGGAGGCGGTGAACGGGGGAAAATGTGTTGTCTCCTGGGCTAAGGTGTGCAGGCCTAAGCACATGGGAGGGCTGGGAGTCATTGACTTGTACAAGCATAGCACATTGCCCTAAGACTAAGATGGGAATGGCTCCGACGCACGGATGTCTCTAGGCCTTGGCAAGGGCTAAACTTGACCGCGGATAAAAAGGCGGATCAAGCTTTTGGGAGCCTGGTTAAATGGAAAGTTGGATCAGGAGGCAAGACACTGTTCTGGAAAGACCGATGGATACACGGTGCAGCTATCAAAGATATTGCCCCATTGGTTGTGGCAAAGGTACGAATGCAAGTGGCAAACAGGAGACTTGTGCGAGATGCGTTTTATATGCATACATGGATGGATGTCATGGTAGGAGATCTATGCGCAGAGGGCCTCGTCCAATTCATAGGACTTTGGGAGATACTCGTGGAAGTTCAACTTGATGCCCAAGTGGAGGACTGTCCTATTTGGGCTTGGAATGCGTCTGGAGTCTACACAACATCTTGTACGTACAAGATGCCGTGTGAGGGAGGAGATAGATTCCACTCCTTCGGGGCCATCTGGAAGTGTTGGGCACCACTTGCGTGCAAGATTTTCATGTGGCTGGCAGTGCAATACCGACTGTGGACATCGGATAGGAGAGCCAGACATGGTTTGCAAGACCAAACGTCAAAATGCTATATGTGTGACCAGGAGGAGGACACGGTTGACCATATCTTGCTGCAGTGTGTGTTCTCACGGCAAGTGTGGCTCCATTGCATTACTAGATTGGGTATGGCGGTGGACCTATGCCCATCTAACGACTCAAGTTTGGTGTAATGGTGGACGGAAGCTAGAAAACGAATAGATAAGCATTCTCGGAAAGGTTTTAACACTTTCGTGATGCTAATCTGTTGGACGCTATGGAAGCAAAGGAATGCGAGGGTATTCGGCGCGGGCACAATCAAGAGTGAGTGGGATACCGCGGACATGATCTTTGACGATCTGAGGACATGGGCCAGAGCAGGAGCGTTTGGAGGACAACTAGTATTAGAGTAGTCGAGTAGAGCTAGGGAGTGGTGTGGAGGCTGGGTTAGGGTCGACGTGTGACGCCTAACTAGCGCATATGTAATCTTCTGTACATAATTTCTCCCTTCTATAAAGCTATGGTACGACATTGGCGTACCCTTGAAAAAAAAGGAATCTTGAACACAAGTAAAAGGAGGGATATAATATGCCTAGTTCAAGCCGCCGATCTGTGGATAACATGGCAATTTATGTATTATTTGTGTGCATTCTTGTGTTCTTCAACTTTTCAAGATGACATTTTTAAGAAGTAAGTGTGTTACGACTTCTGCATGATTCACTTAAAACGTGTTTCTTAAAAACTTGTTTAAATAACTGTATAAAGGTGTCTAGTGTTTTTCATCGGTAATCATGGAAACCTCACTTCAGGTCATCGGAGAATCTATAACACAAGTAAAACGAGGGACACACTATGCCCGGATTCATGGATAACATACCAATTTATATTTTCTTTGTGTGTATTGTCATGTTCTTCGACTTTGGAAGATGGCCTTATTAGAAAGCAAGTGGTCACGAGTTCTCAACCATCGCATGATTGACTTAAAATGTGTTTATGAAAAAACAGGTTTAAATACCTTTCTAATGGTGTTGAGTGATTTTCATTGGATCGAATCGTGGAACATCACTTCAGGTCATGAGGGAATCTAAAACACAAGTGAAAAGAGGGACACAATATACACGGATTCAGGCCGCCGATTCATGGATAACATGCCAACTTCCGTGTTCTTTGCGTGCATTCTCGTCTTCTTCGATTTTCGAAGATGACCTTTTTAAGAAGCAAGTGGTCACTTGTTCTTGAATTTCACATGATTTACTTAAACAGTGTTTCTTAAATTGTCATTGTTTTTCATAAAATTAAACCAAGATATTTTATTCAGGTTTTATGATGTGTTGATTAAATTTGATGTTTAATTTGAGAATTATATGACTTTAAATTTAATTTTGACAAATGTTGTTTTACTTTTATTAGTCATTACAGGATTTTGCACAAGCTCTTCGTAGTTGCGTCGCTAGCACTCGTCTGGTAGGTGGCTGTACAAAATGATCTGAATCATCAAGATCACCGGATCGGCAATTTTGGCCATTAGTACTGAAATGTAGTTCCATGTATGGAATATACCTCTTGTTTTATGTAATATAAAATCTCGCTTTTTAAGATGCCTTATCATCTATCCTAGCTTAACTCCACTATAAGATATCAA
Source organism: Secale cereale (assembly GCA_902687465.1). Classification (NCBI taxonomy): domain Eukaryota; kingdom Viridiplantae; phylum Streptophyta; class Magnoliopsida; order Poales; family Poaceae; genus Secale; species Secale cereale. The sequence continues at coordinate 40,687,850 of LR738709.1, read as the reverse complement.
TCCAAGTTCTCCATCATTCACAGTGTCAAAGGATTTTTGTTGAACATGGTAATTCTGCATCCAGTAACCACTATCACTACATGATTTAAAAATAACTTATGCATGTATCAACTAGATGTATAATAGTTTCTTGTATTAAGTACTTTGCAATGAATTACGTCTTGGGACAAGTTACTAAACATTGCAAAAAAAAAAAAAAACTTATCAATCCATGTGACGTGGCGTGCCGCCGTGCACCACCTGCTAGTTTGTACTAGACTGGGATCTAATACCGTGTTATGGGATTATGAAAAAAAACAAGATCTGACGGTATCCATTAACAATGTAATCAGGTTAGGATAGAAAAGCACGAACCATACACGTAAGTAGCAAAACATTTCTTTAAATGAATGCATCTACGTAGGTGGCGATATTTGTATTCAAATATACCACAATACAAATATGAAATACATGAGATGTTCCGTAAAATCTCTGCAACCTTTTAAAGACAGTAAAAAACCGGGGAAGGAAAAAGATTTTACAAGATCACCGACGAGCACACTGATACAAACAACGAGAGCAAGCAGAGACCATAAAGAATGTCGAGCATCGAGCTTGCTTGTGCGCAGGATGATTAGATGCGAGACCAGCACGATGACGTCACATCAGTTTTGCTGGCGGCGCGCAAGCTGATGCGATGCTCAAGGAAGTCTCGGGCGGCCTTATCGACCCTATCGGCTGCGGCCATGAAATTCTGAAACTCAACTGATCGGGCACGTCTCCTTGCCCGGATGGCTTCCACCTCCTCGTCCTCCGACCGCTCCCAGCAGTTGGACTTGAACCTTTTCTCCGCGTACTCGTCCTCCACCGTTCCTTGGGCTGCCCTCTTCTTGGTCTCCGGTTTATGGCCACCGATGCCGGCCATCGACAGTGTCCTAGTCATTGATGCGAGTTGAGCCATCAGCATCTCTCGATGGTGTTTGATGAGATGATCGTCGTTTGATGGCTCGACCTTTCTGTTACAAGAGCCTTTGCCTCCCTCGGCCGGCCTTAATGTAGTGCTACCACATCCCGGCCGAGTCGGAGATCCAGAAATCTCAGTCCAGCTCCAGCTCGCGGCTGCTGGAAACGGACTCGGCTCGATCGGGTTTTTTTTTTTGGGTGAGACAACGGCTCGCGAGGAGTACTCCTCTGGCCCGTACGTACGCAGGCAGCCCACACGGCCCACGGGTCCTGAGAGACAAGTAGCGTAGGATATTTTTCTTTCTTTCTTAGGGAACATGTAGCGTAGTTTTGCCTCAAAAAAAAAAATGTAGCGTAGTTGAGTCTGCACCTGCAGCTGGTGTTCACATTTGCTTATAAACGTGTAAAAACTCAATAAAAAAGAATGCAATTTATCAGGCCTTGTTATTAATGGAAAAGGTAATAGTGTTTTTTTTTCAAAAAACACTTGTAATTTTATTCCTACTCACAACAATTACAAGTACATTGATTTGGACTTACCATACAAGAAAATACAAAATAACTCCTATAACTAAGAATTACAATGAAATCTCTTGAAAACACCCTTTTCACGGTATCAATCTCTGCTCGAAGAAATACTTCAAAGACTTCGGTAAAGAGCCTATAATTGGACTGGAGCAACAATGTTGTCACTTTTTCACCCGCACGAACATTACTAATAATGATTTTTGAAAGCGCCTTGAGTTGCCCATCCAGAAAGATGGGAAGCCTTGATCGATGTATGTACTTGGGACAGGGATGATCCCTAGAAGTGCAAGCCATCGAATCACCCTATCTTCACCATGGTGTCGATAAAAGATTTCACCTCCACAAAGAATCAGACCAACAAAAAAAGGCTGACACAACAACATAAACTCATCAGATCCAAATAATCGGATCTTTGAGGACAGAAAACTCTCTAATCTCATAGCACCACCAAAAGAACAAGAGAAAATGTATCCTCACAAAACCGTGTTGATCTCTAGTCGTTGACAAGAACATAGAGGTCTTGAAGATCTGAGGTTCCCCCACCTCTCAAAGCCAAGATGGCAGCCGAAGGCGAGGGCACCTAAATTTCTTAGATGGCGGTGGCGATGGCGAGAAACCCTCCTTGGAAAGGGTGATAGTTACATACTGCACCTACACCTTGTGTTAACATTTGCTTTTAAATGTGTGCAAACTCAATAAAAAAAATACAATTGACGTGATCATCATCCAATATATTTGGGGACCTGCATGGATATTCTACCTTGAGCCGCACACTTATAGTAAACCAGTACAAAGGCTATACGTACCTTTGAAGGCATAACATTATTTTTTCAATAATCAAAACCATAGCAATGTCAGAGCTATCATGATGAAGCAACAAAAAAACTTGTGTGAATAATCAAGATCACTCTTCATATGAAATTTACAACCAATTGATAGTGCAATTGAAAGATGGTGACAAAAAAACATCTAAGTTTAGTTCTATGCAATATTTGTTCGCGTTCTATGCAATATGAGCATAATATTTTTGTAATGCCCCGGATGTAATACTTTCCCTTTTGGGTATATAATATATCTCCGGCTTCATCTGTTTCCATTCCGGGTTCTTGTCTTTCGGGTTTTCGTCGTTTTGTTGTGTGAGTGTGTGGCATTCATTCATATCATGTAGACATGTGCATTGCATTGCATTTGTGTTGTCGGTTGCATCCGGTTCCGCGTTCCTTCCCGTTGTCCGTTTCGCGTTCCGGAGCTCCCTCACGTGTCCGTGACGTCCCGTAGGCCTACTTTGTTGTTCGGGCATGTAACGTTGCCGGTTTGGCGCAAGACTTGTCGTGTGTTGTTGTTTTGGTGTGCGTAACCCGCCTGTCAAATCTCGTCGCGTTTCGAGTTCGTTTGCTCCTCCAACAGTTATTTGTGTGGCCTCAAAGTGCCTCCATTTTGAGGCCCAAAACACCCCCTCCAACAGCCCACCATCCACTCTTAACCACTTCTATCATCTAGGCCTTCAAAATCTGATCCGGTGGCCGAAAACCGCACTCCATTTGGAGTCTCCTAGCTCCCTCTACCTATATAAGTGTGTCCACCCCCGAATTTTTCGCGGATCCAACCCTAGCTTTCTCCTCCCGCCGCCGCCGGACACGTCCAGCCCGATCCGGACGTGTCCAGCCTCCTCTCCACCGCCACGTGGCAGCCCCCCGTTGGCCGCGCCCCGCGCCCACATCCCCGCCGGCCAGGGCCCGAGAGGCCCGCGAGGGGCCCTCCCGGCCCAAGCCGCCTCCGCCGCCAGCCCGTAGGTAGCCGCCGCCCGAGAGCTCCTCGCGCCGCCGCCGGACCCCTTCCTCCGACCGCCGCGCCGCCTCTCCGCCGCCGCCGGACCCCATCCTCCGACCGCCTCGCCGCCTCCCCCGACTCCGGCGCCGCCCGGGTCCCTCCGCCGCCTCGCCCCGGGCCGGACCCGCCGCCGGGCCACCACCTCCCGCCGGCAGGGCACCGCCGGTCTTCCGCCTCGCCGGAGGGTCGCCTCCACCGGCCCCCATCGCCCTAGATCGGAGCGAGCCGATCGGGATCCTCCAACCGGATCCAGGCGATAACGGGCCGGACCCGTCTCCCCGGCCCGATCCGTCAGCCCGTCAGCCCGATCCGCTCCGCCGGACCCGTTGACCAGATCTGTTGACCCGAGGAGGTTGTTTTTTTTTCTCTAAGTCTGAGTTTTTGCTTGTCTGATGCCTGTTTCAAATGCTGATAACTTTTTGCCTGCTGCTCCGTTTTGCGCGTGTAGCATGTCCAGACGTTCGTGGGAACTTCCTCTACGTTTTGTCTGTTGTAGTCATGCATGTTAGAGATCATCTAGGTGCTTGTTTTGCTGTTGCAAGAGTGCATCATGATATAAACTGCTGCTATGTGTTATTTTTATGCCACCTTTGCCATGTGATATCTTTTAGCTCGTTTGTCCGAATGATGCAAATGACATGTCCACGTGTTCGTCTTGCCACGAACTACGTGTTGCTTGTGATAGGTTGCATGGTAGATTTATTATTGCCTTGTTATCATCATTGCAAAGTGCCATGTTCATGTGATGTGTTTTCACTTGTTATGAAATGCCATCTTGTTGAGCTCGTTGCAATCGTTGTGTTCACCTCTATGATGCATGCTTGTGTGTTTCGGGATCACCTTCATGTGTTCTTTGATGAGGTGCTTACCCTTTGCCATGTTTAGTTTCGAGGTGACTTAAACATGCTCTTTTAGTTGCTATGATGATATTGCTGTTTTAGGACTTAGTGGTTTTTCACTAAGTCTGAAATCTGTAACGTTCCGATGCCATGTTCGTGTGCTGCTCTAGGACAAAGCATGATAGTTTTGGAGTGGATTTTGATTGTTCCTTGTAGTATATATTGTTGTCTTTCCATTCATGTCCTCACATGTCCATTTAAGTGGCTGTAGCATGTTTATCTTTTGCTCTAAAGTTTCAATAAAATTCTGCTGCCAGAATTTTATTGTCAAGTTCAATATGTCCAAGATCATTGCTATTGATCCGTGACTCCGTTGGGGGTGCACCTTGGACATAGTTTCTGTACTATATGTCTAGTTTGTGTTCAAGTCCTTTGCCATGTTATTTGGGTGCTGTAGCTTAATTATTTTGAGCTCCGAAGTTGCTATGTTGCTGTAATTTTCAGCTTTCGCTCAAATCTTGTTTCAGGCATAACTTTTAGCCCGTAACTCCGATTTCAGCGAATCTTATATCAAACTTGGTTGTTTTTCTGTGTAGATTAATAATATCAGTTTGTTATCATGTTTTGAGGTGATTTGCTTGAGTGATATTTTCCGTGCTCCATGTGCATCCTTAGTGCATCCATCATGCATTCATCTTTTCCGAGTGCGCATTGCATCTTGTTGATTGGTGCTTGATGTGATTGTTTTGTTTAGAGTCGGAAGCTGAGACCGAGTACGAGGTTGAGCACGAGGTTTCCAACGAGGTTGAGCACGAGGAACCTTCTTACGATCCAAACGACTTCTCTTCAGGCAAGATGACCGAACCCCGATAACATTACTATCTTTGCCTATTGCTAGTAGTCTCGATCTATAGTTTTGCCTCGATGCCCATGATCTTCTTGTCAGCCTCCTACTTGTAACCATTTGCCATGTTTAACCAACCTACCTATGCAAACCGTTGCTTGGCTAAGTACGCTTCGCTCAGCCCTTCTTATAGCATTGCTAGTTGCAGGTGAAGATCGAAGATGCTTGCTCCATGTTGAAGTTTGGTTGGGTTATATCACACTATATAAATGCTTAAATGAAATCATCTATATATTGGCAAGGGTGGAAGGCTAAGCCTTTTGCTTGGTGTTTTGTTCCACTCATGCCGTTAGGATGCGTATAAGCCGGTTTTATGTTCCTTGATTATGCGTTCCTAACACGGTTGGGGTGTATGGGACCCCCTCGATAAACCGCTAAGTGCTAAGTCTTTTCCAGCAAATCCCAACATTGGTACTATTTGCCTAATAACAAACTAAACTTGCATAGGGAGTTATAAACCCTTTTTCTTAATCAACAACCCCGGGCCAGTGCTCCACATGAGTGTTGATCCGAAATGGGCAACCTGCGGGGCCACCTCGAGGAAACTCAAGGTCTGGTAAAAACCCGTAGCTTGTCCCATCCGGTCGTGGCCTGAGACGAGATACGCACGGCTAATATCAGGGTGTCGGCACGCCGGGAGGATTTGCTGGATTAGCCTTACCTTAGCTTGGTATATCTTGAGCACGGGATTCCGAGGATACTCGGGTCTTCCCACTTTGGAGTTGCGACTCCGCGAATCGTGGGCTTGTAATGGGTCAAGTTGGAACACCCCTGCAGGGTTTGAACTTTCGAAAGCCGTGCCCGCGGTTATGTGGCAGATGGGAGCTTGTTAATTCCGGTTGTAGATAACTTGACACAATGTTACTAATACACTACCAGCGTGTGTTCCTTGACTGTCAATTTCCGAATAGGGATTCGGGAGTTGAACACGGAGGGGTTATGGTTGTGAGCTTGTAGCTAGGATCACTTCGTGATCACTTCTCGCCGAGGCCTTCTCTTCTCGCTCTCACTTACGTAAGCTAGATGCTAGTTGCTGCTGCAGACTTATTCTTTTCTTCAGCCTTTTCCTCACCCAGAGGCTTTGATAGTCTTGTTACCCGGAGACGGGATTGCTGAGTCCTCTGTGGCTCACAGTTACTTCACACACCAGATGCAGGTCCAGCTGTGAGCTATCCAGGTGATGGCACCGAGCTAGATTGGGAGTACGACGAGGAGCGTAGTCGGTACTATGTGCGCTACCCGGACGATCAGTAGTGGAGTCTCCTACTAGGATTCGATCCGCCTGTGGTTTATTTATCTAAATTTGGTACTTTGACATTTGGCTTTTGCCCTTAGAGGGTTGTGATGTTCTTAATGTATGATGTTTGAGACTTGTACTGTAATTCTGTGACGTGGCGAGTGTAAGCCAACTATTTTCAGTTTACTATCCCCTCTTTTACATGAGTTGTGCAAAGATTACCGAACTTGAGATCATTCTAGGATGGATTTATGCCTTTAAGTCGTGCCTCGACACATAGGAGGTATAACTCCATCCTGGGCATTACAAGTTGGTATCAGAGCCTTCTCCGACCTAGGAGCCCCCACTGTTTGATCGAATCGTTGACGGTCGAGTCTAGGCACACACTGAAAACTTTTTGAGTCCTATATTATATCGGAGATTAGGATTTCTTTGCTTCTCATCCCCTTTCTCTCTGGTGAGGACTCCTGACGTCTACTCTTGTCTCTCCTCTCTTCAAAATTTGCACAATTTTTTTTTTTAGGAATCCCGCGAGTATTCTGGGATTGTTTCGATGTTCTTGTGACAAGGATATTGTTCCCGATGCCTCCTGTTACTGAGGAGTTGAGCTTCGGGGTATCATTGTAACAAGCATATCGCGGCAGTACTAAATACTTAAGACGGCCGACATCGAAAATCTCCCCTATACGGCCAGTGGCAAGATAACCCCGACATCACCCAGTACTGGGGAGGTAGTTCGGGAGTATTGCCATAGCTTGTTATAGTGGATGCTTTTCGAAGGTCCGAGGTACACAGTTTCCGAGAAAGACTGGTTATGTGTTGAAGGATGGATACACCTGGATGTAGGTTTAGAGTTGATTGCGCGGTGCTTCCCGTGTATCCCCAGCACCTGATTGCATAACTAGAATCTTTCGGAAATCTATAGGTGGGTTTTATCCAGTAGATCGTAGGCATTCTTCCAACGAATGCAGGTTAGTGAGTTCGGGGTTCGACATTGAGTGAAGGGGTTATATGACCGAGGTTACTATCAGGAGTTGCATCTTAAAGGGTCCTTGGCTATGCTGATCCGGGGATTGCAAAACCTTTTCGTAACGCGTTCATATGCTTTCAGCACAAAGATGTTAGAACGAAACTCCTCTCTTGTGTTTGTTCCCGTCTGTACCTTGTTGTTTTCTTATTTTATCCTTTTGATCCCTATGTGGCTTCTCGTGAAGACTGATGTTATCATATAACTGAGAATATCATTCGTTCCTCTTGTTCGGATGATTTCATTCGTTCTTATTGTTCGAATGATTATTGTGAAGACTTGTTGCAATTCATTCCATTGATTCAGCTTATTCCTTTTGTCAATCAATTGCTGATTCGTGGTCATCTCTTACAGGATGGCTCCGAAAAAGGTTCCGAACGCTAACCCAGAGGTGGAAGAGGTCCCAGAACATCCTCCTTCCCCTCCTCCTCCGCCTGAGGCTTGGAGAGCAATTATGCAGACTACTGCTCAGAACACTCAGCTGATGATGCAGATGATGCAGATGATGCAAGCTAATCAAGCTAATCAGGGTGTTCCACGGAATCAAGGCAACTTCTTCCAGCAGCACCATGCTACTCTCAATCAGTTCTTGGCTAACAATCCTAAAGCTTTCAGTTACTGTGTCGACCCTCTTGATGCTGAAGATTGGCTAACCGACATAAAGAAGCATTTTGAGTGCAGTAACGTGAAGGAAGATGACTATGTGAAGTTTGCAGCCTTCCAACTGAAAGATCAAGCAGCTGACTGGTGGCAGCAGTACAAAGACTCCAGGCCGGGTCAAGTGATCTCTTGGGAGAATTTCTGCAAGGATTTCTGTTCGCACCACATTCCTACAAGTGTCATCGAGGGTATGCGTGAGCAATTCCGCAACCTCAAGCAGGGCTCCATGACAGTCTATCAGTATAATGTCAAGTTCCAAAACCTCGCTCGCTATGCTAAGCAAGACATTCCTGATGCCAAGAGTAAAATCTATCAGTTCCGTGGAGGTCTCAAAGATGAACTTCAGCTTGCTCTCACTTTGTTCGAGCCCGATGAATTCGACAAGTTCTATAACATGGCTTTGAAACAAGAAGCAGCTCAGCTTAAGATGGAGGCTTCTAAGAAGAGAATTCGAGATGCTGTTCACTATTCCTCATCGTCTCAGTTGGCTGCGAAACAACAGAAATTCTGGCTTCCTCCTCCTCCAGTGATTCGAGCTCCATACAACAACTCCAACAACTTCAACAACTCCAACAACAAGAACTCTAGTGGTCGTGGTTCCTCCCACCCACCCAACCCGAGCAACCAGTCGAAGAAGCAGTTTCAGTCTCAAGGCTCCAAGTCCAGTGGCTCTCATTTCCGTCCTCTCTCAGAAGTGACTTGCAACAAATGCACTCAGAAAGGTCACTATGCCAACAGATGTCCGAATCCGAAGCGTCTTCCTCCTCCTCCACCTGTGAGTTCAGCTATTGTCAGGCATGATCCAAAGGCAGCAAGGGTCAATCTGATGAATGCAGCACAAGCGGAGAATGCTTCTGATGTCATTTTGGGTAACCTTCCAGTGAACTCTATCCCTGCTAAAGTGTTATTTGATTCGGGTGCTTCTTGCTCTTTTATGTCATATCCATTTGCATCCAAGAATAATGTTCACTCTGAAGCCTTGCCCAGACCTTTGAGTGTCATATCACCTGGCAAGAGATTGAGTTCTAGTATGGTGGCTCCGAATGTTTCTATTCGCATGGGTGATTATCGATTTTTGGCTTCTCCGGTGATTCTCGGCAATTCTGACATCGACCTCATCCTCGGAATGGATTAACTTTCTCAGCACGATGCTCACATTGATTGTGCTCAAAAGGAAGTCAAGATGACTCATTCTGATGATGATGTGATTATCTTCGCCTACAGGGATAATACTATCCGGCTTTTCTCTCTTAATGATAAGGGCGAAATTAATGCCATAAATCAAATTCCGGTGGTGAACGAATATCAAGACGTCTTTCCAGAAGAACTTCCAGGCATGCCTCCACACCGTCAGGTGGAGTTTGTCATTGAACTCGAGCCGGGCACTGAGCCTGCTTGCCGGCGTCCATACAAGCTCTCTCCGGATGAATTGAAGGAATTGAAGAAGCAGCTTGATAAGCAGGAGAGTATGGGTCTCATCAGACCGAGTACATCTCCGTGGGGCTGTGGTGTCTTATTTGTCAAGAAGAAAGATGGCACAGAGTGTCTCTGTGTTGACTACCGGCCATTGAACAAGAAGACGATTAAGAACAAATATCCGCTCCCCAACATCAACGAACTCTTTGAGCAGCTCAAAGGAGCTAAAGTGTTCTCTAAGCTTGACCTCCGAATGGGCTATCATCAAATTCGCATTCGCGAGGAAGACATTCCCAAGACGGCCTTCAGAACGAGCTACGGTTCATACGAGTATACCGTCATGTCCTTCGGTCTCGCCAATGCTCCTCCTACCTTTTCAAGGATGATGCATTACATCTTCAACCCCTATACTGGCGAGTTTGTGCTTGTGTATCTGGATGATATTCTGGTGTTTTCCAAGAATGAAGAAGATCACGAAAAGCACTTGCGTCTGGTTCTTGATCGACTCCGAGAGCATAAATTCTATGCCAAGTTCTCAAAGTGCGAGTTTTGGCTCGATAAGGTTTTGTACCTGGGCCACATCATCTCAGCTGACGGTATTGCGGTTAATCCCGAGAAAGTTGAAGCAATTGTCAACTGGGAAGCTCCTCAGAACGTCAAGCAGCTCCGCAGTTTTCTGGGTCTTGCCAGCTATTGCAGAAGGTTTGTTGAAAACTTCTCCAAGATTGCCAAGCCTCTTTCCAACCTGCTTCAGAAGAATGTCAAATACTTTTGGTCTCCAGAGTGTGAAGTGGCATTCAAAACCCTCAAAGAGAAGCTTGTCTCTGCTCCAGTTCTGACTCCTCCGGATGAATCCAAGCCCTATGAAGTATTCTGCGATGCTTCTCTTCAAGGTCTTGGTGGTGTGCTTATGCAAGATAAGAGAATTGTGGCATACACTTCTCGTCAGCTAAAGCCAAGTGAGAGGAACTATCCCACACATGATCTCGAGCTAGCAGCTGTGGTACATGCTCTGATTACGTGGAGACATCTGTTGTTGGGCAGAAAGGTCGACATCTTCACTGATCACAAGAGCTTGAAGTACATCTTCACACAGCCGCATCTGAACCTCCGCCAGACTCGTTGGGTTGAAATGATCCAAGAGTACAATCCCAGCATTGAATACACTCCAGGCAAGGCGAATGTGATTGCAGATGCTTTGAGCAGAAAGGCATATTGCAACAGCCTTCTTATCAAGCCGTACCAGCCTGAGCTTTGTGAAGCATTCAGTAAGCTCAACCTTCAAGTAGTTCCGCAGGGTTTTCTTGCAAATCTCCAAATTGCTCCTACCTTGGAAGATCAAGTCCATGAGGCCCAGCTCAGTGATACCATGGTGAAGAAAGTGAAACATGGGATTGCAAAGGGCACTCCAAAATACAAGTGCTTCCGTGTTGATGAGAGAGATACCTTGTTCTTCGAGGACAGACTCGTTGTTCCTAAAGGTGATCTCAGGAAGCTCATAATGGAAGAAGCTCATGATTCTCTCCTTTCCATTCATCCTGGCAGTTCCAAGATGTATCAAGATCTCAAGCAGTCTTACTGGTGGACACGCATGAAAAGGGAGATTGCCCAATTCGTGAATGAATGTGATGTGTGCAGAAGAGTGAAAGCAGAACATCAATGTCCAGCCGGTCTTCTCCAACCTCTTCCTATCCCCGAGTGGAAGTTCGACCACATTGAAATGGACTTCGTCACTGGCTTTCCTAAATCCAAGCGAGGAAATGATGCTATCTTTGTGGTGATTGACAAGCTTACCAAAGTCGCTCACTTTCTTCCAGTCAAAGAATCAATCAATGCAGCTCAACTTGCAGAGCTGTACACTTCCAGAATTGTGTCCCTACATGGCATTCCTCAAGTGATATCCTCAGACCATGGCAGCTTGTTCACATCAAGGTTCTGGGACTCCTTTCAGTCCGCCATGGGCACTAAGATCAGGTTCAGCACTGCCTTTCACCCTCAGACTAGTGGTCAAGTCGAGCGTGTGAATCAGATTCTAGAAGACATGCTCAGAGCCTGTGTCATCTCCTTCGGCATGAAATGGGAAGACTGCCTTCCATTTGCCGAGTTCTCTTACAACAACAGCTTTCAAGCAAGTGCAGGCAAAGCACCGTTTGAAATTCTCTATGGCAGAAAGTGCCGTATCCCTCTCAACTGGTCTGAAACAGGCGAACGCCAACTCCTTGGCAATGACTTGATCTCAGAAGCCGAAGAAATGTGCAAAGTCATACGTGAGAATCTCAAGGCCGCTCAGTCGCGTCAGAAGAGCTACTATGACGGCAAGCATCGTGATTTGGCTTTCGACATCGGTGATCATGTCTATCTCCGAGTTTCTCCGATGAAAGGCACCCAAAGATTCGGTATCAAAGGAAAACTTGCTCCTAGATACGTCGGACCTTTCAAGATTCTTGGCAAAAGAGGCGATCTAGCCTATCAGCTCGAGCTCCCTTCCAACTTTGCAAATGTTCATGATGTCTTCCATGTGTCTCAACTTCGCAAATGCTTCAAGGCACCTGAGCGCATGATTCCGTTTGAGGAGATTGATCTCCAACAAGACCTTTCCTACCGAGAGCATCCAGTTGCAATTCTCGAAGAAACCGAACGCAAGACTCGCAACAAGTCCATCAAGTTTCTGAAAGTCAAGTGGTCACATCACACCGACCGAGAAGCTACCTAGGAACGAGAAGATCATCTTCGTACCGAGTACCCTTCCTCTTTCCAGTCCTAGATCTCGGGACGAGATCTTTTTGTAGTAGAGGAGAGTTTGTAATGCCCCGGATGTAATACTTTCCCTTTTGGGTATATAATATATCTCCGGCTTCATCTGTTTCCATTCCGGGTTCTTGTCTTTCGGGTTTTCGTCGTTTTGTTGTGTGAGTGTGTGGCATTCATTCATATCATGTAGACATGTGCATTGCATTGCATTTGTGTTGTCGGTTGCATCCGGTTCCGCGTTCCTTCCCGTTGTCCGTTTCGCGTTCCGGAGCTCCCTCACGTGTCCGTGACGTCCTGTAGGCCTACTTTGTTGTTCGGGCGTGTAACGTTGCCGGTTTGGCGCAAGACTTGTCGTGTGTTGTTGTTTTGGTGTGCGTAACCCGCCTGTCAAATCTCGTCGCGTTTCGAGTTCGTTTGCTCCTCCAACAGTTATTTGTGTGGGCTCAAAGTGCCTCCACTTTGAGGCCCAAAACACCCCCTCCAACAGCCCACCATCCACTCCTAACCACTTCTATCATCTAGGCCTTCAAAATCTGATCCAGTGGCCGAAAACCGCACTCCATTTGGAGTCTCCTAGCTCCCTCTACCTATATAAGTGTGTCCACCCCCGAATTTTTTGCGGATCCAACCCTAGCTTTCTCCTCCCCGCCGCCGCCGGACACGTCCAGCCCGATCCGGACGTGTCCAGCCTCCTCTCCACCGCCACGTGGCAGCCCCCCGTTGGTCGCGCCCCGCGCCCACATCCCCGCCGGCCAGGGCCCGAGAGGCCCGCGAGGGGCCCTCCCGGCCCAAGCCGCCTCCGCCGCCAGCCCGTAGGTAGCCGCCGCCCGAGAGCTCCTCGCGCCGCCGCCGGACCCCTTCCTCCGACCGCCGCGCCGCCTCTCCGCCGCCACCGGACCCCATCCTCCGACCGCCTCGCCGCCTCCCCCGACTCCGGCGCCGCCCGGGTCCCTCCGCCGCCTCGCCCCGGGCCGGACCCGCTGCCGGGCCACCACCTCCCGCCGGCAGGGCACCGTCGGTCTTCCGCCTCGCCGGAGGGTCGCCTCCACCGGCCCCCATCGCCCCAGATCGGAGCGAGCCGATCGGGATCCTCCAACCTGATCCAGGCGATAACGGGCCGGACCCGTCTCCCCGGCCCGATCCGTCAGCCCGTCAGCCCGATCCGCTCCGCCGGACCCGTTGACCAGATCTGTTGACCCGAGGAAGTTGTTTTTTTTTCTCTAAGTCTGAGTTTTTGCTTGTCTGATGCCTGTTTCAAATGCTGATAACTTTTTGCCTGCTGCTCCGTTTTGCGCGTGTAGCATGTCCAGACGTTCGTGGGAACTTCCTCTACGTTTTGTCTGTTGTAGTCATGCATGTTAGAGATCATCTAGGTGCTTGTTTTGCTGTTGCAAGAGTGCATCATGATATAAACTGCTGCTATGTGTTATTTTTATGCCACCTTTGCCATGTGATATCTTTTAGCTCGTTTGTCCGAATGATGCAAATGACATGTCCACGTGTTCGTCTTGCCACGAACTACGTGTTGCTTGTGATAGGTTGCATGGTAGATTTATTATTGCCTTGTTATCATCATTGCAAAGTGCCATGTTCATGTGATGTGTTTTCACTTGTTATGAAATGCCATCTTGTTGAGCTCGTTGCAATCGTTGTGTTCACCTCTATGATGCATGCTTGTGTGTTTCGGGATCACCTTCATGTGTTCTTTGATGAGGTGCTTACCCTTTGCCATGTTTAGTTTCGAGGTGACTTAAACATGCTCTTTTAGTTGCTATGATGATATTGCTGTTTTAGGACTTAGTGGTTTTTCACTAAGTCTGAAATCTGTAACGTTCCGATGCCATGTTCGTGTGCTGCTCTAGGACAAAGCATGATAGTTTTGGAGTGGATTTTGATTGTTCCTTGTAGTATATATTGTTGTCTTTCCATTCATGTCCTCACATGTCCATTTAAGTGGCTGTAGCATGTTTATCTTTTGCTCTAAAGTTTCAATAAAATTCTGCTGCCAGAATTTTATTGTCAAGTTCAATATGTCCAAGATCATTGCTATTGATCCGTGACTCCGTTGGGGGTGCACCTTGGACATAGTTGCTGTACTATATGTCTAGTTTGTGTTCAAGTCCTTTGCCATGTTATTTGGGTGCTGTAGCTTAATTATTTTGAGCTCCGAAGTTGCTATGTTGCTGTAATTTTCAGCTTTCGCTCAAATCTTGTTTCGGGCATAACTTTTAGCCCGTAACTCCGATTTCAGCGAATCTTATATCAAACTTGGTTGTTTTTCTGTGTAGATTAATAATATCAGTTTGTTATCATGTTTTGAGGTGATTTGCTTGAGTGATATTTTCCGTGCTCCATGTGCATCCTTAGTGCATCCATCATGCATTCATCTTTTCCGAGTGCGCATTGCATCTTGTTGATTGGTGCTTGGTGTGATTGTTTTGTTTAGAGTCGGAAGCTGAGACCGAGTACGAGGTTGAGCACGAGGTTTCCAACGAGGTTGAGCACGAGGAACCTTCTTACGGTCCGAACGACTTCTCTTCAGGCAAGATGACCGAACCCCGATAACATTACTATCTTTGCCTATTGCTAGTAGTCTCGATCTATAGTTTTGCCTCGTTGCCCATGATCTTCTTGTCAGCCTCCTACTTGTAACCATTTGCCATGTTTAACCAACCTACCTATGCAAACCGTTGCTTGGCTAAGTACGCTTCGCTCAGCCCTTCTTATAGCATTGCTAGTTGCAGGTGAAGATCGAAGATGCTTGCTCCATGTTGAAGTTTGGTTGGGTTATATCACACTATATAAATGCTTAAATGAAATCATCTATATATTGGCAAGGGTGGAAGGCTAAGCCTTTTGCTTGGTGTTTTGTTCCACTCATGCCGTTAGGATCCGTATAAGCCGGTTTTATGTTCCTTGATTATGCGTTCCTAACACGGTTGGGGTGTATGGGACCCCCTCGATAAACCGCTAAGTGCTAAGTCTTTTCCAGCAAATCCCAACATTGGTACTATTTGCCTAATAACAAACTAAACTTGCATAGGGAGTTATAAACCCTTTTTCTTAATCAACAACCCCGGGCCAGTGCTCCACATGAGTGTTGGTCCGAAACGGGCAACCTGCGGGGCCACCTCGAGGAAACTCAAGGTCTGGTAAAAACCCGTAGCTTGTCCCATCCGGTCGTGGCCTGAGACGAGATACGCGCGGCTACTATCAGGGTGTCGGCACGCCGGGAGGATTTGCTGGATTAGCCTTACCTTAGCTTGGTATATCTTGAGCACGGGATTCCGAGGATACTCGGGTCTTCCCACTTTGGAGTTGCGACTCCGCGGATCGTGGGCTTGTAATGGGTCAAGTTGGAACACCCCTGCAGGGTTTGAACTTTCGAAAGCCGTGCCCGCGGTTATGTGGCAGATGGGAGCTTGTTAATTCCGGTTGTAGATAACTTGACACAATGTTACTAATACACTACCAGCGTGTGTTCCGTGACTGTCAATTTCCGAATAGGGATTCGGGAGTTGAACACGGAGGGGTTATGGTTGTGAGCTTGTAGCTAGGATCACTTCGTGATCATTTCTCGCCGAGGCCTTCTCTTCTCGCTCTCACTTACGTAAGCTAGATGCTAGTTGCTGCTGCAGACTTATTCTTTTCTTCAGCCTTTTCCTCACCCAGAGGCTTTGATAGTCTTGTTACCCGGAGACGGGATTGCTGAGTCCTCTGTGGCTCACAGTTACTTCACACACCAGATGCAGGTCCAGCTGTGAGCTATCCAGGTGATGGCACCGAGCTAGATTGGGAGTACGATGAGGAGCGTAGTCGGTACTATGTGCGCTACCCGGACGATCAGTAGTGGAGTCTCCTACTAGGATTCGATCCGCCTGTGGTTTATTTATCTAAGTTTGGTACTTTGACATTTGGCTTTTGCCCTTAGAGGGTTGTGATGTTCTTAATGTATGATGTTTGAGACTTGTACTGTAATTCTGTGACGTGGCGAGTGTAAGCCAACTATTTTCAGTTTACTATCCCCTCTTTTACATGAGTTGTGCAAAGATTATCGAACTTGAGATCATTCTAGGATGGATTTATGCCTTTAAGTCGTGCCTCGACACGTAGGAGGTATAACTCCATCCTGGGCATTACAATTTTCTAAACATAATCCCTATGAGAAGTTGAGTACAACTCATGGTTGACAGTAATGATAAATTCGTGTTCGTGTAATCTCACAAAGAATTTTATGAGTAAAGGCATTCCAAGATCCGTAACCCTAAAGAAAATAATACCCAAAACACATCGTAAGTTATGGAACATGGAGAAAGCATGTACCAAATGGGATGGAGACAACATGGTTCTTACCTTTTCCTTCTAATAAGGAGTAAGGCCATCTCCCCGATGCTCAAATTGTGAATCCGAATCATTAAACGAATCATTAAACATTAGTACAACAGAGGAATATTCTGCACCACAAAATTAAGCAATCAACTACTTCTAATATCTTCTGGACTTTGTGTGTGGGCCATACTTTTAACCAAAGAACAAGTAGCTGCTTGATTCCGAATGAAAAACATGATGGTGAATATAAAATAATAGGAATAGGACGTGCAATTTGTTATTATTACCTTTCCAACGGCTATCAACGGCTCCCAAACAACACCACTGCTCCCGATAATACACTTGCCGGCGCGTCCCGAGGCTCGTCCACGACCTAGCTGGTGCCTCGCTGGCTGGACAGGCACCACCAAAAATGCGGCGGCGGCAGCAGCAGCGCCCTCACGGCGACGTCGGCCTTGAGCTACTTGATGACCATCGGCTGTAGAGGGATCCATGAGTCGATGGAGGTCGGGGATCCGGGGACGTGACAGTGGTTGCCGGAGCAGCGCGACGCTGGGAGGCAGCAGGAGGTTGCGGCTGCGGCTGCGGGAGGTTGAGCTCCGGCTGTCGCCCCTCCATAGCGTCGTCCCGGCTCGGAGCGTGGAGAGCGGTAGCAGCAATGGAAGGCCACGGCCATGGCGGGGCGGAAGGCGCTTCCCTTTCCGGCACCTCATTCGACCCTCCGCCCGCGACCCTCCCTCATCCCTGCAAGCTCGTCGTTGACCTCCCGTCGTCCGGAGCAGGGGCGGAGGCGCAATCGGCCATGGGGGGGGGGGGGTGATTGCGTTCTGTTTTAAATTCCAGGGGTGTGTTCATCTCCTTCAAATTCGGTCCCACTTGTCAGAAAGCGATCAAATGGACCAATGACCCGATCATTGCTTTTTGCAATAAGATTAGAGAAATTGCGATGTTTTTTGCAACGGATTAGTGACTTGGTGGCTTTATGTAAATCTAGCCGTAAATGTGATAGTTTCTTGTAATTAACTCCAACTGCGGTCATGCCCAAGAACTCCAAGTCAAGAGTGTGGTTTCTAGCATGCGCCGTCCCGATCAGTGAACGGAAAGTGTGAGAGAATATTTCCTCCATCCTAGTCTGTCGATATTTAAATTCGTCACAATCCAAATATGAAATACATGGGGTGTTCCGTAAAATATCTACAACCTTTTACAGTAGAAGAAAACTGAGGAAGTAAACAGATTACAAGATCGCTGAGATCACTGCCGAGGACACTGATACAAACAAGGAGAGCAAACAGAGAGCATAAATAATGTAGAGCGTTGAGCTTGCTTGTGCGCAGGCTGATGAGATGCAAGACCAGCACGGTGACGTTTTTCTGGCGGCGGGCAAGATGATGCGATGCTCGATGAAATCTTGGACAGCCTTATCGGCCCTGTCGGATGCGGCCATGAACCTCCGGAACCAACTTGATCGGGCGCGTCCCCTTGCCCGGGTCGCTTCCATGACCCTCTTCTCCATGTCGTGCACTGTTCCTTGGGCCGCCCTCTTCTTGCTCTTTGATTTCCGGCCATAACTTCCGGCCATCCATGCGAGTTGAGGCATCAGCAGCATCTCTTTCTCGCGATTGCGTTTGGTGGTGGTGTAGTGTGTTGTGGTGTGATGAACCTTACTCAGTTGATGGCTCGACGTTTGTGCTCCAAGACAAGAACCTCTGCCTCCCTTGTCCGGCATTATGTAGTGCTACCACACACATCCCGACCGAGTCGGAGCCTCGGAGGTCGACAGATCGCGCCTGCTGGAAACGGACTCGGACTCGGCACGCTCGGCTTTTTTTTTTCTTTTTCTTTTTTGAGACAACGGCTCGCTCGTCGAGAGATCTCACCGCACCACACCGCACCGCACGCACGTCCTCCTTCTCCTTATTCTTCCGCCGTCGCGCCGCGGTGCATCTTCCTCGCCGCCGACGACCTCCCTGACTTCTAAAAAGCTCGCTCTTTTTTCTCTCCTTCTTCTTCTTCTCAAATTCCCGCAACGGAATCGTATTCCTTCCTTCTTGCTGGTTTCGCCACCAACGCCTGGCGCTCAGCAAACCAGCCGTCCACCTGGCCGAACGAGCCGTCAAACACACCGCCAACCGTCCCGACCACCAATCCAGCACCGCTCGCGCGCGTCAAACCAATTCATCTTCTTCCTCTTAATACGCATGTTATAAACTGATACTTCTCCCCCCTTCTACTGTACAAGGAGCGGCGATTCAGAGGTAACCTATCCGTCAAACGCCCTGTTTGTCTGCCGCTCCGGCGGCGAGAGGGTGGGGAAACCCCGGCCCTTCGTTTCCGGCATGTAGATAGGGGTAGGATTAGAGTTCCTTGTGGCGTCCTTTCGATGGCGGTGGTGGTGCCGCGGCGTAATAAGGCGTTGTAGCTTCACCTCCTCCACAACACCTCTCAGGGCGACGCCAAAGGAGCCGGCAATGATGTCTTCCCGCCATCCCTTGTGTGAGACAATGTAGTGTGGCCTTGTCAATCGGCTGATATGGCGAGGCCTGGCTTCCCAGAAGAGGTTGTCAAGGCGGCGACAGTGTCCTGCTCTTGAGAGATTTGTTTCAAGGTCCTTTCCCAGCTTCCTCGGCATATGATCCGTTGCCACCGAGGGGCGCCGTGGAAGTTCTTGCTAGGCAAGAGATTTTCTGGATCTGTGATGATTTCGGCAACGACGACTCTTTGGCCTAGAGCACTGATCCGATGGGATCGTGGCCGAAGGACTTCAAGTCTGCCACGGACAACGTCTTGTCAGCCCCCACAATGAAGCAATGGCGGCGGCATGCCTTCAGCCCATTCATCTACTCCTTTCTCCCCTTGTCTTTCCTTTTGTTTCGTTTCGTTTCGTTTCGTTCCGACCGGCCGCAAAAACGTATGACAACTGTTTCAAACGAACAAGCCATATGCATGAATGCGTACATGACTAGCTACACATGTATCTACATCACCAAACTCGATCGACCCAATCTTCCATGTAACTACGAGCAACCAATTCATCTTCTTCCTCTTCTGTTTACCAGTCCGTCAAGCGTCGATGAGGCCGTCGGTTCCATCCCTGTCCGTCTGCTGCTCCAGCGGTGGGAGGGTGGGGGTTCTCCGCTCCCTGTCCTCCAAATTCCGCCCATGCCGCTCGTTTTCTCCAAATTGCCACATCTTGGGACCTTGGAGAATGCATAGCTAATTGAGTTCATCCTATTCACCAACCGATCCGATCATCGGCACACCCCCCTATCTTGCGATTTGACCAAAGGGGTAGTAAGTCGGATGGCACGGCCGGTGTGCTTGACGTCTTCTTGGCCTCCGGCATGTATGGCCGCGCGCGTCAAATAAAAAAATAAGATGTCTTTTTGGCACACCGCCTCCGTCGATGGTTTAATTTGGTGCGCTAGAGCTAGAGCTAGAGCTAGGGAAGTGCCTGGACGAGGCAGCAAGCAGGACTCAACCGATCGACGGGATGGAACAAGATTCTTTAGTTTGTCTAGCTAGCATCCTCTTTTCCATTGTACCATACCAACATGATGTATGAGTTTTGGGTGATCTTATTCAGAGAGGTCATACTTCATGCATGATCAAGATGACTAAAGTTATTGTTGTTGCTATCATGCATGCTACATGAAGTTATCGTCCTTCCATTATCTCACAACACATGGGTGCAACAAAGCAAAGAGAAAATACATAGCCGAGCAAACATAGCGAGTTTGGGGCTGCAAGTCAGAGTGCATGAAATGACGTCGTGCGGGGGCTACAAGGCACAATGAGTGGGCACGAAAAGAACTAAGCGAAATCACACGGTCAACCGATAATCCGCACCGCCCATGAGTACCCCACATATTTGTGCCATCACCGATGCGACCTCCGGTCCTCGCATCTTTCATTTTTCAACATGGACAAATGAAGCAACGCGCGCCCGCTACTTCCCCAAAAAACCAAACGATCGCTATTAAAGGCCCGCGGATAACAAAGCCGTCTACGATAGCCTCAACGGTACTCAACTTTGAGCCATAAAGTTGCTACTAACAATTTAAAATTTTCTTCATTACCGAATGGCCGAGTTTGCCGCCCACTAAATAATCCACCATGCAGTCCAAACATACAATCCCTTGAACCCTAGACTCCTCTCACTCTCCCTGAGTGTCAACAGGGCGAAGCTATGAGACGAACTGGACGCAGGTGGGAATTGACACTGTATATGATATTAGAAAGACGATCAACTTGTACGTAAGTGGCTCTGAGGAAATGCCAGACATGGGCACAGCAAACCAAATCATGTTCATGGATGTTATAGTTGGTTACAGTTTTTTTATTCGTACACAAATATGCAATACTTGCATCTTCTCATATAGCCACACATGCAAACTCGAAGATTTTAAATGGTTCATATATCATTCCCTTTGATTTCAAAATGTATGGCCATTTTCAATTTGGCGGACGAAGATTTGCGGATCTATGAGAGAGACTGATGGAGACTAAAAACACATATGCACTAGTGGATGCACTTACTCCCTCCATTCCCTTGTAAATACAAGGTCACAAACTCAAATTACAGGTACCAAGGTAAAATTTAATGACTGTTTTGCAAGTCCGGTTTTCTTTTCGTTAACTGGGATCATTAATACACCCACATGCATGCAAATGATGAATTAGAAAGAAGTAGCACAGTGTCATTATAACTACATGCATGCAAATATTAAAACAATTGGTAGTACGAGAAAACATCATTAACTTTTGCCCCGATTATATTTAGTGGCCTTGTATAGATGCAAATTGTATTTTTGGCTTTGTATAAGTGAACGGAGGGAGTACGTACACATGCGTGATGCTTGACTAAACATGCATGTACTGCACTTTCTCCGTGTATGCCCAATGCATCGTCTTTGATTATTTAATTATCAACGTCATCGCCCATGCATGCATGCATTATGAGTTTATGACTAATCAACCTAGTTAAGTAACTAATTATTGTGACTCCAAAAGTAAGCATTCCTTGCTAAATTATCATCGCATGTGAATTTTCTGCTCTCTCTCTCTCGCATCCCCTTGCTGCTCCTGCGTGCCGCCACCCGCTGGTTCTCCCCCGCGCGATGCCACCGCCGACCGCTCCTCCCCGTATGACGTTGCTGCTGGCATGGCTGTTGGTAGGGCTACTGTGGGCGGAGATGCCGTAGTATTGAATCTCAACGGTGCCGTCGGAGGGGAGCTCGAGGGCAAGGTCCCTGCATGGCTGCATGCACGCACCTCGGCATGCACCGACCCACGTTACAGATGTTGTGCCCACTGCTCCTCGTTGTTGCTGCCGAAGCTCTTCTTTGTGTCTTCCACCGACAGCCACGCGTGCGGCGGCAGCCGAATTTGAGCCCCCTCGCATCTGCCGTCGCGACAGCGGCAGTCCTGCACCGCCCTCCATCCTCACCGAGCATGAGCACGACCGCGACGGCGGCCGGTCACGGTGCGGCACGACGAGAACACTGGGTGGAAGGTTGTGGCGTGGCGCACATCGGTGGTTACCAGCATTTCTGGCGTGGTCCGTCGTCGCAGACACGCATGTTAGATGTTGGACGAAATGCATAAACCAAAAGTAACTTTACTCCGCTAGATTGAAGGGATCGGCTAGAACCGACCAAAAATTAGTGGAGTAAATATACTCCACTAAGAGTTTTCTCACCTAACTGGGTCGGTTAGAGTTTCCATTAGGGATGGTATTTATGCTCGTCAAAGAAAAATAATATTTGTCTTGTTTTAATGATACCATCACAAGGAGCTCGAGAATTAAACGATTCAAAAATCAAACATAGTAGTAATTTTTTGAAGTATTTTCCAAATCCAAAAAATTATCTGACTATCACGAAGCTGATCATACATGCATATATAGTTGACCTCCACTTTGTTTCTTGTGCATATTATCTTATGTGGTAATAATTTGTATTGATGTCTTTATATCATGATGAACATGAATTTTACACAATGAGATCGAATTGGTATTGGAAAATAATATATAGACTATATGGTAGTTTCGGACACATGTGTAAAACATGCTAAACCCTATAAATAAAAAAGAGAAGGGATTTTAGTACCATAACTACTTGCAATTTTGGGGGGATTTTGTTGGTTTGTCTATAGTACTACTATTCGATTAAAAACAACCTCTACATCGATCAAAAGAACTTGGATAACCTGGGCAACATCTCATAGATCGATGATATCCTTACAAACTCGAACGTCAACTTAAACTAACCATAACTTAAACATGATTTTGCACAAACTCTTCATCGTTGGGTCGCTAGCACTCATCTGGTAGGTGGCTGTACAAAATGATCTGAATCATCAAGATCACCGAATCGGCAATTTTGGCCCTTAGTATTCAAATGTAGTTACATGTATGGAATATACCTCTTGTTTTATGTAATGTAAAATCTCGCTTTTCAAGATGCCTTATCAACTATCCTAGCTTAACTCCACTATAAGATATCAATCCAAGTTCTCCATCATTCACAGTGTCAATGGATTTTTGTTGAACATGGTAATTCTGCATCCAGTAACCACTATCACTACATGATTTATAAATAACTTATGCATGCATCAACTAGATGTATAATAGTTTCTTGTATTAAGTACTTTGCAATGAATTAATTCTTGGGACAAGTTACTAAACATTGCAAAAAAAGAAAAAATTATTAATCCATGTGACGCGGCGTGCCCCCGCACACCACCTGCTAGTTTGTACTAGGCTGGGATCTAATACCGTGTTATGGGATTATGAAAAAAACAAACAAGATATGACGGTATCCATTAACGATGTAATCGGGTTAGGATAGAAAAGCACGAACCATACACGTAAGTAGCAAAACATTTCTTTAAATGAATGCATCTACGTAGGTGGCGATATTTGTATTCAAATATACCACAATACAAATATGAAATACATGAGATGTTCCGTAAAATCTCTGCAACCTTTTAAAGACAGTACGTAGAAAACCGGGGAAGGAAAAAGATTTTACAAGATCACTGACGAGCACACTGATACAAACAACGAGAGCAAGCAGAGACCATAAAGAATGTCGAGCATCGAGCTTGCTTGTGCGCAGGATGATTAGATGCGAGACCAGCACGGTGACGTCGCATCAGTTTTGCTGGCGGCGCGCAAGCTGATGCGATGCTCAAGGAAGTCTCGGGCGGCCTTATCGACCCTATCGGCTGCGGCCATGAAATTCTGAAACTCAACTGATCGGGCACGTCTCCTTGCCCGGATGGCTTCCACCTCCTCGTCCTCCGACCGCTCCCAGCAGTTGGACTTGAACCTTTTCTCCGCGTACTCGTCCTCCACCGTTCCTTGGGCTGCCCTCTTCTTGGTCTCCGGTTTATGGCCACCGATGCCGGCCATCGACAGTGTCCTAGTCATTGATGCGAGTTGAGCCATCAGCATCTCTCGATGGTGTTTGATGAGATGATCGTCGTTTGATGGCTCGACCTTTCTGTTACAAGAGCCTTTGCCTCCCTCGGCCGGCCTTAATGTAGTGCTACCACATCCCGGCCGAGTCGGAGATCCAGAAATCTCAGTCCAGCTCCAGCTCGCGGCTGCTGGAAACGGACTCGGCTCGATCGGGGTTTTTTTTTTTTTGGGGTGAGACAACGGCTCGCGAGGAGTACTCCTCTGGCCCGTACGTACGCAGGCAGCCCACACGGCCCACGGGTCCTGAGAGACAAGTAGCGTAGGATATTTTTCCTTCTTTCTTAGGGAACATGTAGCGTAGTTTTGCCTCAAAAAAAATGTAGCGTAGTTGAGACTGCACCTGCAGCTGGTGTTCACATTTGCTTATAAACGTGTACAAACTCAATAAAAAAGAATGCAATTTATCATGCCATGTTATTAATGGAAAAGGTAATAGTGTTTTTTTTCAAATAACACTTGTAACTTTATTCCTACTCACAACAATTACAAGTACATTGATTTGGACTTACCATACAAGAAAATACAAAATAACTCCTATAACTAAGAATTACAATGAAATCTCTTGAAAACACCCTTTTCGCGGTATCAATCTCTGCTCGAAGAAATACTTCAAAGACTTCGGTAAAGAGCCTATAATTGGACTGGAGCAACAATGTTGTCACTTTTTCACCCGCACGAACATTATTAATAATGATTTTTGAAAGCGCCTTGAGTCGCCCATCCAGAAAGATGGGAAGCCTTGATCGATGTATGTACTTGGGACAGGGATGATCCCTAGAAGTGCAAGCCATCGAATCACCCTATCTTCACCATGGTGTCGATAAAAGATTTCACCTCCACAAAGAACCAGACCAACAAAAAAAGGCTGACACAACAACATAAACTCATCAGATCCAAATAATCGGATCTTTGAGGACAGAAAACTCTCTAATCTCATAGCACCACCAAAAGAACAAGAGGAAATGTATCCTCACAAAGCCGTGTTGATCTCTAGTCGTTGACAAGACCATATAGGTCTTGAAGATCTGAGGTTCCCCCACCTCTCAAAGCCAAGATGGCAGCCGAAGGCGAGGGCACCTAAATTTCTTAGATGGCGGTGGCGATGGCGAGAAACCCTCCTTGGAAAGGGTGATAGTTACATACTGCACCTACACCTTGTGTTAACATTTGCTTTTAAATGTGTGCAAACTCAATAAAAAAAATACAATTGACGTGATCATCATCCAATATATTTGGGGACCTGCATGGATATTCTACCTTGAGCCGCACACTTATAGTAAACCAGTACAAAGGCTATAGGTACCTTTGAAGGCATAACATTATTTTTTCAATAATCAAAACCATAGCAATGTCAGAGCTATCATGATGAAGCAAAAAAAAAAAACTTGTGTGAATAATCAAGATCACTCTTCATATGAAATTTACAACCAATTGATAGTGCAATTGAAAGATGGTGACAAAAAACATCTAAGTTTAGTTCTATGCAATATTTGTTCGCGTTCTATGCAATATGAGCATAATATTTTCTAAACATAATCCCTATGAGAAGTTGAGTACAACTCATGGTTGTCAGTAATGATAAATTCGTGTTCGTGTAATCTCACAAAGAATTTTATGAGTAAAGGCATTCCAAGATCCGTAACCCTAAAGAAAATAATACCCAAAACACATCGTAAGTTATGGAACATGGAGAAAGCATGTACCAAATGGGATGGAGACAACATGGTTCTTACCTTTTCCTTCTAATAAGGAGTAAGGCCATCTCCCCGATGCTCAAATTGTGAATCCGAATCATTAAACATTAGTACAACAGAGGAATATTCTGCACCACAAAATTAAGCAATCAACTACTTCTAATATCTTCTGGACTTTGTGTGTGGGCCATACTTTTAACCAAAGAACAAGTAGCTGCTTGATTCCGAATGAAAAACATGATGGTGAATATAAAATAATAGGAATAGGACGTGCAATTTGTTATTATTACCTTTCCAACGGCTATCAACGGCTCCCAAACAACACCACTAATACACTTGCCGGCGCGTCCCGAGGCTCGTCCACGACCTAGCTGATGCCTCGCTGGCTGGACAGGCACCACCAAAAATGCGGCGGCGGCAGCAGCAGCGCCCTCACGGCCACGTCGGCCTTGAGCTACTTGATGACCATCGGCTGTAGAGGGATCCATGAGTCGATGGAGGTCGGGGATCCGGGGACGTGACAGTGGTTGCCGGAGCAGCGCGACGCTGGGAGGCAGCAGGAGGTTGCGGCTGCGGCTGCGGGAGGTTGAGCTCCGGCTGTCGCCCCTCCATAGCGTCGTCCCGGCTCGGAGCGTGGAGAGCGGTAGCAGCAATGGAAGGCTACGGCCATGGCGGGGCGGAAGGCGCTTCCCTTTCCGGCACCTCATTCGACCCTCCGCCCGCGACCCTCCCTCATCCATGCAAGCTCGTCGTTGACCTCCCGTCGTCCGGAGCAGGGGCGGAGGCGCAATCGGCCATAGGGGGGGGGGTGATTGCGTTTTGTTTTAAATTCCAGGGGTGTGTTCATCTCCTTCAAATTCGGTCCCACTTGTCAGAAAGCGATCAAACGGACCAATGACCCGATCATTGCTTTTTGCAATAAGATTAGAGAAATTGCGATGTTTTTTGCAACGGATTAGTGACTTGGTGGCTTTATGTAAATCTAGCCGTAAATGTGATAGTTTCTTGTAATTAACTCCAACTGCGGTCATGCCCAAGAACTCCAAGTCAAGAGTGTGGTTTCTAGCATGCGCCGTCCCGATCAGTGAACGGAAAGTGTGAGAGAAGATTTCCTCCATCCTAGTCTGTCGATATTTAAATTCGTCACAATCCAAATATGAAATACATGGGGTGTTCCGTAAAATATCTACAACCTTTTACAGTAGAAGAAAACTGAGGAAGTAAACAGATTACAAGATCGCTGAGATCACTGCCGAGGACACTGATACAAACAAGGAGAGCAAACAGAGAGCATAAATAATGTAGAGCGTTGAGCTTGCTTGTGCGTAGGCTGATGAGATGCAAAACCAGCACGGTGACGTTTTTCTAGCGGCGGGCAAGATGATGCGATGCTCGATGAAATCTTGGACAGCCTTATCGGCCCTGTCGGATGCGGCCATGAACCTCCGGAACCAACTTGATCGGGCGCGTCCCCTTGCCCGGGTCGCTTCCATGACCCTCTTCTCCATGTCGTGCACTGTTCCTTGGGCCGCCCTCTTCTTGCTCTTTGATTTCCGGCCATAACTTCCGGCCATCCATGCGAGTTGAGGCATCAGCAGCATCTCTTCCTCGCGATTGCGTTTGGTGGTGGTGTAGTGTGGTGTGGTGTGATGAACCTTACTCAGTTGATGGCTCGACGTTTGTGTTCCAAGACAAGAGCCTCTGCCTCCCTTGGCCGGCATTATGTAGTGCTACCACACACATCCCGGCCGAGTCGGAGCCTCGGAGGTCGACAGATCGCGCCTGCTAGAAACGGACTCGGACTCGGCTCGCTCGGCTTTTTTTTCTTTTTCTTTTTTGAGACAACGGCTCGCTCGTCGAGAGATCTCACCGCACCGCACCGCACGCACGTCCTCCTTCTCCTTATTCTTCCGCCGTCGCGCCGCGCTGCATCTTCCTCGCCGCCGACGACCTCCCTGACTTCTAAAAAGCTCGCTCTTTTTTTTCTCCTTCTTCTTCTTCCCAAATTCCCGCAACGGAATCGTCTTCCTTCCTTCTTGCTGGTTTCGCCACCAACGCCTGGCGCTCATCAAACCAGCCGTCCACCTGGCCGAACGAGCCGTCAAACACATCGCCAACCGTCCCGACCACCAATCCAGCACCGCTCGCGCGCGTCAAACCAATTCATCTTCTTTCTCTTAATACGTATGTGATAAACTGAAACTTCTCCCCCCTTCTACTGTACAAGGAGCGGCGATTCAGAGGTGACCCATCGGTCAAGCGCCCTGTTTGTCTGCCGCTCCGACGGCGAGAGGGTGGGGAAACCCCGGCCCTTCGTTTCCGGC
Organism: Secale cereale; assembly: GCA_902687465.1. Lineage (NCBI taxonomy): Eukaryota > Viridiplantae > Streptophyta > Magnoliopsida > Poales > Poaceae > Secale > Secale cereale. The sequence goes on along the minus strand of LR738709.1, from coordinate 40,659,883 downwards.
ATGTAGATAGGGGTAGGATTAGAGTTCCTTGTGGCGTCCTTTCGATGGCGGTGGTGATGCCGCGGCGTAAGAAGGCGTTGTAGCTTCACCTCCTCCACGACACCTCTCAGGGCGACGCCAAAGGAGCCGGCAATGATGTCTTCCCGCCAACCCTTGTGTGAGACAATGTAGTGTGGCTTTATCAATCGGCTGATATGGCGAGGCCTGGCTTCCCAGAAGAGGTTGTCAAGGCGGCGACAGTGTCCTGCTCTTGAGAGATTTGTTTTAAGGTCCTTTCCCAGCTTCCTCGGCATATGATCCGTTGCCACCGAGGGGCGCCGTGGAAGTTCTTGCTAGGCAAGAGATTTTCTGGATCTGTGATGATTTCGGCAACGACTACTCTTTGGCCTGGAGCACTGATCCGATGGGATCATGGCCGAAGGACTTCAAGTCTGCCACGGACAACGTCTTGTCAGCCCCCACAATGAAGCAATGGCGGCGGCATGCCTTCAGCCCATTCATCTACTCCTTTCTCCCCTTATCTTTCCTTTTGTTTCGTTTCGTTTCGTTCCGACCGGCCGCAAAAACGTATGACAACTGTTTCAAACGAACAAGCCATATGCATGAATGCGTACATGACTAGCTACACATGTATCTACATCGCCAAACTCGATCGACCCAATCTTCCATGTAACTACGAGCAACCAATTCATCTTCTTCCTCTTCTGTTTACCAGTCCGTCAAGCGTCGATGAGGCCGTCGGTTCCATCCCTGTCCGTCTGCTGCTCCAGCGGTGGGAGGGTGGGGGTTCTCCGCTCCCTGTCCTCCAAATTCCGCCCATGCCGCTCGGTTTCTCCAAATTGCCACATCTTGGGACCTTGGAGAATGCATAGCTAATTGAGTTCATCCTATTCACCAACCGATCCGATCGTCGGCACACCCCCCTATCTTGCGATTTGACCAAAGGGGTAGTAAGTCAGATGGCACGGCCGGTGTGCTTGACGTCTTCTTGGCCTCCGGCATGTATGGCCGCGCGCGTCAAGTAAAAAAATAAGATGTCTTTTTGGCACACCGCCTCCGTCGATGGTTTAATTTGGTGCGCTAGAGCTAGAGCTAGAGCTAGGGAAGTGCCTGGACGAGGCAGCAAGCAGGACTCAACCGATCGACGGGATGGAACAAGATTCTTTAGTTTGTCTAGCTAGCATCCTCTTTTCCATTGTACCATACCAACATGATGTATGAGTTTTGGGTGATCTTATTCAGAGAGGTCATACTTCATGCATGATCAAGATGACTAAAGTTATTGTTGTTGCTATCATGCATGCTACATGAAGTTATCGTCCTTCCATTATCTCACAACACATGGGTGCAACAAAGCAAAGAGAAAATACATAGCCGAGCAAACATAGCGAGTTTGGGGCTGCAAGTCAGAGTGCATGAAATGACGTCATGCGGGGGCTACAAGGCACAATGAGTGGGCACGAAAAGAACTAAGCGAAATCACACGGTCAACCGATAATCCGCACCGCCCATGAGTACCCCACATATTTGTGCCATCACCGATGCGACCTCCGGTCCTCGCATCTTTCATTTTTCAACATGGACAAATGAAGCAACGCGCGCCCGCTACTTCCCCAAAAAGCCAAACGATCGCTATTAAAGGCCCGCGGATAACAAAGCCGTCTACGATAGCCTCAACGGTACTCAACTTTGAGCCATAAAGTTGCTACTAACAATTTAAAATTTTCTTCATTACCGGATGGCCGAGTTTGCCGCCCACTAAATAATCCACCATGCAGTCCAAACATACAATCCCTTGAACCCCTAGACTCCTCTCACTCTCCCTGAGTGTCAACAGGGCGAAGCTATGAGACGAACTGGACGCAGGTGGGAATTGACACTGTATATGATATTAGAAAGACGATCAACTTGTACGTAAGTGGCTCTGAGGAAATGCCAGACATGGGCACAGCAAACCAAATCATGTTCATGGATGTTATAGTTGGTTACAGTTTTTTATTCATACACAAATATGCAATACTTGCATCTTCTCATATAGCCACACATGCAAACTCGAAGATTTTAAATGGTTCATATATCATTCCCTTTGATTTCAAAATGTATGGCCATTTTCAATTTGGCGGACGAAGATTTCCGGATCTATGAGAGAGACTGATGGAGACTAAAAACACATATGCACTAGTGGATGCACTTACTCCCTCCATTCCCTTGTAAATACAAGGTCACAAATTCAAATTACAGGTATCAAGGTAAAATTTAATGACTGTTTTGCAAGTCCGGTTTTTTTCGTTAACTGGGATCATTAATACACCCACATGCATGCAAAGGATGAATTAGAAGGAAATAGCACAGTGTCATTATAACTACATGCATGCAAATATTAAAACAATTGATAGTACGAGAAAACATCATTAACTTTTGCCCGATTACAGTTAATGGCCTTGTATAGATGCAAATTGTATTTTTCGCTTTGTATAAGGGAACGGAGGGAGTACGTACACATGCGTGATGCTTGACTAAACATGCATGTACTGCACTTTCTCCGTGTATGCCCAATGCATCGTCTTTGATTATTTAATTATCAACGTCATCGCCCATGCATGCATGCATTATGAGTTTATGACTAATCAACCTAGTTAAGTAACTAATTATTGTGACTCCAAAAGTAAGCATTCCTTGCTAAATTATCATCGCATGTGAATTTTCTGCTCTCTCTCTCGCATCCCCTTGCTGCTCCTGCGCGCCGCCGCCACCCGCTGGTTCTCCCCCGCGCGATGCCACTGCCGACCGCTCCTCCCCGTAAGACGGTGCTGCTGGCATGGCTGTTGGTAGGGCTACTGTGGGCGGAGATGCCGTAGTATTGAATCTCAACGGTGGCGTCGGAGGGGAGCTCGAGGGCAAGGTCCCTGCATGGCTGCATGCACGCACCTCGGCATGCACCGACCCACGTTACAGAAGTTGTGCCCACTGCTCCTCGTTGTTGCTGCCGAAGGTCTTCTTTGTGTCTTCCACCGACAGCCACGCGTGCGGCGGCAGCCGAATTTGAGCCCCCTCGCATCCGCCGTCGCGACAGCGGCAGTCCTGCACCGCCCTCCATCCTCACCGAGCATGAGCACGACCGCGACGGCGGCCGGTCACGGTGTGGCACGACGAGAACACTGGGTGGAAGGTTGTGGCGTGGTACACATCGGTGGTTACCAGCATTTCTGGCGTGGTCCGTCGTCGCAGACACGCATGTTAGATATTGGACGAAATGCATAAATCAAAAGTAACTTTACTCCGCTAGATTGAAGGGATCGGCTAGAACCGACCAAAAATTAGTGGAGTAAATATACTCCACTAAGAGTTTTCTCACCTAACTGGGTCGGTTAGAGTTTCCATTAGGGATGGTATTTATGCTCGTCAAAGAAAAATAATATTTGTCTTGTTTTAATGATACCATCACAAGGAGCTCGAGAATTAAACGATTCAAAAATCAAACATAGTAGTAATTTTTTGAAGTATTTTCCAAATCCAAAAAATTATCTGACTATCACGAAGCTGATCATACATGCATATATAGTTGACCTCCACTTTGTTTCTTGTGCATATTATCTTATGTGGTAATAATTTGTATTGATGTCTTTATATCATGATGAACATGAATTTTACACAATGAGATCGAATTGGTATTGGAAAATAATATATAGACTATATGGTAGTTTCGGACACATGTGTAAAACATGCTAAACCCTATAAATAAAAAAGAGAAGGGATTTTAGTACCATAACTACTTGCAATTTTGGGGGGATTTTGTTGGTTTGTCTATAGTACTACTATTCGATTAAAAACAACCTCTACATCGATCAAAAGAACTTGGATAACCTGGGCAACATCTCATAGATCGATGATATCCTTACAAACTCGAACGTCAACTTAAACTAACCATAACTTAAACATGATTTTGCACAAACTCTTCATCGTTGGGTCGCTAGCACTCATCTGGTAGGTGGCTGTACAAAATGATCTGAATCATCAAGATCACCGAATCGGCAATTTTGGCCCTTAGTATTCAAATGTAGTTACATGTATGGAATATACCTCTTGTTTTATGTAATGTAAAATCTCGCTTTTCAAGATGCCTTATCAACTATCCTAGCTTAACTCCACTATAAGATATCAATCCAAGTTCTCCATCATTCACAGTGTCAATGGATTTTTGTTGAACATGGTAATTCTGCATCCAGTAACCACTATCACTACATGATTTATAAATAACTTATGCATGCATCAACTAGATGTATAATAGTTTCTTGTATTAAGTACTTTGCAATGAATTAATTCTTGGGACAAGTTACTAAACATTGCAAAAAAAGAAAAAATTATTAATCCATGTGACGCGGCGTGCCCCCGCACACCACCTGCTAGTTTGTACTAGGCTGGGATCTAATACCGTGTTATGGGATTATGAAAAAAACAAACAAGATATGACGGTATCCATTAACGATGTAATCGGGTTAGGATAGAAAAGCACGAACCATACACGTAAGTAGCAAAACATTTCTTTAAATGAATGCATCTACGTAGGTGGCGATATTTGTATTCAAATATACCACAATACAAATATGAAATACATGAGATGTTCCGTAAAATCTCTGCAACCTTTTAAAGACAGTACGTAGAAAACCGGGGAAGGAAAAAGATTTTACAAGATCACTGACGAGCACACTGATACAAACAACGAGAGCAAGCAGAGACCATAAAGAATGTCGAGCATCGAGCTTGCTTGTGCGCAGGATGATTAGATGCGAGACCAGCACGGTGACGTCGCATCAGTTTTGCTGGCGGCGCGCAAGCTGATGCGATGCTCAAGGAAGTCTCGGGCGGCCTTATCGACCCTATCGGCTGCGGCCATGAAATTCTGAAACTCAACTGATCGGGCACGTCTCCTTGCCCGGATGGCTTCCACCTCCTCGTCCTCCGACCGCTCCCAGCAGTTGGACTTGAACCTTTTCTCCGCGTACTCGTCCTCCACCGTTCCTTGGGCTGCCCTCTTCTTGGTCTCCGGTTTATGGCCACCGCTGCCGGCCATCGACAGTGTCCTAGTCATTGATGCGAGTTGAGCCATCAGCATCTCTCGATGGTGTTTGATGAGATGATCGTCGTTTGATGGCTCGACCTTTCTGTTACAAGAGCCTTTGCCTCCCTCGGCCGGCCTTAATGTAGTGCTACCACATCCCGGCCGAGTCGGAGATCCAGAAATCTCAGTCCAGCTCCAGCTCGCGGCTGCTGGAAACGGACTCGGCTCGATCGGGGTTTTTTTTTTTTTGGGGTGAGACAACGGCTCGCGAGGAGTACTCCTCTGGCCCGTACGTACGCAGGCAGCCCACACGGCCCACGGGTCCTGAGAGACAAGTAGCGTAGGATATTTTTCCTTCTTTCTTAGGGAACATGTAGCGTAGTTTTGCCTCAAAAAAAATGTAGCGTAGTTGAGACTGCACCTGCAGCTGGTGTTCACATTTGCTTATAAACGTGTACAAACTCAATAAAAAAGAATGCAATTTATCATGCCATGTTATTAATGGAAAAGGTAATAGTGTTTTTTTTCAAATAACACTTGTAACTTTATTCCTACTCACAACAATTACAAGTACATTGATTTGGACTTACCATACAAGAAAATACAAAATAACTCCTATAACTAAGAATTACAATGAAATCTCTTGAAAACACCCTTTTCGCGGTATCAATCTCTGCTCGAAGAAATACTTCAAAGACTTCGGTAAAGAGCCTATAATTGGACTGGAGCAACAATGTTGTCACTTTTTCACCCGCATGAACATTACTAATAATGATTTTTGAAAGCGCCTTGAGTTGCCCATCCAGAAAGATGGGAAGCCTTGATCGATGTATGTACTTGGGACAGGGATGATCCCTAGAAGTGCAAGCCATCGAATCACCCTATCTTCACCATGGTGTCGATAAAAGATTTCACCTCCACAAAGAATCAGACCAACAAAAAAAGGCTGACACAACAACATAAACTCATCAGATCCAAATAATCGGATCTTTGAGGACAGAAAACTCTCTAATCTCATAGCACCACCAAAAGAACAAGAGGAAATGTATCCTCACAAAACCGTGTTGATTTCTAGTCGTTGACAAGAACATAGAGGTCTTGAAGATCTGAGGTTCCCCCACCTCTCAAAGCCAAGATGGCAGCCGAAGGCGAGGGCACCTAAATTTCTTAGATGGCGGTGGCGATGGCGAGAAACCCTCCTTGGAAAGGGTGATAGTTACATACTGCACCTACACCTTGTGTTAACATTTGCTTTTAAATGTGTGCAAACTCAATAAAAAAAAATACAATTGACGTGATCATCATCCAATATATTTGGGGACCTGCATGGATATTCTACCTTGAGCCGCACACTTATAGTAAACCAGTACAAAGGCTATAGGTACCTTTGAAGGCATAACATTATTTTTTCAATAATCAAAACCATAGCAATGTCAGAGCTATCATGATGAAGCAAAAAAAAAACTTGTGTGAATAATCAAGATCACTCTTCATATGAAATTTACAACCAATTGATAGTGCAATTGAAAGATGGTGACAAAAAAACATCTAAGTTTAGTTCTATGCAATATTTGTTCGCGTTCTATGCAATATGAGCATAATATTTTCTAAACATAATCCCTATGAGAAGTTGAGTACAACTCATGGTTGACAGTAATGATAAATTCGTGTTCGTGTAATCTCACAAAGAATTTTATGAGTAAAGGCATTCCAAGATCCGTAACCCTAAAGAAAATAATACCCAAAACACATCGTAAGTTATGGAACATGGAGAAAGCATGTACCAAATGGGATGGAGACAACATGGTTCTTACCTTTTCCTTCTAATAAGGAGTAAGGCCATCTCCCCGATGCTCAAATTGTGAATCCGAATCATTAAACATTAGTACAACAGAGGAATATTCTGCACCACAAAATTAAGCAATCAACTACTTCTAATATCTTCTGGACTTTGTGTGTGGGCCATACTTTTAACCAAAGAACAAGTAGCTGCTTGATTCCGAATGAAAAACATGATGGTGAATATAAAATAATAGGAATAGGACGTGCAATTTGTTATTATTACCTTTCCAACGGCTATCAACGGCTCCCAAACAACACCACTGCTCCCGATAATACACTTGCCGGCGCGTCCCGAGGCTCGTCCACGACCTAGCTGGTGCCTCGCTGGCTGGACAGGCACCACCAAAAATGCGGCGTCGGCAGCAGCAGCGCCCTCACGGCGACGTCGACCTTGAGCTACTTGATGACCATCGGCTGTAGAGGGAGCCACGAGTCGATGGAGGTCGGGGATCCGGGGACGTGACAGTGGTTGCCGGAGCAGCGCGACGCTGGGAGGCAGCAGGAGGTTGCGGCTGCGGCTGCGGGAGGTTGAGCTCCGGCTGTCGCCCCTCCATAGCGTCGTCCCGGCTCGGAGCGTGGAGAGCGGTAGCAGCAATGGAAGGCTACGGCCATGGCGGGGCGGAAGGCGCTTCCCTTTCCGGCACCTCATTCGACCCTCCGCCCGCGACCCTCCCTCATCCATGCAAGCTCGTCGTTGACCTCCCGTCGTCCGGAGCAGGGGCGGAGGCGCAATCGGCCATAGGGGGGGGGG
>LR738709.1:40616119-40652221 GCA_902687465.1 Secale cereale | reverse complement strand
GATTGCGTTTTGTTTTAAATTCCAGGGGTGTGTTCATCTCCTTCAAATTCGGTCCCACTTGTCAGAAAGCGATCAAACGGACCAATGACCCGATCATTGCTTTTTGCAATAAGATTAGAGAAATTGCGATGTTTTTTGCAACGGATTAGTGACTTGGTGGCTTTATGTAAATCTAGCCGTAAATGTGATAGTTTCTTGTAATTAACTCCAACTGCGGTCATGCCCAAGAACTCCAAGTCAAGAGTGTGGTTTCTAGCATGCGCCGTCCCGATCAGTGAACGGAAAGTGTGAGAGAAGATTTCCTCCATCCTAGTCTGTCGATATTTAAATTCGTCACAATCCAAATATTAAATACATGGGGTGTTCCGTAAAATATCTACAACCTTTTACGGTAGAAGAAAACTGAGGAAGTAAACAGATTACAAGATCGCTGAGATCACTGCCGAGGACACTGATACAAACAAGGAGAGCAAACAGAGAGCATAAATAATGTAGAGCGTTGAGCTTGCTTGTGCGCAGGCTGATGAGATGCAAGACCAGCACGGTGACGTTTTTCTGGCGGCGGGCAAGATGATGCGATGCTCGATGAAATCTTGGACAGCCTTATCGGCCCTGTCGGATGCGGCCATGAACCTCCGGAACCAACTTGATCGGGCGCGTCCCCTTGCCCGGGTCGCTTCCATGACCCTCTTCTCCATGTCGTGCACTGTTCCTTGGGCCGCCCTCTTCTTGCTCTTTGATTTCCGGCCATAGCTGCCGGCCATCCATGCGAGTTGAGCCATCAGCAGCATCTCTTCCTCGCGATTGCGTTTGGTGGTGTGGTGTGGTGTGATGAACCTTACTCAGTTGATGGCTCGACGTTTGTGTTCCAAGACAAGAGCCTCTGCCTCCCTTGGCCGGCATTATGTAGTGCTACCACACACATCCCGGCCGAGTCGGAGCCTCGGAGGTCGACAGATCGCGCCTGCTGGAAACGGACTCGGACTCGGCTCGCTCGGCTTTTTTTTCTTTTTCTTTTTTGAGACAACGGCTCGCAGGGAGTCCACTGGCCCGTACGTACGCAGGTAGTCCACGGCCCACGGGTCCTGAGAGAGAGAGGTAGCGTAGTTTTTTTTTTTTTTTTATGTTTTTTTGAGGGAACAGGTAGCGTATTTGAGACTGCGCCTCACCTCACCTCACCACCATGTCCTTTAGCTCTGCCTCGCCATCGTTAACCAATACGACAAGGATCGTTAGACCGGATGCCCTGAATCGTCACCATCATCGCCTTCTTCGCTGTCTGCAGCCTAGGACGCCGATGTCGATTCGTCGCCTACAGACGTGAGCTCCTTGTCAACATTTTCGTGTCGTAGTGCCATTAATCTCGACCTCCCTTTGTTGATCCAGCATGAGCTCATGAAGATGCTCCGGTGACCATTTGTTCAGGTGATCGTGTCAAATTGCACAGTCAGAAGCTGTAGAACAACACAAACACAAAAAAATCGTTCGAATCCATGCTATAGCTTTGTTGCCTACAAACACCAAACTCCGTCACGATGTTACTCACCCACTGCCTTTGTTTCCGTCCACCCCCGGCCACCCTGACACCGCCCCTCAAAGCGCATGGGCACCAGCTAACGGTAGAGGCCAAGATATCGTCCAGCCATCGTTGGAATCGGCCAGCCGAGCAACGATGCTCCACCATGCTATCCATCGGCGACTAAGGGCCTATAGAATGGTGCTATCTTAGTAATGCCACGTAGATAAATGATTAGGTGGAGGAAAGAGAACTCATAAGAAAATGCTTGTCTTCTCTTATTTAAGAGAAGACAAAAGATGATCTCTTAGCATAATATGTCTGACCACGTTTTTAGGAATAATTAGTTATTGAAGATAAAGCTAAGAGATAACCAATTGTACACTTTTTTTTTTGCCTTCTCTAAATTACATGCAAGATTTAAGATAAAGCTATCTTATCAATCATTGTACATGCCCTCGTATTCTCACAGTCATGCATGTAAGGGTCAAAGGGGTTGGCCCAACGAAAATGTTGCATTTGACTAAAATCACAACACTTATTTTGGATCATAGGGCAACCGAAAGTAAGAGCACATGTCATTTCATTTTCCATATGTTTTCTTCCTGATCATGTGTCACAAACCACAATTAAAAAGAACAGGTCATGCCATTTTTCCTTGGATGGTCCAGAAACCGAAGCGCTTGCTCAATCTTCACGGAAGCGCATGTTTCTGGAAGCAAATTATTATTCGGACCCTGCTATGCATCATCAAGAGTAAAGATCCAAATTTCCCTTGCCCGTTCACAACTGTTATTACTGCTGAGCCATACGAAAAGCACGTTGCGATCACACGGCGGCATGCCGTTGCTAGTCTCTTCAAACACGCCAAACATCAGAGCCGAGCCACCTGGCGCCAAAAGCTGGAAGATTCTACGTACTACCCAACAAGGCCGCGTCAAAAGCTGAACATAGAGTTGTTGAAATCCTGAGTTTTCTTTTCAAGGGTAGGAAAATTCAGCTCACCAACGCTAACTAAACCACCACCCCCGATCGATCGTGTCTTCTTCCTGCTCGCCGCCACCTTCTCCATCAACTCTGTCTCTGACCCACTCCGCCTATAAATCAATCGCGGATCGATCACAAGAACAACAGGCACAAACCCAAGCCAGCCACCACCTACAACAGAGAGCAGCTAGCCATCCATCCTGCAGACGGTGTAATTTGTTCAAGGAAGGAAGCGGAGCAAGAAATGGCGGCGAGGGCGGTGACCATGCTGGCCGTCGTGGCGGCGGTCCTGGCTGGCGGCGCGTCGGCGCAGTCGACGAGCGGGTGCACGCAGACGCTGATCGGCATGTCGCCCTGCCTCAACTACATCACGGGGAACGAGACGGCGCCGTCCAAGTCCTGCTGCTCGCAGCTCGCCACCGTGGTGAGCTCCAAGCCCGAGTGCCTCTGCGTCGCGCTCAACGCCGACCCTGCCGCGCTCGGGCTTGGCACCGTCAACAAGACCCGCGCCCTTGGCCTCCCCGACCAGTGCGGCGTCAAGACGCCGCCGCTCAGCAACTGCGCCTCTGCCCCCACCACCTCGCCGTCCTCCGGCTCGCCGGCGGGACAGACGCCAACGTCTTCCGGAGCAGGTACGTAATAATTAATTCGATACTGCTTTCCACAAAAATAAATAAATAAAATCAATACTGCTTGGTGAAAGTTGATGCGTCTGAATTGTGGTACTGACCGACGAATTTTGGATACACGTGCAGGGTCCAAGTCGACGCCGACGGCCGACGTGGGGAGCGGCGCCGCTTCGCTCCAGAGCTCGGCCGCCGGCATCGTCGCCGGCTTCATCGTGGCCGCGGTCTACGCCGTGTCCGCCATGTGATCTGATTGACGGATCGACGCGGTCTCTTCTTCTTCTTGTCAGTCAGTAGTGATTCCATTTGTGATTATACTGGGGTTCGGGGATCGGATTGGCGCGCATACATGTGATATGTGAATGCGATCCATGGCCGATTCCATTTGTTGTACTTGTACCGTGAGCTTATCTACTTGATTCATTTGCCTTCGGAATAAATATTTTACATCTCTTATATTATCGATTTCTGTAGTCGGGCTTTGGAATTTTCGAACCTGTGGTTATATTGCTCGCTGCAATTTCTGCCCTTAGGGGTGAATGTATGCACGTGTATTTGAATGGCTTTGATTGTACTGTTGTGACGCCCCCGATTTGTCCGTACACTAATCATGCACGCAAATGTGTACGGTCAAGATCAAGGACTCACTGGAAGATATCACAACACAACTATAGACACAAATTAAAATAATACAAGCTTTATATTACAAGCCAGGGGCCTCGAGGGCTCGAATACAAAAGCTCGAAAACACAAGTGTTAGCGGAAGCAACAATATCTGAGTACAGACATAAGTTAAACAAGTTTGCCTTAAGAAGGCTAGCACAAAAGTAACAACGATCGAAAAGGCAAGGCCTCCTGCCTGGGACCTCCTAACTACTCCTCGAAGCCGAACTCCATGTAGAAACATCATCGGGATCCTCTGGCTCCTGGGCTCCACCATCTGGTTGCGTCATCCGTGAAGAAGGAACAAAAGGGGAAAAGGGAGAGAAAAGCAACCGTGAGTACTCATCCAAAGTACTCGCAAGCAAGGATCTACACTACATATGCAATGATATCTGTGTAAGGGGGTGATATCTGTGGACTGAACTGCAGAATGCCAGAATAAGAGGGGGATAGCTAATCCAAACGAAGACTACGCTTCTCGTAACCTCCATCTTGCAGCAGAAGATGAGGGTAGCTGGAAAGTAACAAGTATCCTCGCTTCTCGCAGCCTCCGTCTTGCAGCAGTAGAAGGGAGTAGATGGTAAGTTCACCAAGTAACATCGTATAGCATAATCCTACTCGGCGATCCTCCCGCACATCACCCTGTGAGAGAGCAACCACCGAGTTGTATCTGGCACTGGTAAGGGTGTGTTTTACTAAGTATCCGGTTCTAGTTGTCATGAGGTCGGAATACAACTCCGGGTCGTCCTTTTACCGAGGGACACGGCTATTCGAATAGATTAACTTCCCTGCAGGGGTGCACCACATAACCCAGCACGCTTGATCCCATTTGGCCGGACACACTTTCCAGGGTCATGCCCGGCCTCGGAAGATCAACACGTCGCAGCCCTACCTAAGCACATCAGAGAGGTCAGCACGCCAGTCTAAGTCCTAAGCGCGCAGGGGTCCGGGCCCATCGCCCAACGCACACCTGCACGTTGCGTACGCGGCCGGTGAGCAGACCTAGCAACCTCCATTACTAAGGAAGTTGCGTTACGCGGTCCAACCCGGCGCGCGCCGCTAAGCCGCTGACGTCAAGAAGGCTTCGGCTGATACCACGACGTCGAGTGCCCATAACTATTCCCACGTAGCTGGTTAGTGCGTATAGGCCAACGGCCAGACTCAGATCAAATATCCAAACTCGTTAAGCGTGTTATTATGAAATAACCGCGGACAACGACCAGGGCCAGGCCACCTCTCCACTGGGTGTCTCAACCTGCCCTGTCGCTCCGCCATAAAGATCCACTCGGGGGCCGTCAGGAACTCAGGCCCACCACTACCTGGATGGAGCCACCTGTCCTTTCAGCCCCCACATCAAATCACTTGCGGGTACTCAAAGAGCCGACCCGACTTTAGTCACATCATGGGTCATGTAAAGTGTATGTAGTATATACCCGTGATCACCACCCGAGTGATCACGGCCCGATGGTATAGCATGGCAGACGGACAAGAATGAAGGGCCACTGATGGAACACTAGCAACCTATACTAAGCATTAGGATGGCAGGTACAGGTATCAACAGTTGTAGCAACAATGACGGGCTATGCAACAGAATAGGAGTAACCGAACAGTAACATGCTACACTACTCTAATGCAAGCAGTAGAGAGAAGAATAGGCGATATCTAGTGATCAAAGGGGGGGGGGCTTGCCTGGAAGCTCTGCATATGAAAGGAATCTTCGGAAGCGTAGCCGTAGTCGAACACCGAAGCATCAATGGTCTCGAGGTATATCACGGTATCGGAGTCTACCGAAAATAAGCAACGAAGGGGAAACAAATAAATAACAGGGCAAACAATAGCATCACAAAGCAAAACATGGCAAAAGGCGGTGCTACATGTGACCTAACGCGGTGCTCGGTGATACAGGCGAAGAGGAATAACATCCGGGAAAGTATTCCCGGTGTTAGGCATTTTCGGGCAGATGAAACGGAGGGAAATGTTGCATGTTCGGTATGATAGAGATGTGTGGCGGACGAACGGACCGCGTATTCGGATTCGTCTCGTCGTTCTGAGCAACTTTCATATATAAATTATTTTCATCCGAGTTACGGATTATTTTCTATGAATTTCTAAAGTTTAAAGTGTTTCCTGGAATTTATATAATTAATTTAAATCTAACATTATCCAAGACAGTGAAAGGTGATGTCAGCATGACATCACCGTGACGTCGGCAGGTCAACAGGTTGACTTAGTCAAACCTGGCGCGTGGGGCCCGCATGTCATTGACAGATTTGTTAATTAACAGTTAATTACGTTAATTAGTGATTAGGTTAATCTAACAGAATTGATTAAGTTAATTAATTAATTATTTTTATAATGTATATTTTTTTTAATCTCTTTTTTTTAAACATTCCAGGGGATGGCCCACTTGTCATTGGGGCAAGGGGCTTAGCGGGCGTGCGGGCTACGGGCGCTGGGCGCACGAGCGCGACCCGATTGGGCGCACGCCCAGGGGCATGCGGGGCGGGCGCTGGCGGCCAGAGGCCAGCGCCGGGAAGGGCCGGCGGCCGCGGCAGCAGGGGCCGGCGGCCACGGCAACAGGGGGCCGGCGGTCGTGGCAGAAGGGGCCGGGGCCGAGTCGCGGCGGCTGGCGCCAGCTGAGGCGAAGCGGGGCGGGGGCCCGGGGCCATGGCGGAGGAAGGAGCAGGGGGAAAGGGGCGGCCAGTGCGCAGTCAGGGCTCGGCCCGGGGCATGTCGGGCGGCGGTCCGCAGGGGCGCGGCGGAGGCGGGGGTCGGCGGCAGCGGGCGCGGGACGGCGAGGCATAGCAGCCGCGTGCATGGACAGGAGCAGGCAGCAGCAACTACACGTACGTGTACGCGAAAACAGAGCTCCGGTCATGGCCTCGGGACGACGACATACGGCGACGGATCGAAGAGCAAATGAAGGGAATCAAAGGAGATGCTCACTATGAGCCTTGCAGACGTGGTTTGGGAGCGCGGAGGTGGCCGGACGCGTCGTGCTCGTCGACGAGCGGCGTTGGCCGTGGAGGAAGAACCACTCGATCCCGAGCATACAACGCGATCCAGCTCGGGTTCTTCGGTGGGGGCGAAGGTGACGACCATGGAGATGCTTCTTGACTTCTTGGTGCAGCAAGGGGATGCCGGTGGCCGCGGCTGCGGAGACGGTATGGCGACGGCGGTGCTCAGGCGGGCTTCAAACAGAGAGAGGGAGACGAGGAGGAAGAAAGAGGGGATTAGGGTTCGTCCACGGGGTCGGGGTAGGTCTTATACTTGCTGGGGCATCGATGGATGAACGACACGAGAAGATCGGGCGCGTGGACGGCGCAGGCGCGCGCTGAGCGCCATGGCTTCTGTCTCTGTCGAAGATGGGGAAAGGCCCTATCGGGCTGGGCTTTGGTGCACTATTGGACTAGAGCCCATATGCACAGTGGGGCTTCTCCTATTTTCCCTTTCCTTGTTTTGTTTTCTTTTACCTTTTCTTATTTTCTTTTCTGTTTTATTTTATTCTTCATTTTATTCTTGTTCTGTGAATTATATTATGAATACCGAAATTATTGAAACCACCACTGCCACATTAATCCTTAACCCAAAATAAAATAGCTTAATATTTTATAAAACTCAAAAGGCATTTAATTAATTGTTTTGTCTGCTGTTTCAATCATTTTGGTGCATTTAAATATTTTATAAAAATAAGGATTCTCCACCATAATTCCGTATGATTTATTTGACACATCCCGAACATTTTAGTTTTAATGTTTGAAAACTTTTGTCTTTTCTTTTAATTCAAATTTTAATTTGGATCGGTTTCGAACTAACACGAGATTATCAACAGTAATTGTGGTGACGTGTCGTCATTAGTAGAGGGTTACTGTGGCTTAACTATCCGGGCGTCACAACTGTGTTCAAAAATAATAATCTGCCCTTCATGCATGGAACGTGCCGATTTTTGTGAAAAGCTCAAGTACCAGAATGATGCACGGTCTTGTTGAGTTGTGTGTGCATCATTCATTGGATGTGTGTTCAACGGATACAGAGGCTGCGGCTAACACCTTGTTTTCGTACAAAAAATTGCAGGGCCACATTTGAACATGTGTATTTCGAGTAAAATCGTTGAATAACTCTGGTAAAATGCAGTAAATTGGGACATTCTTTTCCATCACGCAAGTAGTAATAAAATTGGTCAGAGGAATAAAGTAACGGGATTGTTAAATCTCAGTCGACTGAAACTTAACGAAGCCTCAGTCGATGTTATATTCATGAGATCTTATGTGAAGATCCGTGTAAAATTTTCTTATAATTGTTTTTCTTCATTTCTATATATTCTGTCACTTGACCGAGACTTAGTTAAGTCACTGAGATCTAGCTACACCAATAAAATAATACTGTAGTAGATGTTTGGAATATCTAACTTGTTATTCAAGCACTAAAAAACCATTTGATGTAATTGTGCACAAATAAAAAAACCGAAGTAAACACTAAAACAAAATGTAAATCAAAGAAAACCAGGAAAAAAAGAACCAGAGAAAACAAAAAACAAACAAGAAACCAACAAACAAAAGAAAACCAAAAGAAACCAATGTAAAACAGTGTGAAATAGTCCAATAAAAATTACAGTACTAAGCCGGCCCAAGAATGCCGCCCTGTAGGCGAGATGTTGTTATACGTGTCGGTACAGGCGACATGAGACCAACTCCCAGCCCCTTAAACGCCAGGGAGGTTATGTTGGAAATATGAGCAAATTACTATGATATTTAATCCGAATAAGCAGGAAATAAATCATGACAGCAGTAACACAGATTGTAACTAGCATACCAGATGAACCGATCAAATCTAGGGCACATACTAAAAGTATGAATTCTACCACGATCTCGAACAAGAAGGACAGAATCACATACGGTGCAACGGGAGCAGCACCGCCGGCGTTCATGTTGTCGCCCATGTCGTTGAGGAAGAGGTTGCCGAGGTCGGGGAAGAAGTCGTCGTTGGCGAAGTCGTCGCTGCCAGCAGTCGCGCGAGTGCGCTCCCCAAAAATTTGATCGCCCCTCTCCCGTACAGGATCACAAGAGGCGGGGTTTCGGAGGCCTGCTGTCCCTTCTCGCGGTGCACGCCGGAAGGAGGGATGGAGAAGACTTGCGTGGCGGCGCAATGATCTGGAACGGTGGTGCGAAACCATATGTTGTGGCGGCGGCTAGGGGCAAAATTATAGATGCATAGCTCTGGTGTGGCGTGGCGTGGCGAGGCGTGGCGTGGCGAGGAGGAGGAGGAGCGCGCGTGTAGGTCTCATCTTCTCATGCCCATACAAGTGGTAGAAGAGTTAACCTTATAAAGAGGTGCAACTCTCTCTCAATTTCCGTGATGGGACTAAATTTTAGTGCCACTCACTTCACTCACATGTGTACATGAATTGACCAATAAAATTTCAGAATTTTAGTTGAGCTTTGGGCCAAAGGCCTACTAGCAAAATTCCAACATGTTAACCGACCCTCATTCACACACACCGTCACTAATGGCCGGCCCATAGAAAGAGGCGAGTGCTCGATCGAGCGTTTGATCGGGACATAAGTTTTCTCGGTTCACCGCTCGCGGTCCACCTGGCCCTGGTCCCCCGTTGACCATGGACCCTTGACCATTGACCTTTCAAGAAAAAATATTTTCCAAATAAATTAGGAGTTTAAAAATTAGGAATTAAAAAAAAGGTATGGTTTCAAACAAAGTTCAAAAACTAAAAAAAAGTTCAAGAATTCAAACAAAGTTCATCGATTTGAAAAAATTCCATGGGTCCAAAAAAGTTCACGAGTTCAACAAAAGTTCATGGATTTGAAAAAATTCCACGGGTCCCAAACATTTCACAGGATGACAAATAGTTCACGGATTGAAAAAAGTTCTTGAATTAAAAAAAATACAAGAATTCCAAAAGAAGTTCATGCATTTGTTAAAAATTTCAAAAAAAAATCATGTGATTCGCGGACTTCAAGAAAAATTCCATGCTTTTGAGGGGAAAAAGTTCACAAATTTGGACAAAAATGCTCTCCGATTTCAAAACATTTCAGCCATTTGAGGAAAACAAATTTGAAAATTTGATAAGGTTCATAGTTTTAAGGAAAAAATATTCATCAAAAATACGAATTTGAGTCAAAGTTCATGAATTTGAAGAAAGTTTCAAATTTAAAAATTGTTCACGCATTTAAAAAATGAAAGTGAAAAAAGAATGAAAAAGGAAAGGAAAAGAAAAAAAATTGAAAACCATCCAAAAAAGCAGAAAAAGAAAACAAATCTGTCAAAACCTTCTATAAGCTTCCCAAAACCATGTAGAAGCTTCACAAAACCGGTTGGGACTCTCCAGAAAAACTAACAGCGTCGCTGGTCCATTTCATGTAGGAAGTGTGTGCTGTCGAGAAAGAAAAAAAAGGAAATGGGTCGAGCCCAAGTGGGTTTGTTTTTCATGAAGGCACAGATTTGCTTCCATGAGTTTTTTTTTTCTTGCACAAGAAGCACATATTTTCTATTCATGGAGGCACAGATTTGCTTCTGCGAGAAACATAGATGCCTTTCATGGAAAAGGAACAAAACATTTTCTTTTTTTTGCTTCTACGAGAAGCACAGATTTGCTTCTCATAGAGGCACAGGTTTGCTTCCATGAGAATGCTTCTCGGAAAGAGGAAAAACGCAAAAAATAAGTTGCTTCTGTGAAAAAACATAGATTTTCTTCTTGTGGGGGCCCTGATTTACTTCCGCGACAGCTATGCTTCTGAAAAAGGGGAAAAGGTGAAGAAAAAACCATGCTTGGGCTCTGGGTTTCCTCTACCAGATTTTTTCATGAAAGAAAGTCTGTCAAAACCTATTAACATAAGGTCTAGTTTCAAGGATCTTGACTCGAGAAATTTAACGATGAAAACGGTTCAAGATTTAGACTCACGATTGAAGAGATTTTAAATAAACATTTCTAAAAAGAAAAAATCTCAAGTTACAACAAATGACACACATTTGGTACGTCTTTTGCCAGTACGTGAGAAGGTGAGAATGACATACACCTTAATTAATGGTTTCGGGGACATGTGGGGCTGTTTGGATTGCCACCAACGCCGACCCTATCAAAAAATTGGCTCGCCCGTGAGAATTGAAAGCGGTTTGGACTGCCACAGAAATATTGGCTCGCCCACAACACCCGGAACGACTCTGTTATTTTTGCCAATGCATGGGCGCGCAGAGGGCGCCGAAATAGGTCGCCAAAAAATTGGCGAGCACACCTCTCGCCCGCTAAGTACACGTGGATCCCGCGCTGTGTTAGTTAAGCAATTTTTTTTCATGGTAATACGTGTCTCTTTCATATCATAAAGAACAAAGTACAAATCACGTAAAGACTGACATGACAAAACTGAAAAGATAGCAGAACATCTCTGAGCTTGACACCAACGCTCGTCAACTGCCTCCGGCACCACCACAGCAGCCACCAAAGAAAAGAATGACGAATCACCACCTCACCCGAGCTCGAGGCGGCTCCATCGCTGATATGCAGCTTTGCGGACCTCCAAGGTGGCTCACTAAAAGTGAAGCCCTTACCGTTGAACGAATCAGACCGGGGCAACACCCCGGACACGCCATCGAACTCCAGATCTAGCACCCCACCACGACTAAGACGCCGAAGGAGGAAACCATATCTGCCATCCACGAACCACGAGCCCAGCAGATATTCCGCCTTCCAGATTTCGTCGATGCAGACCACAATCTGCATCCGCTCCTGGACTACCTCCCAAGCTCCACGTCGACGCTGGAGCAAACGTCGTCGCAACGGCGGAGCCCGAGGACACAGGTCCACCACGAGGATGCCGCCGCCGCCACACCATCCTTGCTTGAATAGACTGGTTTCTAAATCCATCCCTAACCATAGGACCGATGGCCTCATCAGGGAAGGATCCGAAGATTCTTTATTCGGCGCCGTCATCGTCGCCACTGAAGCAAAGGCGATGAACAACCTAAAAATCTAAACTATGAGGAAGTAAAATTGATCCACACGCGTGAATCCGGCGGTCCCCCTCACAACCGATGACCGAGGTCGCCGACGGAGGGGAACCGCCGGAGAACGGCGTTGGAAGATCGGCCCTGGCGGCGGCTAGGGTTGCAGCCGCCAGGGACGAGAGGAAACTGGCCTGGACAATCCTCTGCTGCAACTGTGAGGACAGACACGCGGCACGCGGCACGCGGCTACACGAACCGTGTTAGTTAAGCAAATAGTCAACGGATTAATCAGATGCGGAAATGAACGATACGTACGCGTATTTTCTTTTGACGCAGAATTAGGAAGTGATTGTTTGAATCGGTTACTCCCGTCGACCTTTTACTGCTACCGGTTGTCTTCTAAACCAAACTATTGGTTTCAGTTTCCGTAAAGGCAGCCGTGAGCTTCGTCTAGTTCAAAAGTTGTACATGTTTTTTTTTTTCTATATATGGACGTCCGTATATATTTACTCTTACATGCTAATTTCGGTATTTTCTTGATAATTGCTATTTTCGTTTTTTCGCATGTTATTGTTAATTAAATTTCCATATTAAAAATATAATGTTTTATATTTATTTTTTATTGCCTCAACATTACAACTAAATTAAAATCAAACCAAGCATCAATCAATCCAAATTGCCAAACCAAATGGAGAACTTGCCAAATTTTTTGGAGGTACAATGGCTACAATCCAAACAATAACAACTTGCCAAATTTTTGGTCATGCCCTCACTTTGGTCATGCCAAAATTTTGGTTGGGCAAGTTGGGGCACAATCCAAACAGCCCCGTGGCACCACTGCAGACCTAGCCACATGGGCCGAGCTGGCACACCCCAACTGTAAGGCCTTATTCGGTTTTGGAGGATTTTCGTAGGAAAAACATAGGAACCAGGATTTCGGAGGAAAAATTCCTATATATGCATTCGGTTTGTAGGAAATGCGTACAAGAATTTCGTAGGAATACTGCCCCATTCCTGTGTTTTTTAGGGAAACTACACATCCACTCAAAGCTCATTTTGCACATAGAAACGAGGCAAGTCAATTCTTAGAATGGCAAGTGCCATCCTATCAAATTCCTATACCACTCTTAATTCCTACGTTTTGATTTCCTCCAAACCGAATGAGCTCTAAAGGGGTTCGGCCACGAGGATCGGCCTGGCACGCCAATTACAAAGGTCGGGCCGGCACCACTGCAAGCCCATGTTGCTTTTCTGTCTTATGGGCCGTTTCGGTGTAACAAATTAATTGGGGAAATGATTAAAAACTAGAAAATTAAGATTTTTTTTACAGAAAAGCATGTCGGTTAAGTACTAGAATTTTCTGTTTTATTTTTGCGAAAAGCTTAAGTACAAGAATGGTGCACGGTCTTGTTGAGTTGTGCAGTGCTCTGACTCTGATGAGCGTTGGTCTCTACAATTCTGATGTACATCTGTTGAATATTTGAGCAATTTTGATAAATTTAAATCAAAAAATGGTAGATAAAACATAAATAATCATACTCCCTCCGTCCCAAAATAAGTGTCTCAACCTTAGTACAACTTTGTACTAAAGCTAGTACAAAGTTGACACTTATTTTGGGACGGAGGGAGTAGTATAGATGATAATAGCATAATGTATCAAAGTGATGTAAACAGTCATGCAATTGGGTAAATAACATACGAACATCATATCCATGACGGTTATGAAGAATGGCCCGTGAAGGCTAGTTTTCAAGTCAGCTCCATTGTCAGTTGTGTTCTTACACAAAAGGCGAGACAAAATTGTTTGGAATATCTAACTTGCTATTCAAGCCTTCAACAACCACTCTGTGTGATTGTGCACAAACAGAGGCTGATTAGTGTTGTAGTAATGTTAAAACCTGGTCGAACGCAAATCAAACTTTAGAAGGCTTTTTTTTTTAGAAGACATGAATCTGATATATACAAGATATGCCTGTGCCTCACAGTACGTGCAGACGTACACTACAACAAATCGGGTGACTTCAACCAAGTGGCACTTCTACTACATCCGAATTTACCACCTAAGATGATGTTCAAACTGTTTTGGGGCTTCTCCATACGTCAGCTTACTCCCTCGACAAAACCGGAGGGCCCGCTGGTAGCCGTCCGGCATTGATCTTCACATGAACACTTGCGACAGCAGGTGCTGGGCGAGGTACCGCCCTTCCGGCTCCTCCAGATAAACCTTGTCATTCACATAATTCTGCAGATTGCTGATAGCCTCTGCCTGAACCTTCACGCCTTGTTCTTTCAAAGCTGGTATGAAGCGCCGCGATATTACATCTAGGATCTTCATGAACTGCGAACCATATTTCTTGTGAAGCGCAAAACCGGCCATCTAAAAAGAGGACAACCCAGGTTAGCTACATGGATAGTCAGACAAAAAAGCACGCGACTCCTGATGATGCAGATTTCTACCTTGAGGAAAGCATGAAGGGCAAAAGCAGTGGCTGTGATGGCTGGGAGAGTATTGAGCAACATCGCGAGCCATCTCCATCCCTCGGCTAACCCATGTGGATGCCGCACGCCCTTGATTTCTGTCTGTAGACAAAGTTACGAGGTCATATTTCTCTTTTGTTGCAGAAGTAACAGTTTGGTTGAAACAGAAGTCTAATAATGTGATGGCGTAACATGGTACACAATAATTTGTCAAGGTCCATCGTATGTTGTCACTGCACAAACCATGGCAAAACGTAACTTGGGTTTTACCAAACTGGTTATATCTAGACAAGCACCGAACACACCTGAATCATGGCAGCATACAGTTTGACGTATGCAACAACATTTACCAAATACGACTCAGTGCTCTGAGATTTTTCATCTTCTTCCTGGTAGCCAATAAGCCTGTAGTAATCCAAGTTCCGTGCTTGTGCCTAAACAATTGCAGAATCATGAGATAATCCAAATACATGGGCCAAAATAATACAGAATAGTACAGATTTTAGAACCATAAAATCAGGTGCATTCAGTCAAAAAACTGTTTTTGGCCCGTTGCCAGTTGACGTGGCAGTGTGACAGTGACCACCGTTCGCCTCTGCGCTGGCTCTGGTTCAGCCGCACGGACAACACCAGAGCATGGGCAGGCCTAGACTTGCAGTTCACCACCGAGGAGCACGCATTCTTTTTTGCCTCGACCACCGTGTAGGTTGGGAATGGCATGCAGGTCCTCTTCTGGGAAGATCAATGGATTGGTGGACGCTCCATCCACGAGATCACACCACTCCTGTACGCATGCATCACGAGCGCCACCACAAGCTCAGGACTGTCGCAGAAGGGCTCCAGGCCAACCGATGGGTGCAGGACATCCATGACACGGTTGGCATCCATGAAATCGGGCAATACCAGCAGATTTGGCACATGATCGACCATGTGACTCTCTTCCGAGCCGAACTGCCTCACCTGGAAATGGAACGCGAGCAGCACCTACTCCGCCAGATCAGCTTACATCGCCACGTTCAATGGCTCCATCACTTGCGACCCATGGAAGCTCACCTGGAAGAACTGGGCACCACCGCGCGTCCGATTCTTTCACTGGCTCACCAACCTAGACCGATGCTAGATTGTGGACCCCCTTGCCCACCACGGCCTGCAGCACCCCACGCGATGCCCCCTCTTTGACCAGGCACCCGAGACCGTGCACTGCCTTCTCCTAGCTTGCCCCTTCGCCCGGCAGATCTAGAACAAAGCGCTGCGTTGGCTCAGGATCCCCTGCACTCCGCCCGACAATGAGACGTTGCTCAACGATTGGTGGCAATCGGCGCGGCAGCTCGCCCCCAAGCCCATGCGCAAGGGCCTCGCCTCCATGACCCTCCTCGTCCCCTGGATGATCTGGAAACACCGTAACGACTGCGTCTTCAATCGAGGACGCCCACCGGTGAACGACCTGCTCACGAAGATCAAGGATGAGGCTGCCTTTGGGCCGGCGCCGGTGCATTAGGGCTTAGAGCCATCGCCCCCCAAGCGTGGGATGTCCACTGATTCGCTCACGCGCATTGTAATTGACTCCTAGGAGGATTATAAGTTTATAACCCAAACTCTATCTTTTCAATGTAATGAAACGTAAGCTCTCTTGCGTTTTCTCGAGAAAAAAAAAAGTGAGTATTGCAATGGTGTATCTTTTGCCCACATACTCCAAACACCTAAACATACCGATTTCTTATTATTATTTGTAGCACCTCAAATGTAAGCAAGAAGATAAGAAAACACAACAATGCCGATAAGTTCAGTAATACGCAGACTTACATTTAAAGCATGCAGATGCTTTGGAACTGTGTACATGCAAACTTTGTGGAACTCGGCTAGGAGATAATCCATCGCATCTGGTACCTGAGCATACACATGTGCCACATGACAAAAAAAATTGTCTGATTTTCCTTGTAGTTCTTACAAAAATGGGTTAAAAGATGAGTTAAGCATGGAATACGGAACTGATTGATTATCATTATACTAGCGCTCAAGCAAAGATTGCACGCGTCTGAACCCATAGAAATAGGAAACGGCACATCTTCATGCCAATATGAGGATGCAAAACTGTATTTCAGACAGACAGATTGACAGCATATGTTTATGGCAGGACATGTACAGTGGCCCTGTGTTTATCAGCACCAGGTGGCACTTCTATATCTGAGCTACTCACAGAGACCATTTAAATTTAGCATAAATTAAATAAAATGAATTTTTGTCAGATATCAGTTCCCCAGAATTCAAGCTGATGTGTCATGTAAGCAAACTATATTTTCACTGCGACTAATTTAAGTAATCACAAGTTCACAGTAAGTCCTGGTAAACAAGACTGCAGGATGTGCACTTGTATCTTCCAGGATGTCAAAGATATGTTATGTGGACCAGAGAAAGTTAACAGAATTCTCAACTTTATTAACTACTCCCTGGTCTCAAAATAAGTGTCTCAACTTTAGTACAACTTTGTATCAAAGTTAAGACACTTATTTTGTGACGGAGGGAGTATATAGTAACTTTATCTGTTACATATTGAATTAACACCAACAAATTACAAATTGTAGGTATCAATTTACTCAGTAGTACCTAATGCGTAATAACACTCTATAAAAAACATAAAAACATACCTGATTAGTGACTAGTAGCATTACATAGCCACAAGCAAAGGCTAACGGTCCGAAGGTTTTGTCCTTTGTATTTCGACTCTTGACTATTGAAATCATCTGCAAAGCAATGTCACATAAATTTTTAAATGTACAATATTAAGTAGAAGTTCAATATGTGTGAAAATGTATCAAGTATAAGTTCCTTTTCTTTTGAGGGAATGTATTAAGTAGAAGTTCAATATGTGAGGAAATGAATAACAGTGCATAGGAATCTAAAATCTAGTAGAAGGTCAAAAAAAAATCCTAATCAGGAATGCCAGAGCACCCGTAAGATCATATTAGCAATTAGATAGCAAGTATTCTCGGTAGTAAAATATCTTTTAAATTTAAACTAAATGAATGTCATTAACTCATTATCCTCACTTGCTCTGTTACTCGTATTAATATGTAGGCCCATACTATTCAAAATGCTCTTTATTTCTCAGTTGTGGCATACGCGATACCACAGAGCATGTAATAATACTAGAAGATACATTGTTGAGTTAATGGAATTCATCCCCATTCATAACTCCCTGTTTCCTACACAAAACTTGCACGATTGTGGTCTCTCTTTTTTGCGAATAATTCACGATTGTGGTTTCAAATACACAATTTTATAAAGTAAATAAATGCATACAATTTCATCCGTAGTTAAGGGCACCATCATTACAGCATAAGTAGGGTAGCAGGGGAGGAGGGGGGGCAGAAATTAGGTAAACACTAGTTCACTAATTGATTGATTGATCATAGATGTATACGCACCCCTGACTATATCGGGAAGCTTGCTTAGTTCTCAAAGAACCTAATTCAAAGGATACTAATCTGTAACCCTACGTGGCCAATATATATTTCCTACTCCCTCCATTTTTGTATACAAGGCCACAAACCCATATTACAGGTACCAAGGTAGAAATTAATGACTTCTGAAAACTAGTCTTTTCTCCTCGCTTGACGTGTTAATTAATGTGTATTTTTCTTTACAACACACAACAAGACAACACTCTCATTCCTGATTGGTTGATTAATGCGGTGCATGCAAACCAACCTTTAACTCCCGCATGCATGCATAGGGTATTAATGTCCTCGGTTGCTAGTACGAGGCAAACCTCATCAATTTTATCTCGATTGGTGTTAGTGGCCTTATATAGTTGCAAATTGTAACTTTGATAGTGGCCTTGTATACAAAAATGGAGGGAGTATTAAAATAATCTGGCCATGCACATAACTTATGCAGTTAACTGCATGATTCAAAGAAGAAGAAAAGCGCCATTTCAGGCTAGAAATTTGAGAATTTATCCATAAGATATTGAAAAGTTAATTATGTTAAAATAGAAGAGCATAGTTGTCACATATAAAGCTGGTTTCTGAAATGAGAATGTTTGGTTTTTTATTTTGTGCACTTTTTCTTGAGATTTTCATATTCAAACAAGGGGTTGAAGCAGATAATAAGCCTAGAAAACCTGTACTGATACGTTCAGGATTACCAGCCAGCAACCCACTATTTCCCAAACCCTGCACAGCATGGTAGCATTCTGGGGTGGGGGTGCTCTGAAATATAACAGATGAAGTACCGCTATATCTTTCCTAAGATTCCGTTTTATCTGTCTAGTAACTTGATCAGTGTAACTCCGCCGGTCCCAAGCCCAGGTAAAGGAGGAGGGTTGTGATAGGCTTGGCAAGCCAATGTAAAAACTCAGCCACTCTTATGGAGATGAAACCCAAAATTTTTTCGTTGGGGCATAACCCTCTCAGCGACGCGCCACATCGGAACACGGGTGTGGTGTCAAATGGGTAAGGGCCAGGCCATCACCCCCCTGGTGGCGCGCTGTATCTTGATCTGGATACGGTGGCAAGTGAGCAAGGATCGGGCCGTCGCATCCTTAGTGGCGTGCTACATCGGCGCCCGGATGTAGCGGAAAATGAGCAAGGGTCTTTGCATTTGACTCGACGAGTGCGAAGGGTAAGGAAGCTAGACGAGCCTAGGAGGATTCGCTTAGGTAGCTGGAACGTAGGGTCTCTGACAGGGAAGCTTCGGGAGCTAGTTGATGCAGCAGTGAGGAGAGGTGTTGATATCCTTTGCATCAAAGAAACCAAATGGAGGCGACAGAAGGCGAAGGAGGTGAAGGATACCGGCTTCCAAGCTGTGGTACACAGAGACGGCTGCAAACAGAAATGGCTTAGGCATCTTGATCAACAAGAGCCTCAAGTATGGAGTGGTAGACGTCAAGAGACATTGGGACCGAATTATCCTGGTCAAGCTGGTAGTTGGGGACTTAGTTCTCAATGTTATCAGCGCATATGCCCCGCAAGTAGGCCACGACAAGAACACTAAGAGGGAGTTCTGGGAAGGCCTGGAAGACGTGGTTAGGATTGTACTGATTGGCGAGAAGCTCTTCATAGGAGACCTCAATGGCCACGTGGGTACATCAAACACAGGTTTTGAAGGGCTGCATGGGGGCTTTGGCTATGGCATCAAGAATCAAGAAGGAGAAGATGTCTTAAGCTTTGCAGCTAGCCTGCGACATGATTGTAGCTAACACCCTCTTTAGAAAGAGAGAATCACATCTGATGACTTTTAGTAGTGGCTAACACTAGCCAGATTGATTTCATCCTCTCGAGAAGAGAAGATAGGCGTGCATGCCTAGATTGTAAGGCGATACCTAGAGAGTGTTATACCTCAGCATAAGCGTGCCAAAGTCGCTAGAACGAAATGTTGGAAGCTCAAGGGGGAGGTAGCTCAGGCGTTCAAGGAGAGGGTCATCAAGGAGGGCCCTTGGGAGGAAGGAGGGGATGCGGACAATGTGTGGATGAAGATGGCGACTTGCAGTCGCCTCAGAGGAGTTTGGAGTGCCTAGGGGTAGGAGAAGCGAGGATAAGGATACCTGGTGGTGAAATGATGATGTCTAGAAGGCGATTAAAGAGAAGAAAGATTGTTTCATATGCCTATACCTGGATAGGAGTGCAGACAACATAGAGAAGTACAAGATGGCGAAGAAGGCCGCAAAGCAAGGGGTCGGGCGTATGAGGACCTCTACCAACGGTTAGGCACGAAAGAAGGCGAAACAGACGTCTATAAGATGGCCAAGATCCGAGAAAGGAAGACGAGGGATATTGGCCAAGTCAAATGCATCAAGGACGGAGCAGACCAACTCATGGTGAAGGACGAGGAGATTAAGCATAGATGGCGGGAGTACTTCGACAAGTTGTTCCATTGGAGAGAATGAGAGTTCTACCATTGAACTGGACGACTCCTTTGATGAGACCAGCACGCATTTTGTGCAGCAAATCCAGGAGTCTGAGGTCAAGGAGGTTTTAAAAAGGATGAAAGGAGGCAAGGCGATGGGCCCTGATTGTATCCCCATTGAGGTGTGGAAAGGCCTCGGGGACATAGCGATAGTATGGTTAACCAAGCTTTTCAACCTCATTTTTTCAGGCAAACAAGATGCCAGAAGAATGGAGACGGAATATATTAGTACCAATCTTCAAGAACAAGGGGATGTTCAGAGTTGTACTAATTACCGTGGAATTAAGCTGATGAGCCATACAAGGAAGCTATGGGAGAGAGTCATTGAGCACCGGTTAAGAAGAATAACAAGCGTGACCAAAATCATTTTGGTTCCATGCCTGGGAGGTCGACCATGGAAGCTATTTTCTTGGTACAAGTTATGGAGAGATACAGGGAGCAAACGAAGGACTTGCATATGGTGTTCATTGATCTGGAGAAGGCCTATGATAAGATACCGCGGAATGTCATGTGGTGGGCCTTGAAGAAACACAAAGTCCCGTCAAAGTACATTACCCTCATCAAGGACATGTACGATAATGTTGTGACAAGTGTTCGAACAAGTGATGTCGACACTGATGACTTCCTGATTAAGATAGGACTGCATCAGGGATCAGCTTTGCGCCCTTATCTTTTTGCCTTGGTGATGGATGAGGTCACAGGGGATATAAAAGGAGATATCCCATGGTGTATGCTCTTTGCGGATGATGTCGTGCTAATTGACGATAATCGGACAGGGGTAAATAGGAAGGGTTTAGGCTTAGTAGAACTAAAACCGAGTACATGATATGCGTTTTCAGTACTACTAGGTGTGAGGAGTTTAGCCTTGATGGGCAGGTGGTGCCTCAGAAGGACACCTTTCGATATTTGGGGTCAATGCTGCAGGAGGATGGGGGTATTGATGAAGATGTGAACCATCGAATCAAAGCCGAATGGATGAAGTGGCACCAAGCTTCTGGCATTCTCTGTGACAAGAGAGTGCCACAAAAGCTTAAAGGCAAGTTCTACAAGACGGCGGTTCGACCCGCAATGTTGTATGGCGCTGAGTGTTGGCCGACTAAAAGGCAACATGTTCATCAGTTAGGTGCGGCGGAGATGCGTATGTTGAGATGGATGTGTGGCCACGCAAGGAAGGATAGAGTCCAGAATGATGATATACGAGATAGAGTTGGGATAGCACCAATTGAAAAGAAGCTTGTCTAACATCGTCCGAGATGGTTTGGGCATATTCAACGCAGGCCTCCAAGAGCTCCAGTGCATAGCGAACGGCTAAAGCGTGCGTAGAATGTCAAGAGAGATCGGGGTAGACCGAATTTGACATGGGAGGAGTCCGTTAAAAAAGACCTGAAGGATTAGAGTATCACCAAAGAACTGGTTATGGACAGGGGTGCGTGGAAGCTTGCTATCCATGTGCCAGAGCCATGAGTTGATTGCGAGATCTTATGGGTTTCACCTATAGCCTACCCCAACTTGTAGTAATTTGATCAGTGTGCACATCAGCTGATGGTCCACCTGGGAGGACTAGCTAAATAGTTTAAGGACTAAAACGGATGTCAGTATGCTTGGTCTTTACATAAAAAAGGGGTAGATTTCCACAATTACTAGTTCCCATCATACATGGGTGCTTAACTCTGTTCAGAACAAAAAATAGCAGCCCCGAGAAAACACGCCATCTAGACCCTTGATCTATACTGTAAATACAACAAATCAAGTAGTAATACCATGTTTCTCCCCAAAATAAAAGGCACCACCACGATCGCACCAGCTAAAGTACATACGAGAAAAATAGGAGTTGCTAATGATCGTGTTTAATAAAGAAGGTGTAAAAGATTCGATTTACGTTTGTAACTCTACTATACTTATTAACTTATATAGAAGAACTAATCCTGACAATAGCCATGCAATGCATGATCATGCTATAGGCCCTTGAATTTGTTTGATATACCAGACATATATCATGATGTTCTTCTATAAAGAAAATGGAGCAGATAAAATTAACTACCTTGTCTGCAAATAAATGACAAGCGATTGGACGAGGACAATCTTGTCCATCTAAAGCTTTAATAAGATCACTAGCCCTGGCTCTGCAAGGAACAATTGAGTAAGGATTCAAGGTAAATAAGAGCTCGGATGAAATATTGACCTAAACAACTGGTTTGGACAAAAAGGTAACTAACTAGTATTTGTGTTTATCGTGCATAACCAATTGAGAAAAAGAAGATAAGTGAACAATAAATCAGAACTAACAATCTTGTACACGTGCTCCTAAAACTGACAGCAAAAGATGCTTAGAAGCATGCATCCACAGCTTGAGTAATTGAATGGTGCAAACAAATGGACCATGCAGGATAAACATGAACTTGCATTGCTAATTTGCTACTAGAGCAATGTTATTACGCACTAGTACAATCCGATGGCTGTTATTCTCACGTTCAGCTCCAGGTTGTTATTATCTCGCTCACAGTACATAATTTGTAAAAGTACTACGTAAGAATATGATTTATTTGATCACTAGGTCAGTCTGGTGGCATGTTGATTGCATCATGGTTCCTTATGTAGTCATATAAAACAGCTTCTGCCAGTTGAATCAAATGTGTTTGTTCATCTTATAGTACACCTTCCTTCTTTACTGAACCTACGGATGTGTAACCTGTTTTCTATTTCCCAAACCATATGGAATCACTACAACATAGATAATCTTTCAAATGAAGAGAACAAGATTCAGTCACTCAATTTTCTATAGATAGCAATCATTTCGCTTTTGGCGAGAGCACTGAATCACTTATGTTGTGGCATTTATTTAACCACTGTCATAATTTTATACAGGAGGGAGTTCTACCACTTGATTTAACTAAAGTATATATATGAATAACTAACTATCTGCTGCATTTGATATTTTCTGTCACCCAACAACAGAAATGAGCGTTTTTCTTGAAGAAACAAGTTCTTGCTAGTAGCCATTACTGAGCTAGAATGTAGCCAAAATAGCATTATGGCTTGCGCATTAGTCTGAGACAGCTGTTCCCACTATTTTCAATCCAAAGTGATACGAAAATATTTGTGAAAAACTACACCTACTTCATTAGCTATAATGGCAAAAGGGTGCATGTAACACAAGATTATGAATCCACAATCTCTACCAGGTTTATCTTAACACTTAGCAGCCTATGCACAATTATTAGGATGAGGGAACTTATGCAACAACAGCAGAGCGCTGGAAATAACTTTAACCTTGATGCCTTGTGGCATATATTATCGTTGTCATTTCTTAAGAAAGATATGGCATCGATGTGGATGGTTCTTCAACTTTGCAATGGCCTTACCAAATTAGCTCAAAGTTACCACAATAGTAGCTTTCTTGTATTTTACAGGAACTTATCTGAACTGAGCTCTAGGATTTAACAAGTATTATAGTGTTAGTTGTATACTCACTTGACACTGTCAGTAGTTGGCGTAAGTTTACCAATAGACTTTCCAATTTGTCGGCCATATTGGCTATACTCCTGCACAATATAACATGGTATCAGTCAAATACAGCCATACAGGTAAACAGCATGGTACATACAAGTCAGGGGCTAACATTTGGCAATAGAATCAAAATTGGGAAAGAGTTGGCAGATATGAATTATCATATGAACGATTTGCAGCAAGTTGTTCAAAAATGCAATTGAAGACACAGATCTTTCAGAGAGAAGTAAGACCTTGCTTAGGTAAATATTCGAAGGCACTTGATCATGTAATGAGCGCCTCCGCGATTCCGCTTCTAATGCGATACTATCAGCAAAAACTTTGATTCCTGGTATTAATAAGACAATTAATTAATTTACCGCCACCCCTATAAATTAAGCTACATCAGATAAAATGTTAGTTTTTTTCTTGAACAAGCGAGAACACCTCAGCCCAAGTTTATATTAAAAACGGGAGCGATAACAATGTAGTACCTCCGTCTCAAAATATAAGACGTTTTTAAGGCTAGTTTAGCCTACAAGAACGTCTTATATTTCGAGGAGGTAGTAGTTGGGAACCAACGACTCGTATAGACAGGAATAGCAATACTTGATACAAAAATGAAATTATTGATGAATAATGAAGGTGAAAATACCAAAGTTTTATTTCCCTGTGTGTGCTTAAAGTGCACAATTTGTGTTTCATGCAAGCACTGCACAATCCTTGCCATGGTTCCTAGAATCCAATGCACAGAATTTAAAGAGTAACTAATGGCTGCAGTACAACAATTTGGCTTGCGGGGGCACTTTAGACTCCAACATCTCACCAAACGCTCATCTGGCAGCCTGGACTTGGCTTGAGGGAGCACACACGGGACGCCGTATCACTATCACTTCCTTGAATATGCCAATCAATTGGATACAGGGAAGCGATTATGAGGTTTTCAAAGTTCCAGGGGGGCTGCAAAACATATGGAGACCAGGAGCCGCGTGGGCTCATCACGCCCAGTGCACGTGAGACTATGCCCGCGCACTTTCCACGTGAGAAGGCCACGTCGGTAGTAATACAGTGTCAAGGCATCGTTTGGACCGTAAATGCCCCCACAAGCCAAGTTTAGGGTACTGAACGAGCATTTTGCAAGCTATTGTACTGCTCACGTCACTTCCTCGAAATTTAACAATACAAGCTGGTCCATTGGAAATTTCTGAAGAATATAAGAAATAGCTTCTGCAAAAATGTATATCTCCACCCAGGTTGCGAAATAATTTGAAAAACGCATGGATGTTATTGAACATGGTAGTATATGTATACTTGCAAAATTTGGTGAAAGTATGACTCCATCCACAAAACACACAATAAACAAATTTTTGCATCTTTGGATAGCATACTAACTACTCAGCCATGTACTAGTTTGTTAATTTTGTATCAGATTGCAAGTGTACATGCTATGTCCGGATGAACATTCATGAAAAAAATCAACTTATTTCGCAACTTTTTGAAATGGACGAACGGGAGAGACATTGGGTGCGATTTGATCCAGTTTGAGAAAATCCGCTTTAATAACTTGTGCCAGCACTCTTTAAGTATAGAAACGACATAAAATTGTCGAGTTTAGAGAACGTGCAAACTAGCATTTGCACAGCGTTTCATTAAGAGGATGAAAAACATAGGTACAGGAGTTTAGAGGTAGCTTTAAAAGTATTGCAAGTCAGTTCTATATGTCAAACACACCTGGTAATTCTGATTTGACTCCAATACTGTTCACCCTTGTTGCATGTGAAACACTGTTCTGAGAAATTTGGCTAGATGTGGAAACTGTATCTGCCCTCAATATAGCAGCTTCCTTTTCTAAAGCTTCATTTTGAGCAGCCTCGTATCCTGCTTTCTGTGCTTCAGTTGCCTTCTGCCTGGCCTGCATTTATTGTTCATGAACTTCCAGGTTAAGTGCGCAGGCATTTAACTGACTAGCAGTGAAATGAAGAAAAAATGTTTCCTGAAACAACAATTGCTAGTAACAAAAATCCGAGGAAAAAATAGAATAAGAAACGGGAGGAAAGAAGTAACAACCAACAAAATATAAGATGCAGCAAAACCTGATGAAACTCAACAGTCAAATTTGATCGATAAAAAACACCTCACACCAAATGTTACAGAAATGGATTAAGGCCCCAAATACCACAAATTGTATAGAAACAGATTAAGTGAACAACAAATTCGAGCAAACAAACCTCTGCTTCTTTTCTAGTCCTTTCCTGCTTTACTTTTTCATCCTTCATAGATTGCTCCCTTTTTTTAGCTTCTTCAACAGCTGCATCATCTCTTATTCTACGTTCCACAATCTGGGATTTCTGTTCATAATCCCTTTGTACCATAGACAAGTGTTTATCGAGTACTTCTGCACTACAAGAAGCAATAAGATAACATGATACTGAGTATAACAAAATAGTATTATAGGCTAAAAGTTTTACGAAATTGTGCACCATATATCATGTGAATCAGAAGATAATCTACCCACAAACTGTACCAAACAACGTTTCTAAAGAAAAAATGGACCTCTGAAGAATGAATTGGAATGTTAGGCTTTAAATGGTACAGTTGTCAGATATTGTAATGACAATGCGCAGAGCTACAAAATCAATAAGCAATTAATCATATAACAGAATGTACTCCTAAAACAAGCAGGCAAATGGAATTTTGAAGGAGACACTTGTTACAAAAATATATTATCATATCAAAGACCCAATAGAAGATCCCTTAGGATGCTAAGATGGATATATGTAACCAAAGCGGACAGATCACACGACCAAATATTGTTTTCAACATTTAACCAAACTCCGCACTTACAAGCATACTAGCATAAGAGTATATTGATAAATTATATGCATGCCACAGCTAAACCAGTAAGCAAGAAAAGGCAAACTCATTACAAATTAGTGCAGTTCGCATTTGAATGCTGAAACCTAAAACTTCAATTATTATTTTACTCCTAAGTAGCAAACTTCAACAAAAATATGATCAGGGATGTTGTATATGGTGGAAGAATCACTAAACATAGTACTCCATCCGTCCCGAATTACTTAACGCAGAAATGGATAAAACATAAAAGTGGATGTATCTGGAACTAAAATATGTCTAGAAGATACATCCATTTTTGCGACAAGTAATTCCGGACGGAGGGAGTATTAGACTAATAGAGTAGCGGCCGACTGGCATTAGCCATCAGTCATCTGATCAATCTAACAAAGATGTGTCAGTTGTGCATAAGAGGTTGCCAGTGTCTGAGAGGCAGCGCAACACACAACCATTCACCCCAGCCGCCACACCCGTCAAGAGAGCCACGGGTATGTCTCTCCCGCGACACAACAGTTATCATGAATTAGTGTTGGACTAGTATGAGAACTCTCTTTGAATCTTCAAGTGATCCAGTGAAATATAAATTTCTCCAAAATTTCTAAAAATATCGCAGTATAGTTTTAGAAGCATTACAAATAAATAAGTGAGTACATACATTTTTCTCTGGAACTGGACATCCAGCCTTCTATCTATCTCTTTTCGTGATTCTGCATATTTCTGAAGTCGGGCAAATGCAGAAATTGTCCTCTGGATTTCATTTTGATGGCATACCTCCAATGAAGATAGCTTACTTCTAACTTCCTCCTGAAGATCAAACATCATGAGTGAAGAAAACAAACAACTAAAAGTACTCCGTATCAATTAAGGCTGTATACATTGTGGCCAAAGCAATCCAATGACGCCATTAAATAATTAAATTCAATAAATTGCATGATGAATATTGTTTGATCCACAAAGGAAATTGTCATTGCAGATAGATTTTTTGTACTTTCTGTTCTATTATCACATTAAATGTGTTGTAGCTTAAGAAACGGAAGTATTGTTAAAATCCTGGAGAAATCCATACTCCACAAATCACCTATAAATCCAAGATTGAAAACAAATACAGAAAAGAAAAGCCGATAGTATGGAGAATAAATGAGTCCCGGGATGCAATAATAAGAAATTTGGTTCTTTGGTGTCCCCATTATTTGGCTTCATGGGTCATAATATTCATCTTTTAGTATCATATATGCAAATTATGTTCAAAATCTCAAGGTGTGTTCTATCAATATCAGTATGGCATGTCCAGTAAGCATAAAATCAACCAGTAAGCTCCATCTAGATATTGAGACTGTAAGCCAGACAAGAAGGTAGTGCGCAATATCCACATGCCCGGAGCACTTAAAAGGCCGTTGTAATGCACAATCCTTTACAGGAAAAGACAGTGAGCACGGTATAACTAACAGTCAAATTCAATGGTTTATTACTGATACATCAAAGGAAAATCATTAAACCATCACAAGCATATTGTGCTTATTAAAGAGGAACAACAAAGTAGTACACACTTGAATTTTGAGATGATGCTCAAGTTCCAGCTCAAGCAGAATGCTCTTCTGTAAGCTCCTTTTCTCCATCAGGTGATATGGTGTACTGCTGCAATCTATTTCATCTCCAGAATCTTCAAATCCGCTAGAAATAAATAAATCGTATAACGTAGCATCAGTACGTGGTTAATGACCTGTGATGTGCCCAACAAATAAATAAATGAAATCCGATGTGCTTATTTTTTAAGCTGTTGCAAAAAAAACAGAACACGAAAAGTTCATTGCTCTTCTTTATACATAAAAGTAAATTGTAGATAGATTGGGTTGACTAATGATTGTCCTCTCACATTTCATCTTATGTGCTCCACAATGAAAAGCTATTAACTGATTGAAAGATCAGCAGGTAGCCAAACACTATATTTTTCCAAAGGCAGTTCAAAGCGTCGAAGGTATCATAATCCAATCCACCTCAATGTCAAACGGAGCCTTAAAAATTTTGACATGCCTAAACTCGTAAAGCAAACTTCTACAGTTCTGCAGAGAAACAGGAACGCAGTAGGCACAGTTAATCGCTTGATGGTATCATTATACTTTGCAGATTGTCCTTACAAGCATACAGCTAGGCTGGCACTCAAAATTCCAAATGTCTTACTTTTTCGTTGAGGTAACGCTTATGAATTGTCAGATGATCCAATTCAGGTGATATTGGCAAACCACAATGTGTTCATTTCATAAGAAAAATGCGACTGTCTGCAGGAACCAAATTGCAGTACCAAACTCTCACCCGGATTCGTGATCATTGCATGAGAACCTCGCTCCGGTGGTCACAAGAGCTCCGGCATCCCCATCACTGGTATCATCTTCCTCTTCCGAGTGGTCTTGCTCCTCGACCCGCATCACAAAGGCCTTCTCCCTCATGCTGCCACCGCTAGCCCTAGATAGAAACAAAACAAAAAAACAAGTTCAGTCAAATGCATCAGAAAATCAACCAAACGTAAACTGCGAGAGTGACGCGAGATACCACTCTGGCGGCTGCTTGAGGGGCGTGGGCGGCGCGGAGCGGCAGGTGGCTTCGGGCGCGTCGCCGAGCGTCCAGGTCGGGCGGGGGTCGAGCGCAGTGGGGCACCGCTGTTGGAAATATGAGCAAATTACTACGAGATTTAATCCGAATAAACAGAATATAAGTCATGACGGCAACAACAGAGATTAAACTAATCATGTGAACTAGCATAGCAGATGAACAGATCACATCTAGGGCACATACTAGAAACATGAATTCTACCATGATCTCGAACAGGAGGGATAGAATCACATACGGTGCAGCGGGAGCAGCACCGCCGGCGTTGACGTTGTCGCCCATGTCGTCGAGGATGAGGTTGCTGAGGTCGGGGAAGAAGTCGTCGTTCGCGAAGTCGTCGCTGCCAGCAGTCGCGCGAGTGCGCTCCCCAAAAACCTGATCGCCCCTCTCCTATACAGGATCACGAGAGGCGGGGTTCCGGAGGCCTGCTGTCCCTTCTCGCGGTGCACGCCGAAAGGAGGGATGGAGAAGACTTGCTTGGCGGCGCAATGATCTGGAACGGTGGTGAGAAACCATACGAAGCGGCGGCGGCTAGGGTAGACGTCTGCCGAACTAGATAGTGCGGGCCGGGTAGGTCGTGGGAATAAACCCCACGTCCGAGTCGTCACGATCCAAAAGAATCGGAAACGGTTCAATAATTAACGCGTCCGTTAATTATTAATTAATGACTCATTAATTTTCCCGAGCAGCAAAAATATAGACAACGTGCATAGCTCTGTCCTCGGCTCGGCTCAATCCCGCAACCCGCGGCGCGTCGTGACGAGGCGTGGCGTGGCGAGGCGAGCGAGGAGGAGGAGCGCGCGTGTAGGTCTCCTCTTCTCATGCTCCTACAAGTGGTAGAAGAGCTCACCTTATAAAGAGGTGCAACTCTCCCTCAACTTATGAGGTGGGACTAAACTTTAGCCTCACTCACTCCACTCACATGTGTGCATGAATGGGCCAAGAGAATTTCAGAATTTTAGTTGGGCTTTGGGCCAAAGGCCTACTAGCAAAAATTCCAACAATCCCCCACAAAGTCTCATTGGCACATCTCATCATTTAGTTCCAAAA
Source organism: Secale cereale (assembly GCA_902687465.1). Classification (NCBI taxonomy): domain Eukaryota; kingdom Viridiplantae; phylum Streptophyta; class Magnoliopsida; order Poales; family Poaceae; genus Secale; species Secale cereale. The sequence goes on along the minus strand of LR738709.1, from coordinate 40,622,095 downwards.
TATTGTTTATATATCGGTGCTTAGTGGAGACTGTGAAGTTGAACTTCCACTTAGAGATTTATGCTACACTAGATCACAACTTGAATAGTGGACTATGCCTTGAACTACAAGTTTTCTGCGAGACTAGTTTCACACAAGTTCTTGACCGATACTTGGCTGCCGCAAGGCTTCCCCGCGGGTGGAGCGTATACGTCATACTCCAGGGCCTTTTCATGAATTTATTAGAGAACACCCAATTCTCACAGACTGCAACGTTAACAGTCAAATTCATATAGGTGTGTTCCTCAGAAGATGTTCTGCAGGACAACATCTTTGCTTACCCGAATAAGCCACTTGAAACACATTAAGATAAGTATCAACCTGCCATGCAGATCAGAAGAGTATTGCATCATCACGGAGTGGGATAGTTAATATAGGGATACTCTCCTCCCAGCTGACCAACAGCTTGTCTCCCACTTCTACTTCACGGGATCTCCGATCACATAGAGTGGGTTACCACTATGGACAACTCATGCGGTGGGTCTCAAACCCATCTCCATCGATGCATTGTCTATCACATTACGTGATAGACCCTTTGTGAAGGGGTCTGCCAAGTTTTTCGATGTTTGGATATAATCCAACGTAATAACTCCGGAGTTCCTCAATTTTCTGACAGATTTTAGTCTCCTCTTCACATGTCTTGAGGACTTCATATTGTCCTTCGAACTATTTATCTTGACGATCACAGTTTGATTATCACAGTTCATCAGGATAGGGGGTATTGGTTTTTCAACCATAGGTAAGTCCATCAAGAGTTCACGAAGCCACTCTGCTTCAACAGTGGCAGTGTCCAATGCTGTGAGTTCTGCTTCCATAGTTGACCTCGTTAGGATGGTCTGCTTGCAAGACTTCCAGGAAACAGCTCCACCACCAAGTGTAAAAACATAACCACTTGTGGCCTTTATCTCATCAGCATCAGAAATCCAGTTTGAGTCACTATAACCCTCCAGTACCCTTGGATACCCGGTGTAGTGAATTCCATAGCTCGCGGTGCCTTTCAAATAGCGCATAACTCTCTCAAGCGCATGCCAATGATCATCTCCCGGTTTTGACACAAACCGACTCAGCTTGCTCACAGCAAAAGAGATGTCAGGCCTCGTGGCACTGGCCAAATACATAAGCGAACCAATTATCTGAGAATACCTCAGTTGATCTCTAGCAATCCGTCGATTCTTTCGAAGCAACACACTAGCATCATATGGAGTTGGAGAAGGTGTGCAGTCGCTATACCCAAAACGACTCAAGACCTTTTCCACATAGTGAGACTGAAGCAGTGTGATCCCACCATTCTCATCTCTCAACAGCTTGATGTTTAAGATAACATCAGCTACTCCTAGATCCTTCATCTCAAAACAGCGAGATAAGAAATCCTTAACCTCCTTGATTAAATCAAGTTTGGTTCCAAAGATCAATATGTCGTCGACATACAGACAAAGAATAACTCCTTCGCCCCCACCATAGCGATAGTACACGCACTTGTCACCATCGTTTACTACAAAGCCGGCATCAGTTAATGTTCTTTCGAACTTCTCATGCCACTCCTTAGGAGCTTGTTTAAGACCATATAAAGACTTTAATAACTTGCACACCTTTCCTTCCTGACCAGATACTACAAAACCATCTGGCTGATCCATGTAAATTTCCTCCTTCAACTCTCCATTGAGGAAAGCTGTCTTAACGTCCATTTGATGAACGAGAAGACCATGTGAGGCAGCCAGTGATAGTAGCACCCGAATTGTGGTCAGTCTAGCCACGGGTGAGTAAGTATCAAAGAAGTCTTCACCTTCTTTCTGGGTATAACCCTTGGCCACAAGCCGTGCCTTGTACTTTTCAATCGTACCATCAGGTCTAAGCTTCTTCTTGAACACCCACTTACATCCTACAGGTTTGCACCCATAAGGACGGTCAGTGATCTCCCAGGTACCATTAGCTAAGATGGAATCCATCTCGCTACGTACAGCTTCCTTCCAGTAGTCAGCATCAGGAGATGCATAGGCTTCTGAAATAGTCCTGGGTGTGTCATCCACTAGGTACACAATGAAATCATCACCAAAGGACTTTGCAGTCCTCTGTCTCTTACTCCTCACAAGAGTTCCATTGTCACCCTCAACAGGATTCTCAACGTGTTCCATCGCAATGGTGGGTTCAGGAATTTCAGTGAATTCCTCACTAGATGGAGTAGGTATCTCCTGATTTGATGAACTCGACATATCCTTCATAGGAAATATGTCCTCAAAGAAAGTTGCATCATTTGACTCCATAATCGTACCAACATGCATGTCGGACACCTCAGATTTTATTATCAAAAATCTATAGCCGATGCTGTGAAAAGCATAGCCCAGAAGAACACAATCCACGGTTTTTGGTCCAAGCTTGCGCTTCTTGGGAATTGGTATATTGACTTTCGCCAAACAACCCCAAGTACGTATGTAAGAGAGTTTCAACCTTTTCCTTTCCCATTCCTCAAATGGAGTCATGGTATTATGCTTTGTGGGAACCCGGTTTAGGACATGACACGCAGTCATTAGCGCCTCCCCCCACCATTCCTTGGATAGACCCGAAGTGTCTAACATGGTGTTAACCATATCAGTTAGAGTTCGGTTCTTTCTTTCGGCTACCCCATTTGACTGGGGTGAGTAGGGAGGCGTCCTCTCATGGATTATATCATGTTCCGCACAAAACAGATCAAATTCATTGGAAAAATACTCTCCACCACGATCGGACCTAAGCCGTTTAATTTTTCGATCAAGTTGGTTCTCTGCCTCAGCTTTATAGTTTTTGAAGAAAGTCAAAGCCTCATCTTTTGATTTCAGAAGATACACATAACAATATCTAGTGGAGTCATCAATCAACGTCATGAAGTATCTCTTTCCACCTTTTGTCAACACGCCATTCATCTCACAAAGATCGGAATGTATAAGCTCTAGTGGCGCCAAGTCTCTTGCCTCTGCAGTCTTATGGGACTTGCGAGGTTGCTTAGTTTGCACACATACTTGGCACTTAGAGCCCTTGACAGTAGAGATTTTCGGAATTAAATTCATATTGGCTAGCCGCGTCATGCATCCAAAGTTAATATGACAAAGTCGTGAATGCCAAATATCAGTCTCATTATTGTGGCAAACATTATTAATAACTTTAGTGCAAATATCTGACAAAGATAGGCGGAACAAGCCTCCGCACTCATAGCCTTTTCCAACAAATTGTCCACACTTAGAAATTACAACTTTATTGGATTCAAAAACCAACTTAAAACCATCTCGACATAAACGGGAACCGCTAACGAGATTTTTATTGATGGACGGCACATGATGAACGTTCTTCAGACGCACGGTCTTCCCCGAAGTAAACTTCAGATCGACCGTACCAACACCTCGAACGATGGCATGTGACCCGTTCCCCATCAGCACGGGAGAAGTCCCAGTGACCTGGTAAGAAGAAAACATGGAGGCGTCAGCACAAACATGTACATTGGCACCGGTGTCAATTAACCAATCAGGGGATTGAAATACTGAAAGGATGGTAGGAAAAATACCGTACCCTGATTCCTTCATATCAGTATCACCGATGACAACATTAGCGGACTTGCCGCTCTTCTCATGTTCACGCTCCTCATAGCGGTTAGGACACTTCGGAGCCCAGTGATTAGGATCACCGCAGACATGGCAAAGTCCCTTCCCCTTCTTATGAGAATTCTTCTTGAAGTTGGTAGAATGTGATGGCTTGTTCTTTGTATCAAACTTGCCTTTGCCCTGAGTTTTGTTCTTGTTGTTTTTGAACTTATTGGGCTGGAAGTTCTTCTTCTGTACCATGTGGGCACTGGAACCTCCCTCAGCAACTCGAGCACGTGTGTCCTTTGCTCTCGCCTTCTCTTCAACATCAAGAGTATCAATGAGATCCGCAACGGAAAACTCATGTCTCTTGTGTTTCAGGGAAGTAGCAAAATTGTTCCACGAAGGTGGAAGCTTGGCAATGATGCCCCCGGCAACAAATTTGTCCGGCAACACACACTTGAAGTACTCAAGTTCTTTTGCGAGCGACTGTATCTCATGAGCCTGCTGTACAACAGCGCGCTCATCAGTCATCTTGTAGTCATAGAATTGCTCCATGACGTACAACTCGCTGCCAGCGTCCGAGGCACCAAACTTGGCCTCGAGCGCAGCCCACATGTCCTTGCCGTTGTCAAACGACATGTACGAATCCACAATTGAATCATCAAGAACACTCAGAAGAGCACATTTAAAGAGGGTATCGATCTTCTCAAAAGCTTCCAACTGTGTCGGATTAAGATCGCCCTCAGGCTTGCCCTTGGTGGCGTCATAGCAGCCCATGGTCTGAAACCAGTAGACTGCTCTCGTGCGCCACCTCTTATATTGCGCCCCCTTAAAGGCAGGCGGCTTCAGATGCGCAGCAAAACCACTCGGAGTAAATTGCCTATAATCAGGTTTTTGGATTGTTGGAAATATGAGCAAATTACTACGAGATTTAATCCGAATAAACAGAATATAAGTCATGACGGCAACAACAGAGATTAAACTAATCATGTGAACTAGCATAGCAGATGAACAGATCACATCTAGGGCACATACTAGAAACATGAATTCTACCATGATCTCGAACAGGAGGGATAGAATCACATACGGTGCAGCGGGAGCCGGCGTTGACGTTGTCGCATGTTGTCGAGGATGAGGTTGGGGAAGAAGTCGTCGCTGCCAGCAGTCGCGCGAGTGCGCTCCCAAAAAACCTGATCGCCCCTCTCCCGTACAGGATCACGAGAGGCGGGGTTCCGGAGGCCTGCTGTCCCTTCTCGCGGTGCACGCCGAAAGGAGGGATGGAGAAGACTTGCTTGGCGGCGCAATGATCTGGAACGGTGGTGAGAAACCATACGAAGCGGCGGCGGCTAGGGTAGACGTCTGCCGAACTATATAGTGCGGGCCGGGTAGGTCTCGGCTCGGCTCAATCCCGCAACCCGCGGCGCGGCGCGGCGCGGCGCGGCGCGGCGCGGCGCGGCGAGCGAGGAGGAGGAGCGCGCGTGTAGGTCTCCTCTTCTCATGCTCCTACAAGTGGTAGAAGAGCTCACCTTATAAAGAGGTGCAACTCTCCCTCAACTTATGAGGTGGGACTAAACTTTAGCCTCACTCACTCCACTTACATGTGTGCATGAATGGGCCAAGAGAATTTCAGAATTTTAGTTGGGCTTTGGGGCAAAGGCCTACTAGCAAAAATTCCAACAACCGCAGCTCCAGGCGCGTGAATCCCCTGCAAGGAGGGGCGACAGGGAGGACGGTCAGTCCCAACTGAATTCGTGCAGAATTGTGCGCTCGCCGTGCCCCGCGCGTGTGTGTTTCGCGGCGGTGTGTTCTTTCGTCGGCCCTTTTCGCATCGGGCTTGTGGTGTTTGTCCTGTTTATTATAAGAGTCTCTGTTTTGGTTATGTGGGCTGCGTTTTGGATTTCATCGTTGATGAAGTGTGTACGAACTGATCCTAAAAAAAAGGAAACTTTTCTCGCCGGACAACCGGCTGAAGATTGCGCCGGTCGCCCCGGCTTGCTCGCTTCGTGCAGCAGCCTCCATGTAGACACGTATTCAGTTGGGGCCCGCACACTACATCTTCCTCCCCATCCTTTTTATCTCTTTTGCCTTAGGGAAACGTTTCTCGCCGGACGACCGGCTGAAGATTGCGCCGGTCGCCCCGGCTTGCTTGCTTCGTGCAGCAGCCTTCATGTAGGCACGTATTCAGTTGGGGCCCGCACACTACATCTTCCTCCCCATCCTTTTTATCTCTTTTGCCTTATCTACTCACAGACTCGCATCTCCGCCACATCTCTCTCAGACTCCTCTTCACTACATCGCTCCCAGACTCCCTCCCACCCACTCATCTCTCTACTCGTCGATCTTGGCCATCCCCTGCAAGCTTGAACCAGCCCCTGGAATCCCCCTC